>CM070017.1:4404586-5004586 GCA_036247105.1 Cirrhinus mrigala | reverse complement strand
TTTCCGTCAGAATAAAAGCTTAAAAGTGCAGTATGAATTGTTGACAGCTAGCGGTTTGAATGGAGTCCAAATTTAAAATATCTCTTTCAAGTGTAGAAATTAGGAAAGAAGTATTGTAATTTTCCTACTGTAGTGTAATGCACAAATAATATACCTATGAAATATTCATTTTCATTTATTTTGCAGGGCAATTGTTTTACAGTATATCACTATTACTGTCATTGTTGTTATTATTATTATATTCTAATTTGATTGGCTTCCTAAAACACCAGTGTGAATGTAAATTAGACTGAGACAGTATATCACAAATAAAAAGAGGGTTGAGTCCCCTTTTAAGTTCAGATTCACAAGTCAATTCACTCACTTTTTTCTGACTTAAGTTTTCTTAGTTAAGAACATTGAACTTTTAAAGTGCGTTAGATCAAATAATTTAACTTTAAAATGTACAAAATTTTCAATTTTTTTCTAATTATTAATTTGTCTTTTTTTAAATATCACAATAAATATTGTATCATGGACTTCATATCGTGATGTACTTAGTAAAAATAACCTGCAATTGTACTTTTAAGTATACTAAACTGACATATATAAAGTCTGCTAAACTGGAACAACTAATTTTGTACTTAAAGCACTTTAATTGTATGGAACTAGTGTTGAAGTCCACCTAAAGATATACTGAAGTATATTTTATTGTGCTAAAGTAGAACGATTTCAAGTATACTTTAGGTACACTTTAAATATTTGTATTTAAAGACCAATATTATTTAAAGATCACACAATCTTCATCAATAGTGACATTAAAACATGTCTTAATATGGCTTAATATTAAGAAATGTGCATTGTGCACAAGTACTTAAAGTTTTAAAAAAAAATGTTATATCAGTAAAATCTCAAGCGATATATCAGTAAATATGTTAGACTTGAACTAAACTTAGTATAAAATAAATGCATTTGAAATCTATTACTTTTTTACTAGGGTATTTAATCAAAATGATTAATTCTGGTTTCATAGCTATGAATTAATCATCATCATTAGTCAAACAAAGCACACATACCTTCTGGACTGACACCGTGCACATTGCGGTCGCAGCCGCACTTGTCCAGCTCCCCGCTGCTGCAGGCTCTTGTTACTGCAAAGGCTACGCTTGCAGCCGATATAGCATACACGAATGCAGCTTCCCGTGTACCTGTGACACAAATAAGTAGCCGTTAAGCATCCACGTGGTTTTAAGCAGGCTTCATGTTTATTTGAATAAGAGGTTACTTACCTTGTGTGACCACTTTTCCAAACACAGGAACACTCTCTAGCGTCGAGCAGTTCCAGCGTCTGTTGCGGAACTGAAACTGGCACTCGTCGATGGCGATCTGAGCGCCCCTGCGGACCGCGTCCATCACCTCCACGTTACGCTTGCAGATCTGAACCTGCCTCTGGATGAGTCCTCTGAGCTTCTCACAGGTTTCTTCATCCGAGATGCTTCCCACCGATGACAGCTTCGCCAAGTATCTGAGGACAAACCAATAGAGTCGTAATCAATAAATGTTCACAGACTGTCAGTAGTACAAACATTTGTAAAGAAAAAAACTTTGTATCTAGACGCTGGAGGGGAAAAAAAAGCATAAATATGATGTGGAATATTTGCATGTAGAATTTTGTTTTTTGTTGTTTTTTATTTGTTTTACATATTTATTATTTTTCATTACTTTTTACTCTATGACTTTTGGTTTGGTTTGGTTTGGTTTCCATTTATTGCTATTTTTCAGTATATTTAGTTCACAATAGTTTATAATAAATTTCCTAACATTGAAGCATTGGGGGTCATGAACTAACAATGAACATTTTTTATTTACAGCATTTATTATTGTAATGTCAATTTCTACAAAGATACATATAAATAAATAGAATTTAAGTCAAATTAACAAAACTATTCCAAAGAAACAAGTTATGAATGACTAATAATATATGAAGAGTTTATTTGCAAAAACAGATAACTCATTATGTTATCATATTGTTATTGTTTTATTGTGTTAATCAAAATAACCCAACTGCATTTTGATTTAGATTAATTGGAATACACAATGAAAATAAACTTTTCTATATATATATACTTATTACTATTATATATTGTACTATTTATTATACATTATACATTTATTTAATTATAATATTTATTCTATGAAGTGCCAAACAGAAAATAATTATATAAAATCTGAATGTGTTTATGTAAATTGTGAATACATAGCAGTAAATCAATATATTTTTATAAATCCGAATATATAAATGTAAATTGTGAATATATAGAAGTCAGAAAATATTTTTATACATCTGAATATATAAATGTTAATCAGAATAAATAGCTGTAAGTATGATCTATATCTACATATTGCAATTTATATTTATATATTCAGACTTAAAACTATATATTCAGATTGACTTCCATCTATTCGTGATTTACATTTATATATTAAGATTTTTATCTTTATATTCAGATTTAGATTTATAAATTCAAATTTATAAATAAATATTCTGATTTCATGCTATATATTCACAATTTACATTCAGATTTTATATAATTATTTCCTGTTTGGCGCTGTAAAAAAAAAAAAAAATTGTTTATTATTAGTTCCTGATTACTATTGCATTAAGCAATTTTAACAAATTTGAAATTAAAGATTTTTTATTTGATATTTTAGGCTAAGATTAAATTAAACTAACATTTGAATAAGGTCTTTTATTAATTTAGCTTTTTACTTTTTTGCTAGTTTTGTGTTTTTGTATTTTAGTGTAATGTAATTTTTTTCCCAAATTTTTCTTGTTTTTTATTTATTTTTGGTTAACTGGTTTCATTTAGTTGTTGTTATTGTGACTGTTAACAATAACACTGACCCATGCATTGTTCCACTATTTTGTTGACCCAACAAAGGTTTTTCATTGACTTCATATAAACAGTGTTGCCCTCCACTGACGTTCTTGGAAAGCTGTGTTGGGAAGATGAGGTAAGGGTGAAGTTGAGAGAGACGGATAGAGACTATCTTCACCCATCACCTCCAGGGCCAGGGGGTCGGGGCAACACCATCGCTTTAAAGGGTCTGCTGAGCTCCAACGCTTCAAGGCACCTTATAAAAATAGTCCTATACTACAACACATCGCACAGGTTTTCATCCGTGCACACCAAGCTTGGTCTCATTATCATCAAGAACTGGTGGAGATCAAAGTCTTGAGTGTTTAAAGTCTGCGCAGATGCATGTGGAGAGTTGCGTGCAGGTGACGTATGCAAGGGCGCTCACGGATGGGTTTGTTTTGCATTATTTATTTCTGAAGGTCTTTTGGTGTGGTGCTGAGTAATCGAAAGTGTGCCCGGTTGTATTGCGGATGGACGTTTTAAGAATGGCTTTGAAGGTGCAGTGCTGTAAATATTCAATTAAGATGCAAGATCTTGAGGTTTATTGATTCAGATTGTAATCAGCACGAGTTGGATGTGAATCAGCACGAGTCGGATGTGAGTCACAAAATGCTCATCATGTAAACGCAAGTATTTACACAAAGAGTTTTTCAGGGATGCTATGGAAGAACTATTTTTGGTTCCCCAAAGAACCATTCATGGAACAGTTCACAAAAGAAGTGGAATGGAAAGATTCCATGAATGTTAAAGATTCATCATTGAACCACTGATTCCAACACTGCAAAACAGTGAAATTGACTTAAAAAAAGTTCATTTCACTCAAATAGTTCTAAAAGCTCGTTATACTTAAAGGAGACGTTCACTTCCAGAACAAAAATGTACAGATAATTTTACTCACCCCCTTGTCATCCAAGATGTTTCGTAAAGAAATTATGTTTCTTAAGGAAAACATTCAGAATTTCTTACCATATTGTGGACTTCGATGGTGCCCCCAAGTTTGAACTTCCAAAATGCAGTTTAAATGCAGCTTCAAATAGTTCTAAATGGTTCTAAAATGGGTCTTATCTAGCAAAACGATCGGTTATTTTCGAAACAAAGTGACAATTTATATACTTTTTCACCTCAAATGCTCGGCTTGTCTCGTTTCTGCGATGCCCTTGTGTAGTCTGTGTAATCCAGGTCAATACAGCTAGGGTAGGTCGAAAAACTCCTGTCTCATTTTCTTCAACTTCAAAATCATCCTACATCGCTATTTTACCTTTTTTTTTTGTAAAGGGCGTTTGATGTTCTTTGCATGTTCACTTTGTAAACACTGGGTTGGTACTTCTGCAGCGATGTAGGATGATTTTAAAGTTGGGGAAGAAAACGAGATGAGAGTCTTTCGACATACCCTAACTTACATACCCTATGGTATTGACCGTATTGAACCGAAAAAAACAGAGTTCACGCGCACCTAGACAAGACGAGCGTTTGAGGTTAAAAAGTATAAAAATTGTCAATTTGTTTTGAAAATGACTGATCGTTTTGCTAGATAAGGCCCTTCTTCCTTGGTTGGGATCATTTAGAGCCATTTGAAGCTGCATTTAAACTGCATTTTAGGAAGTTCAAACTTGGGGACATCGTTGAACTCCACTATGTTGAGATAATTCCTGAAGTTTTTTCCTCAGGAAGCATAATTTCTTGGATGACAAGGGGGTGAGTAAATTATCTGTAATTTTTCGTTCTGGAAGTGAACTTCTCCTTTAAGAGAAAAAAGGCACATGAACTCAGTAACTGATTATATTAATCTGAACTTAAAGGATTACTCCACTTCTAGAATAAAAATTTCCTGATAATTTACTCACCCCCATGCCATCCAAGATATTCATGTCTTTCTTTCGTCAGTTGCAAAGAAATTAGGTTTTTTGAGGAAAACATTTTAGTATTTTCCATATAGTGGACTTCAGTGGTGCTCAACGGATTGAAGGTTAAAATGCAGTTTCAATGCAGCTTCAAAGGGCTCTAAATGATCCTGGCCAAGGAATAAGGGTCTTATCTAGCGAAGCGATCTGGCATTTTCTTAAAAAAAAAAAGCTCATCTTACCTAGCTTTGCGATCCGTACTCTGTGCACTTTGGTTCAGTACAGTTAGGGTATGTAGAAAAACTCCCATCTCATTTTCTCCTCCAAATTCAAAACTGTCCTACATCGCTGTTTTACCTTTTTTTGTAAAGGGCGTTTGACCTTCTTTGCACGTTCAGTTTGTAAACTCTGGGTTGGTACTTCTGCAGCAATGTGGGACAATTTTGAAGTTGGAGGAGAAAATGAGATGGCAGTTTTTGTTCGGCTTACACCAACTTTATTAAACCGGAGTGCACAGAGTGTGAATGCGCATCACAGAGCTAGACAAGACGAGCATTTGAGGTTAAAAAGTACATAAATTGTAATTTTATTTAGAAAATGACCGAATGTTTCACTAGATAAGACCCTTATTCCTCGGCTGGGATCGTGTAGAGCCCTGAAGCTGCACTGAAACTGCATTTTTAACCTTCAATCCATTGAGCAAAATTGAAGTCCACTATATGGAGAAAAATCCTGGAATGTTTTCCTCAGAAAACGTAATTTCTTTGCAGCTGAACAAAGAAAGACATGAACATCTTGGTTGACAAGGGGGTGAGTAAATTATCAGGAAATTTTTATTTTGGAAGTGAACTAATCCTTTAAAATGAATGTGCTGCAGATTTTCTAGGTGTGGAATAAATATTCAAATTAAATGTTATTTTTGTGTTTTTGCACAGGATCATTATAGGGAGAGGTGTTTTAGGGTTTAACGTTCTGTTAAAGTTTGATTTTTATGGGTTTCCGTTAGTGATGATGTGTAATTGTTACCTTCTAAGAGCTATTTTCCCTGATTTAACACATTTTATTGATATAGATTAATATATTTATTCTATTGACTACAATAAAAACAGTTGAAGGATTAGTTCACTTCCAGAATAAAAATTTCCTGGTAATTTACTCACCCCATTGTCATCCAAGATGTTTATATCTTTCTTCCTTCAGTTGAAAAAGAAATCAATCCCAGCTGAGGAATAAGTGTCTTGTCTAGTGAAACGATTGGTCATTTTCTAAAAAAATTAAAATGTATATACTTTTTAACCACAAATGCTCGTCTTGCACTAGCTTGACTTCACACATTACGTAATCACGTTGAAGAGGTAATGCGTGACATAGGTGAAAGTACCGATCCCGTGTTTACAAAATGAATGTGCAAAGAAAGTCAAATGCCCTTTACAAAAAAAAAAAACTATTTTGAACTTGGAGTTTTTCACCCTACCCTACCTTTTTGAACCGGAGTACACAGATTAAGAACTAACCATGCATGACTTTTCCAATGCATGAAGTCACGGACATGCAGATTTAATGCAAAATGAGCATTTGTGGTTAAAAAGTATTTAATTTTTCTTTCTTTCTTTCTTTTTTTTTTTTTTTTTTTAGAAAATGATTGATTTGCTAGTAGGGACACTTCAACCTGTTAGCCCCCAATGAAGTCCACTATATGGAGAAAAATCCTAGAATTTTTTCCTCAAAACCTTAATTTCTTTTCAACTGAAGAGGGAAATCTTGTACATCTTGGAAGACATGGAGGTGAGTAAATTATCAAGAAAACCTTTAACTTAGATGTTTTTTGGTTACCATTTTTTAGTGTAGCAGTTCACCACAAAATAACTGCTAATATTTTGAGTTAATATGATGGAAAAGCAATTGCATATATGAGTTAAACTCAATATTTAAATTCATGCTTGATAAATTAACATGCAAATGCAAAAGTTCTGCTAACTTAATCTTTGAGTTTGACTTACAAATTTGGATTTTTACCTCAATTTTTTGAGTTCTTTCAACTTACTGGGGTTTAAAGTGAATAAGGAAGCTTTATTTTTAAGAGCGTAGTGTCTGCTTGGTTTCAAGGGCTCATCTTAACGAGTTAAAAACGGCACGTCTCAATCCCAGCAGCTGGCAGCGGCGCATCCCACCCCTCTCTGCTGTTGACAAGAGCTGATTTCGAGGGCCACAGCTGGGGCAGATAAGAAACAAACACCTCCTTGTCCACAGGACCATCATCTCTGTTCTCTTGAGCTTTGATAACGCACCCCTGTCAGGCCTGAAGATGAAGCATGACATCAGCGGCCAGATGCACATGCATTCTGCTCAGAGGGTGTTTGACTTTCTTTTTTTATAGCATCTGTTGACGATTGCATGTTCTTGCATGCGTGTTTACAGCTTTTGTTTATTTCACCAGTAAATTAGTTCTGTGATCCTGACTTGATAATGAATCTGGCAGCCAAATGGCAGCGGAGGCCCGTCCATTCTGGCGGGATAAGCGCTGGAATATAATATATCAGTGCCAGATGCTTTCATAAGACCGGCGCTCGTATCGAGCTCGGGATTTTGACAAACAAACACCTGAAGAACGGCCCCGCTGCATAGTTGTCTGGGAAAAAGATTGTCTGAGACCTTGAGAGAATCTTGTTTTCATTGCTTCCCAGTTCTAGCTCTCTAGTCTTCTCTTCTACATACTCGCTAAGTTTGGGAAAACAAGGTGAGCCGACTGTGGGATTTTGTGAAAGAATGGGAGATGCCTTCCTCTGCGCTTTCTGGGAGGTTTTTGCGGGAGCATTCCACCTGGAGCACGGTGCCTTCTTCCTTTTGTGTCATGTTTGTGTTGAATTACATCGCCCTGGCCTTCGAGCGCTGCTGGCTCCAGATGGCTTAGCCAAGCGCGACTTAGCACGCAACCGTGCCATACGAGAGAGTTTGGAAGGAGAAACAGAGAGCGGCAACATGTACACACGCCTGACTGTATATATATCCGCTCTCCTCTCATTGCCGTCAACGTATAAACATACTTGAAGTTACATAACACACTACTATTCAAGGTCATCATTTGATCGAAAATACAGTACATATTGTGAAAATATTATTACAATTTAAAATAGCTATTTTCTATTTGAATATATTTGAAAATGTAATTTATTTTGGTGACGCAAAGCTGAATTTTCAGCATCATTACTCTAGTCTTCGAATTCACATGATCTTTTAGAAATCATTCTAATATGCAAATTTGCTGCTAAAGAAACATTTCTTATTATTAATAATCATAAAAAAACAGCTTTATGTTTTTGTGGAAACCTTGATAACATTTGATTTCAGGATTCTTTGATAAATAGAAAGCATTTATTTGCCATTTTGGTCAATTTAATGCGTCCTTGCGGAATAAAAGTATTCATTTCTTCCAAAGAAGAGGGAAAAAAACATGATATATGTTTTGAATGATATAGAATATGTGACCCTGGTTCACAAAACCAGTTATAAGGGTCAATTTTTTAAACTGATGTTTATACATCATCTGAAAGCGGAATAAATAAGCTTTCCATTGATTTATTGTTAGTTGGGACAATATTTGACCGAGATACAACTATTTGAAAAAAACTAACATCTGAAGGTGCAAATTAATCTAAATCACCTTTAAAGTTGTCGAAATGAAGCTCTTAGCAATGCATATCATTGATCAAAAATTAAGTTTCACATATCTACGGTAGGAAATTTACAAAATATCTTCATGGAACATGATCTTTACTTAATATCCTAACGATTTTTGGCATAAAAGAAAAAACGATAATTTTGACCCATACAATGTATTGTTGGCTATTGCTACAAATACACCCGTGCTACTTAAGACTGGTTTTGTGGTCCAGGATCACATATATATTGCAGCTAAAAAGCTTCACTTCTTCCCAGCATCTTTTTTTTGGGACTTTATTTAATAATCAAACGATGGACGTTGACATTTCCTGTCTCTCTGTGGTAAATCGGCTACCGACAGCGAGTAAACATGCGCGCTGTGGTGTCCAAGGGCCACAATTTCATGATGTTTACCAAAATATTTGCTATTTACATATTTGTCAGCTGTGCGTCACAGGGCGCTGATGTCTGTGTATTAAACGCTGTTTGTCTGAAATAAATTCAGTGGTAGGGACGTTTAAGGGAACTGATGCATTTTAGTGTTTCGTATTTCACCCATGTATTTCCATTTTTATTGTAATTATTATTAAACACTACCTCCATTTAAAGACATTCAATGTTTGAACAGAAACACTTTTGCTGTTACTTTAATGCATGACTGTTGGCATTGCTCAGACTTTTCCAAAAACTTTGTGGGAAACTCGTCCTGCACCGTTTGTGGCACTGACATAAATGATATATTAAGTTGTTCAGAATTTTCCTATTGTAATTAATCAGATTTTATTTTCACAGGACAGATGATGAATTGCATTAAGTATGCAACCACCCAGAGGACTGTAGTAATGACATAACATGCCAGCAACCTCTTCAAACACCTTTGCAACCAGTAAGGCACTGAGCTAGTGAGTTCTGCACGCTCAAGCACCTTTTACATTGTCTTTAAGAGAAGCAAAATTTAGTTACTAATAATCTTAAGCATTCAGCAGTATAGGTGATTTTAACTTTAAATGGTGTAAATATTACTTTGAAAATGAATTAAGGTTCAAAAGTTAGTTTGGTAAGATTTATTTAAAATGTTTTAATGCTCAGGCTGAATTTATTTGATTAAAAATACTGTAAAATCAGTAATATTGTCAAATATTTTGATAGTTTTAAATAACTGTTTTCTATGTGAATATGTTGTAAAATGTAATTTATTCCCGTAATGCAAAGCTGAATTTTCAGCGTCATTACTCCAGTTATTCGAGTCACATGATCCTTCAGAAATCAGTCTAATATGCTGATTTGCTGCTCAAAAACATTTCTTATTATCATTGATGTTGAAAACAGTTGTGCTGCTTAATATTTTTGTCTTTTTTTAAGCATTTTTTTAATGACTATACAGTACAAACAAACAGCATTTATTTGAAGTAACGTTTTTTGGCATTATAAATGAATTAGATCGAAAGTATTAATTTTGTAATTTTCGCACGGTAGTCTAAAATGATGACAGTCACACTTCAATTCCCCTCACAGTACTGAAAATACAGTCAAGATGTCTTACAGAAAGGAGCCAAAATGTGAATCAAACAACCACCACAGAATGCGACATGTTTTCAGAAACAGATGTGTCATTCTTGCACAACAGTTTCTCTGATAAACAGCCCGTGTTTCCTCAATAACTCAGTGACTCACTGGTATTTTGCAGACTGTTCACAGCACATGTACCAAAAAGTCATTGGCTCGTTTGCTTAAACTTATGAGCGTTTGCCTAGAGCTACAGGACAGAGTGTTACTTGCATTGACACTATGCTTATCTGCAAGTCTAGTGGGTGTCTTTAACTCTAGAGGGCAGTGTTATCTCATTTATTGACAATATCTGAAAAGATTAGCACTGCAATTAACTAAACAATAAATCATATTGATCTTATTTGATGTGCAAGAAAATAAAAATCAGTATCCTGGGAAGTTATTACTTATTTAACCTTGTTTCTATCTCTTCTAACAGATTAAATTTGTACCAGATGTACATCATGAAGATACTACATGGATTTTCATAGACGTACAAAAAGTTGTGTTAATTTGAACATCTAAATTTAAACTTTATCTAATCTATGCAGATTAATTTAGCTTTGCTAATTGCCTCATATTAATATCTGCTTCTACAAAGTATTATGTATGCTTGTTATTTAGTTATGTAAATATAATTTGTGACCCTGGACCACAAAACCATTCATAAGGGTCAGTTTTTTTAAAACTGAGATTTATACAGCATGTGAAAGCTAAATAAATATGACAATATTTGGCTAAGATACAGCTATTTGAAAAACTGGAATCTTAGGGTGCAAAAAAATCTAAATATTGAGAAAATCGTCTTTAAAGTTGTCCAAATGAAGTTTTTAGCAATGCATATTACTAATCAAAAATTAAGTTACAAAATATCTTCATGGAACCTGATCTTAATATCCTAATGATTTTTGGCATAAAAGAAAAATCGATCATTTTGACCCCTACAATGCATTTTTGGTTATTGCTACAAATATACCCGTGCTACTTAAGACTGGTTTTGTGGTCCAGGGTCACATTTGTATCAGTTTTATGAAGTAAATATGTGTATTTATAGATATATTTAATAGACGTTCCTGCACCTGAGGTCTAAGAAACATCCTAAACATCTCCTGAAACCAGAACACAGATCTGTAAAAGTGAAGACGGACTGACAAGAAGGTGGAGGAAATGCACTACAGAGCAGAAAATGAAGTAAGAGAAATTGACTCAATAACTTGTTCTGTTTAGATGCTGACAGACCCATATGGGAATTTTGCAACTTTATTTTTAAGAGACAAGAACTTAGGAAGTGTATTCTGATGATGAGATGGGCCATAACAATATGAAAGCAAAGGCTATATATATACACAATTAAATGTTTTGGTCATAAAATTGCATAAAGCCTTTCAGAAGGGCCAATGTGGCATTATTTCAGAAAGGGCTTAATCAAATTAAGAGATGAATTAAATTCATCTTTCCAGTCTTTCTTTAATCTCTTTGTCCCATCACCTGTCTTTCTACGCCATCTTTAAACATTTTATGAGGCTAGTTGATGTGGGAAATGATGGAAGTTGTCTGTTTTTATATCAAATTAACCTTTTAATAGGCTGCTGTATGAGTGGAGGTATGTGACAACAGGTTTTACAGCTTCATTACCCTGTTGTCACTGGTGTTATTTGTGTTATCAGCGCTCGGCGCCAGGATGTATTTCGCATTAGAGGTTTCTCTCTTCTCATGTTGCTCATCAGCTGTGAACTATTTATTGACCGTCCTGTGCAAACGTCTCAACCATTGTTCTTTCCATCCAATGCAATGAGAAACATTGTATCGCTTCCCAAACAAATACAACAGTGTATGGGTTTGTATTATATTTATAAGCGTAACTGCAAGCAAGTTGTTGCATTAGTGGAACTTAACATCTCCAAAAACACTGTTTTACACAGTGCAACTCTTTCTTTACTTCTGAAATTGTTGCATCATGAAACTAGAAAGGGAAAATTTATTTAAGGGTAAAAAACATTCAATTGTGAAGGTTGCATAGGCCTCTATCATTACATCACTTGCTCACCAATGGATCCTCTGCGGTCAATGGTTGCCGTCAGAATTTGAGTCCAAACAGCTGATAAAAACATCACAGTAATCCACAAGCAATCCACACCACTTCATCAATCACTTAACATCCTGCAAAATGAAAAGCTGCATGTTTGTGAGAAACAAATCTATCAAGATGTTTCAACTTTAAATCATCGCTTCCATAATGCCTAATAATGCTTCCTCCAATGAAAGAGTCCATCGCTTGTTGTCTTCTCACATCAAAAGCATATTTGTTTAGAACTGTTTTCGCTTGTAAACAGTGCTTGATCTGTGCATATTTCTCTCCTGATTCAGATGAGATTACTTTTTCACTGGAAAAGCATTGTTATGCATAGAGGACTCATATATTAGTTAAAAGCCGGTTTTACAGTTAAAAACACCTTTATGATAGATTTGTTTCTTCAAACATGGAGCTTTTCACTTCACAAGACCTTATTTAATGGATTGGAGTGTGTAATATTCGTGGATTGTTGTCATGTTTTTATTAGCTGTTTGACTCTCATTCTGACGGCACCCATTCACTGCCATTAAATTTTTCCAAAAAGTAAACAAACTCATCTTCATCTTTAATATCCCAATCCATCCTTTAAAGATCGGATGAGACTGATAGAGCCAGGATTTTTCAATAATTCTTTTAAAAGGATATTTGTTCATCTGCAACAGGGAAAAGCCATAGCACACTAAGTTGGAACAGACCGAAAGTTTAAAGGATGCATTTTGAAATGTTGGTTTCCGCTAAAGGATTTGAAGTTTGATCAATAACAGTATGCTGACTTTGCCAAACGAAGATAAAAGCAAAAGTTGTTGCTTGTCAAGATGCATTAGGAAAAGGATTGAGCGCGACTATTTGCAGTGTTTATTTAGGGAGAGAGTTTGTATAATAACATTTTACCATCTGTTATTTAGAGTCTCTAATTAATGATTCATTCCTGGCATTTTAATACGAAACAACTGCAAATAGTCATTCATAAAATATTAGAAAGCAACGCGAGCTTATATTTGCATGAACAAGCACACGCTGTTGAAGGAGGCTTGAAGATGTGCAGGTGCTCTCGTGACCTGCACCTGCACCTCAACCCTCCGTACAGGTGCTGATGGATGTGCTCAAGAATAATACATTCACACATCTCACAAATGAAAAGCTCTCAACTGTACTTCAAAACATTTAATTACGGCTGTTGAGTAAAGAGCAGACTTTTACACCATAGTGTATCTGATTAAGGAGAAAGTTATTCGATGCACACACTCTTAGTATTAGAACAGTTTAAAACTTTTTAAGCACCGCAAAACTTGTCTATGTTGGCCCAGAAGCCAAAACACTGATCTGAAGAAGCTATAATGATACATCAGAGATGTTTTAATCTCTGAAGAGGTTTGTGCTGAATCTAAACTTTTGTTTTTGAGATTTGCTGCGTAATAATTCACAGACGTCTTATACGCAACAAACAGGAGATAGAAAAATTTTGCTTACTCAGTCATACCTTTCATCTGATTTTTAAACAAGTGAGACAAAACATAAAGAGTGTGTTTGCTTAATCTCACCTTGCATCTAAATCTCATTTTAGGATCAGTCATGACGAAATTACTGTTTATTTCATTTGAACTGAAATAAGACTGCTGTGTTTCTCGGAAGATAATCTTTATGTAACAAATGCACTCAGATATTTTTAATTCACCGTATGTGTTGTCAGTTTTGCTGGTGACATTGAACAAAATTTATCTGCTTTCTTTTACACTGAGTAAAATGCTTAAATATTGTGTGGTTTTACACTTCAGGGTCTCTCTGTGCCATTTTACAGTTCAAACTGTGAACTTATATTAGCTTAACCTTATAGTTTCTATCAAAACTGAGTATATTTGTAGGAATAGACAACAATACATTGTATGGGTCAAAATTATCGATTTTTCTTTTATGCCAAAAATCATTAGGATATTATGTAAAGATCATGTTCCAAGAAGATATTTTGTAGATTTCCTACCGAAAATATATCAAAACGTAATTTTTGATTAGTAATATGCTTTGAAAAGAACTTCATTTAGACAACTTTAAAGGCGATTTTCTCAATATTTCGATTTTTTGCACCCTTAGATTGCAGATTTTCAAAAAGTTGTATCTCGGCCAAATATTGTCCTATCCTAACAAACCATACATCAGTGAAAAGCTTTATTTTTATATTTATTCAGCTCAAAAATTGACACTTTTGTTGTCCAGGGTCACAAATAAGTGTTTCTTGATCTATAAGCTGCATTTCAGCTTCATGCACACGTGTTGCTCGTCTAACTCGAAGCATTCCCATTTTCTGTTTGCTAAAGCAAACTTGTCTAATGTCTATTTGGCTACCTGCTAATACCTGTCCTGAGATGGGGTTGGAATAGTGTACAAGCTCCTGTCAGAATGATCATATTTTGTAGACAGGTAGGAGGTTTTCCTTAAGTGTGAAGCATGTCTATACATGCCCCAAACCTGTCACCACGCCTTTAGTTAAAAACACTCTTCCATCGAAAACTCAAATGCATCTGGATAGATTAAATGATGTGCTGTTTCTGCCCCGAGGACACAGATAAAATATTCTAAACACCTAGAAATGCAAACATCTCGATATGACTTTAACCAAGCGTGTCATTCTGCTTCTTAACTAGGTAAATAACAAAATCGGATAATTCGCTTAGGATTTCTTTTGGGTGTAATTATACATGATCGTAAGTGATTTATTTATACAGCTCTATTCAGCGCTTTAAATATGATAAAGAGGGTTGTTAGTGCTGTCATATTCATGCTTTGCTCTCCAGGCTGTGCGCAACCAGCGCCAAGCGGCGTTGGTGCCAAACGCACATGAACTGAAAGTCTCCAAATAACCGGTTTCATTTCCTTATATTTTGCGCTGTCCATACAGTGCATGCTTTGAGATTTTTATTTTCTATTAAAGGCTACATTAGACGCCTTAGACGAAGTTTACAACTGTTTACAACTGGGCTACTTAATGTCTTCTGCGCTTTAGTTTAGGCTATATTCTCATTCACAAGTTCGCTTAGTTGCCTAACTTCAGATTTGTGGTTCACAGGCTGCATTGACATTACTTTAGTCATAACAGAGCTAGACGTCAAAACATCATGAATGAAGAAAGTGATATTCACTTACAGCCAGTTGCTCGCATTGGCGGAGAAGAGTGCTAGAAAGAGCATAAGCAGTGACCTTATCAAATACTCCGATGACATCTTGAGAGGATAATTCAGGTAAAGGTTGCTGGTGTAAAATCCTCAGGGGGAGTTTAGCAGTGCGCCGTGTGTGAAAAGCGATTAATCCATCATTGCGCATCCATTTGGATGAGAAGCAGGTCTGTCCCGGATCAAGAGTTCTCGCCTCCTCGTATAAACAAGCGCAAGTGCTCAATACAGTTTATGTAGTGGCAGCAATATCACGCTGAGCGGTATCCTCTGATGCGATTTCTTCCGAGCGCGTTTCCACGGTCAACTTTTACGCAGCATCAGATAAAGATGAACCATGCGTTCCCGCCGGTAAACCGAGTCTAAATGACAGTCCCCGTCCTGTGCGTGGAGTTATTGCATCTAAACGTGAAATTCAGCTCCGTTTGATGACCCCTGTTGATGCCACTCTGAATTGAGTCTGAGAGGGAATGCTGAATTTACTGACTCCTGAAGGGTTTGGTAGGGGCGGCGCGTCATTTGGGGGAGGTTTTGATGTGTGAGAAAGCAGATAAAGGCGGGTTTAGTGCATGCATATATGTTTTCTCTTGCTCTTGGCTGCCAAGTATTTTTTTTTTTTTTTTATTTTTTTTTTTTTTAGAGTTCTCCACAGGGACTCAATGCGGCAACTATTCGCCGTGCTCGAGGTATAACCGCTTATGCTTTTGGCAAGGTGTATTTTCCCTGGCCTCAGTGCCCCCAAACGCAAGTACTTTGTGGTTAGGATGCTATTTATAGGATGTCTAGCATTTTGACAGCTTTGTACAAAAATAGACTACAGGTATTGCTGTTATTATGGCAAATCATCATTATTATATAGCTGTCGCTTGAATAAGAATAAAGATTTCAAGTCACTTTTAAGAGCATTTTCAAAGATAAAATCTGATTTATTAGGCTTGCATAGACGAATAAATCAGGTTGGATTTCATACTGAACAGTAGGCTGAAATCACTCGTGGTGGGTTCAGTTTGGGTAATTTTGTGTGTTTAACATTGTATATATGCAGTGGGAAACCACACACATCTTTTTATGCTTGTATATATTATGTGTAATTGGTTTTATCTTGCAAATTTGCTGGATTGACAGACAAGTGTTTGACTGGGCCACTCAGAATCCCTGTTGACCAACAGAGGGAGAAAGTGAGTAACAATAACGATGCTCGAGTCAAGGCTGGCGTTAGTTGGTTTCTGAATTGGAGGAAGTCTGGGTTTCATTGTTAGAGATTGTTCTGATTAATCTTTTGATTTTTAGATCATGTTTTTTGGCCTACCAAAAATGTGAGCACCACAGCTCAATGTAGAGCGTTTCTCTTTCAAAGCTTGCTTTTCCTAACAACCATTCAAAATGTTTCGGGCTTCATTTTATATGCATTTTTGCTTTGAAACTATGATTTATTATTATTATTATTTTTAATAATAATAATAAAAGGTAAATTAAGGTAGAATTCAGGTTTTTTGTATTCTATATAACCCATTAAAATGATAGTGACTGAATGATTGAAATACTCATTAAAAACATTTTTGTATATTTAGCATTTTTGTATATTTATACTCTTTCCAACAATGACTGTATGATTTTGAGATTCATCTTTTCACACTGAGGACAACTGAGGGACTCATATGCAACTGTTACAAAAGGTTCAAACACTCATTGATGCTCTAGAAAGAAAAAAAATGATGCATTAAGAGCCAGGGTGAAAACTTTTGAACAGAATGAAGATGTGTACGTTTTTCGTATTTTGCCTAAATATCTTTTTTTTTTTTTTTTTTTTTTCCATTTAGTACTGCCCTTCAGAAGATACAGAAGATACTTACATGTTTCCCAGAAGACAAAATTAGTTAAATTTACCCTGATATTCAAATTCAAAAAGTTTTCACCCCCTGGCTCTTAATGCATAGTGTTTCCTTCTGGAGCATCAGTGAGCGTTTGAACCTGCTGTAATAGTTGCATATGACTCCCTTAGTTGACCTCAGTGTGAAAAGATGGATCTCAAAATCATACAGTCATTGTTGGAAAGGGTTCAAATACACAAAAATGCTGAAAAACCAAAGAATTTGTGGGACCTGAAGAATTTTTCTGAAGAACAGCAGGCAGTTTAACTATTCAGGACGAACAAGGGACTTATGAACAACTATCACTAAACAAAAAAACACAGCTGTGGATCATTCAGGTAAGAGTACAGTATTAAGAATAAAGCATTTGTAAACTTTTGAATGGGGTCATATATTAATTCACCTATTATTTTCTCTTTTGGACTATATGTAAACATCTTTTGTGTGAAATATTCTATCAAGGTCAGTACTAAATAAAAAAATAATATGCATTTTGCATAATCCCTCTTATTTTGGTAAAATAATTAACATTTTGCAGATTCTGCAAAGTGTATGTAAACTTTTGACTTCAACTCTCATATGAACACAAATGGGCACATATGGCACAGGCCGACTAATGAAATTTTAATTAATAGGAAAAAATGCAGTCATGCTTAGACTAAATGCATTTTAATTCTTGTATAATTTCTCTCTCATCAGGCCTTTTAAATGCTGTAGATGGCTCCGACTCAGTGTCTGGACCCAGAACACACTTGTTCCTGGTTCTGTCCAGAATTGCACTCCACTGGTGCTGATTTACCGAGCCTTGGCCCTCGTGCAATCCCACACTCACAAAAGAGGTGTGATCTGTTATCCCCACAGACGCCACCGATGATACTGGAGCAACGAGAGCAAGACTGCATGGAGCCAAGGAGACGAGGTTTTTCACAGCTGTTGTGCTTGAACTCTCTCTGTGCCATTAAGCAAATCGACAGCATTGGAACAGCAATAAACAGAGGCGGATTGGTCAAAATAAGTCCCGAATTTTGTATTGGTTTAGGGTTGGGAAGATTTTTTTTCTCTTGTCTGCAGTGCAATGTAAAAGGCACGTAATTCCCCTCTTATAAAATTGCAAAATTTGGGTCTTTTTTCCAGACCAGTTCTGCAGCAAGGCTGCTCTAGACGTGTATGTGGATAAACAAGCAGTCAGAGATGCTGACTTACGACCGAGAAATTATAGACATGTGCCACCAGTGAATGAATCCATTCTTGTGGCGCGAGCGCTGCAGACGTCTGGTTAGGCTCTTCACAGCATGCGCTGAACATGCAAGCGCGTAACAGTCATTGCACGGCAGACTGCAGTGCTTTCAGTGCCTAGCAACCTTTGCATGACTTCTGCATAGTGTTTGCTCTTTGTCTGTCTGGAATCATTCAAATTATGCCGCATCGGCCCTGTCCGCTTTGGCTGATGCTTATCGGTGGTGTAGTTTTCATGTCATAAGACACTTATTAATAATGTACTTTACACATTAGCTTGTGTTTCACATTTCAACACCTAGCAAAATGTATTGCCATAAATATAGGAAAACTACTGTGAAGTAGCTACTAGTGAAGAGTTCAGATGCAAAACCAGCTAAATCCATCTGACGTCTTTCTTTAAAAAAAAAAAATATATATATATATAAGCTATAATTAGTTTTTGAAAGATATGCTAACTTTCATGAACAAAATGGAAAAAAGTATGACCTAGACTACATTAAATATAAATTCACTTGCAATAAAAATAAACGTATTTTGTTTTTAATAATTAATTATAATTTAAAGTAAATTGTTGGGATTATGCAGTAACATTACTAATAATAATGCATTAACATTATTATTCAATGATATATTAAATTATATGAATAATACATCATATATTAATACTGCACAGTCATAATAATAATATACAGCAATAACATTAATGTTATTGTGCTTTTGAAATGTGTCTTTTATTTATTAGTTATAATTTCATTTGTGATGAGGATAAGCATGGTTTGTGCCAACTACTTTGTGTTAATTTAGTATTTTGTAGTTATATTAATATTGCTATTTTTAAATTATGTTATAGATATTAATAATATGTAACTATTATTCAGTAACATTACAAATATTAACCATGTATAATATTTCTGTCTTTCTCTCTTGATTTCAATGTTTGGTTGCTGAGACTAGTTAAATTAATATTGCTATTTTTAAATTATGTTATGGATATTAATAATATTACTAGTATTCAGTAAAATGAAATATACACATACATATGCTTTTATTTATTTACTTATTTATTGCAATGTTCAGTTGCTGTGAGGATAAGGATTGGTTTGTGCCATCCACAATGTAGTTATTTAAAAATAAGAAGAAGAAGAAGAATTGCATAATATATTAATAGTTTATATTCATATATTTATAATATTTGTTATTTATTTATTTATTTATACGTTCACTTGCAATGAGCATAGGGATTGGCTAGTACATTTTTGAGACTAGTCATATTAACAGATGGTAATAATATATTAGTTATTTAATATTATAAATATTAATCATTTTATTTATTTAAATACTCAGTTGCTGCATGGATAAGTGTTGGTTTGTGCACACAATGTACTTATTTTAAAAAATATTAATTGTATAATATGTTTATAATTTATATTCATTTATAAATAATAATTTTATTGTGCTAGTTATTTATTTATTTATACGTTCACTTGCAATGAACAAAGGGATTGGTTTGTGCCAACCACATTGTGTTAATTTAGTGTATTGTCGAAATGATGTATTAATACTATTGTTTAATTATAAATATGAATAATATTAACATTATTACTCAATAATATTATAAATATTACTCATTTAAATGAATAATAATTTATATTTTTATAAATATTGTGTATTTGCATAATCTAAACCTTATAAAGCAAATCACTTAAACAGTATATATCAACAAACTATTTTTTTTTTTACCCCTGATGTCATCCAGTGAATCACTGTACTTTCCTAAAATTCATTTTTCTCTAGTTGTTTATTTATTTTGAAATGGAAGCTTCTGACTGATGAGGTTTGAAATTGAAACGAGCATGGAAAGAGTTATGGGGGCCTTTGCGTTTTACTGTGCGCATACTTTGGAAAGATCCAGGAAATGACATCAGTATCTGTGGCCCATCTGCTGAGACTGTGTGGAGTTCAAGAGAGGACGTCGGGGCCAAATTAAAATCAGATCTAAGGGTGCTGATCGGATCTGCTTTCTTTGTCGTGAATACATATATTGTTGTCTTTTCAGACCAAAGCAAGCTGGCTAGAATTAGGCCGTCGGCGTTGAAGTTAGTCAAAAGTGAGCGGAGAGGTGCAGAGGTTAGGCAACAGAAGGTTGATCTGATCATCCCTGTCTGTGATAAATTAAATCCAGAATGAATGACTCCTGGGAAAGGGGAAGAAAGGGGCTTAGTCATGAAAAGGCGTTCCTGAGCGGTCCCGCCCTCCATGGCAACATGGATTGGCACATATATCTGATCACAATGGCATTCCCAACCCAAACAGATTTTATACAGCTTGTGCTTGCAGAGCCATTGCCAAGGAAACGGCTTTCCAATGGCATGTTAATGGTGGTGCGCCGAACCCCTTTAACATTTACACTGAGCGCCGGGTACCATAAACATTTCCCCTTCGTGTTGTGTTGGCTGTGAGTTATGGCCGTGTTATGGTCACGGGTCTCTTCCAGCCTCCAACCATTACACCTGCTGTCGCAAGAATGACACTGGATTTAGTGAATTAGCCAATGAATATAACAGTCAGAAAACATTTAGATTAGGATTCAGTCCTTTGAGAAACATAAGCAGTTAGTGAGCATTAGAAGTGTTGCAAGATGCTTTCAGTCATATTATAAATCAGTTGCACTCATTATTATGCAGCTCTCTGGAACACTTGATTCTGATTGGACAGTTCAGGCACTCTAAACTGTAGAAAAAAAAGAAAGAAAGAAAGAAAGAAAATTTCAAAGTTGTAAATAAAACAGAGTACTTTTTTGTGAGAAAATACTGTTTCAGTCTTTCTGTTTTAAAATGTTGTGTTCAGTGAGTTTTTTGCCATTTTTAATTTTTTAAAATTAAATAATTAATTCATGTAATTATTTTAAAAGATTCCATTTTTTTTAAATAATTAATTGTGACATTTACTAGTTATTTGAGTATATATTTTTTTAAATATCATTATTTATTTATTTTTTAAATATTTTTTTTAATCCGAATTAATTTTTAAATAAATTATTGCAAAATTTACTAGGAATTTCTGTGTAAAAGTTGTTTCTGCACGAAATATTTGTTGTAATAAAATAAAGATTATTGGAGTATATTTTACAAAAAAATACTATTTTAATCTTTCTGCTTCGAAATTTAATGTTTAATTCAATGTTTCTTGCTGTTTCTTTGTAATTGTTTGTGAAATTTGCAATTTCTGATTAAAAAACACCAACATCTTTTTACTCCATGCTCTTTTTCCTCTCACATATTAAAATTTCAACTCAAATCATGTCCATTTATTTATTTATTAAGTAGCCTGTTAATAACTGAACCTGTTTGGGTTTATTTGTGATATAGATTCTGTACGTAATTCTGTACTAATTTAACATTTTAATATTTAATATAAGTTTGTTGTTTCTCTTTCTCTCTGTGTGTGTGTATGTGTGTTTGCTCCTAGCATAGATCCTGGCAACTTTTCCCCTTGGAAATCCTAATTTGCACAACACGTGTGACATCCGAGTGAAAGTGTTTACAGGTTTTTCTATCTCGGATCACAACAGGTTAAGTTTGTTCTCCTTTCTCCTCTGGCTTCAAACATAAAAGCAGATCCGCAGTCAATACTGCACAAATATTGACCAGACTGTTTGTAATACTGGAATAGCCTACCAGGCTCCAAAATAGACATTGTTCAAACGACCACAACAAACCAACTAGAAGAATACAGAAAATATCCATATAATAGGAAAAACTACAAATAAGTTCACCAAGGCTGCATCTATTTGAACAAAAAGAGTAAAAACAGTAATACTGTGAAAACAATGTAATTTATATTTAAAATAATAACTTCTTTTAATTTTTATTAAATTAAAATTTAAAACGACTGTTTTCTATTTCAATATACTTTAAAAAGGAATTCATAAAACGGATAGTTCCGCTCCTTGATTCTGATTGGCTGAGCCGCGTATGCACCTTTGACCTCATTACATCAATATTCATGTGCCACTGCCTCAGTATATTGCTGCAGTGCCGTGTATTATGTATTTTCAGCTAAATTAACAGTTTGTTATTTATTTAATGTAGTATGAGTGACCCCTGCTGGCGTTATGTTGCGTCATTCACCTTTGAGGCCACGCCCTTCCCCTCGTTAAAGAAACTCTTCTAATGCGGAAGAAACGTTGATGTGCGCGAATGTGTGGAAGCCCACAGTTTATGAGGTGCAGAGGGAATATTATTTAAAAACTTCCTGTTTCAGGTACGATACTGTATGTTCATCAGGTTACACTGTTTAATGACACTTCTCGTGCTGAGCTTTGAATCAATCTGTTTTAAACTATAAAGGATTTGCACTTATGTAACGATTTGGTGAGTTACCCGGATGCGAGGCCATACTGACGATACTCTGATGTAAACAGTGTACAACTGAATAAGTTGTTCTGCTAATTTATGTTGTCTAAACCACGGAAAAACTCTTGGAAGTTGCTACATTATATAGAAAAGGACTTAGTAAACAGGAAATGGTGCAATATTTTGACAAACTAAAGGTAATAGTTGGTAAAGATACGTACCAACAGTATTAATTAAGATATTAGCCTAATATTTCACCTACCTGACGGGAAATGATAAAAAAAACAAATGTTGTCAAGATTCTTGCGTTGGAAATCCTGGTTCAGTTTGGCCTACCACAATCGCCTTTTGTTCCTCCGACAGTTTTTTGCACTCTTCTCCTTGATTTGTTATGACTTTTGGCAGTCTGTAGTAATCCGAATGTTTTTCCCGGTCTGACCGATTAGTACAGCTCAAAACATGACAATAATTTACCATTTTCAGCAGCAATAATCAGCAAAATATGTGAGTTTCATTCAGTTCAGTGGCCTTGTTTACATCCAGTGCCGACAATATGGCCGATTGATGACGCGTTGTAAAATTTGTAGGTTCTGTAAGTACCTGTAGACAGATGTTTATCTACAGCACTAGAGAATAATATGTTCTTTGTGGTTTTCCAGTGGCATCTGGCTGTGAAAGTCTTTTTACTTCTAATTTTAATCAGTTTTTTTTTTCTAAATTATCACTGCAATGGACACAAGCGATATTAAGATGAGTGGTAGATTATGGTTTTTGAACTGATGTCACCTGTTGTGGAATGGAAAGCCTCAATGGATGTTAAAGGTTCTTCATGAAGCCATCAGTACCGACAAAGAACCTTTATTTTTTAAGAGTGATCAACAGGGCTTTGTGGTTTTTCATTGGCAGACTCCTTAGTTCTAGTTAAATGTCTGTCTTTTTGTACTTTAGTGCATAAACATAGCATACAAGGACTTTCTGCTGCATATGAACATACATGTGTGAATGCTGGTGAGAGTGAAAGAGAGAGAGATAACGAAAGAGGGGGATGTGACCTCTAAACTCGGGTTAGGGCACCCAGGGGTCAGTAGTCCTAGAGAGATTGTAGGAGATGAGCGTTGAACTGGGTTATTCAGTAACTCTTTCTCTCACACAGCAGGGTTTTGGACCATTGCTGGATTAGATGGACACATAGAAATTCACTCCCGTTTCTTAAGAAGATCTTATTTCGTAAAGCCGCCCTCGCCACAGTCCATTCACATAATTCAGTTTAGTTCTTTTTATCATTCTTCCTTTGAATCTTATCTCATCTTCTCTTTCACATGCAGATGCACATGCATTTTACCTACATGCTTACTAATGTGTAAAACATTGTGTTTTACCTTCTGTTTATGTGCGCTCTCCTGTCTCTGTCTGTCTCCTGGCTCTCCTGTGCTGTTTATTCTGTATTGACTTTCTGGTTAAGGCGGAAATCAGCAGGATGGGTGATGTAGAGTAAATGTTAGTCCACAGCCAGCCTCAGTGTCAGGGTCAGGGATAGCAGTGTTTGAGCAGAGCCGTCCTCACACATTCACAGCCTCGCTGGACCTGTTACCAGAGACCAGGCTCTCAAACGCTGGAATGCTAATGGCGTAAAATGATAACTATAATCTGACAGTTGCGTATGAGCATCGGGACAGCCGCAACAATGAGCCATTAGGAATTGTGTGTAAATGTTCTGTCCTGAATGCTTGATCAGTATTTTTATGCAGATAGCAGATTTCATTGCTCAGGAGACTTAATAGGGTATTTTTTTTATTGACTTACAGTAAGAGTATAGAGCTGTGAAATAAATGCTGTCGGCAGCTCTGATCATTTAATCGTGACAGATGTGATAAGAAATGTTTGATTTCATATTGAGATATTAGACTTTTAAATGTGAGGATACTGTTTTCTCCATTTGATCCCAGATTTAATTGGATTGTTGTCTGGTAGAAGCAAATATGAAGAAATATGATTATTTCTTTTAATAATGAAATATTAAATATATACCCTAAGGTTTGAGGTCAGTAAGATTTGTTTATGTTATTGAAAGAAGTCTCTTATGTTCACTGAGGTTGCATTTATTTAATCAAAAATAGGGTAAAACATTTAAATATTGTTAAATATTATTACAATTTAAAATAGCTGCCTTTTATTTTAATATATTTTTAGAAATTTTGTGGAAAGTGTGATTAATTTTGTGATTAATTCTTTGATTAATGGAAAGTTCAAAAGAACCGCATTTGTTTGAATATAAATATTTTGTATCAATTTAAAGACTATCCATTTGAATCAATTTAATGCATCCTTGCTGAATTAAAATATTTTTATTTTATTTTATTTTATTTTATTTTATTTTATTTTATTTTATTTTATTTTATTTTATTTTATTTTATTTTATTTTATTTTATTTTATTTTATTCTTACAGACTTAAAGCTTACAGACCCCAAATTTTGAAAGGTGAGAAAAAATGTAAAAACATTTATAATTATATATATATATTTATAAAAAATAATAATAATTTATGATTTTTCTGTCCTATAGAGTGAATCATTATCCCCATAGGCAGTGACACTGAATGTTTTAAATGCATTAATATTATTCAAAAAGGCCATTAAGAGACACTGAGTTCCCAAGAAACCAACTGGAAACAAATGTAAAGAAACAGGATTATTTCTTTTAATAATGAAATATTACTTATTATATATACTTAGTATATACACTACTACCATTCAGAGGTTTGAAGTCTGTAAGAATTGTTCATGATTTTGAAAGAAGTCTCTTACATTCACTGAGGTGGCATTTATTTGATCAAAAATACAGTAAAAATGTAAATATTATTAAATATTATTACAATTTAAAATAACTGCTTTTTATTTTAATATGTTTTAAAATGTAATTTATTCCTGTGATGGAAAAGCAGAATTTTCAGGAACCATTATATCCAGTAATAATTTTGTGGCAAGTGTAATACATTTTGTCTCAAGATTCTTTGATGAATGGACAGCATTTGTTTGACTAGAAATAATTTGTATCCATTTAAAAGTCTGTCCATTTTAATCAATTTAATGCAATTTTTTTTTTTTAAATAATATGTTGTATTTTTTTGTTATTTATGTATTTGAAATCTTACAGACCCCACATTTTTGAAAGGTAACAAAAAAAGGTAAATACTTTTTAAATTATATATAGTTATAAAATGTTAATCTGTTCTGAGCAAAGACAAAAGTGATCATATATTGCATCATAAGAACAGAAAATAAAGAAATTATAATAAATGAATTGATCAACTTTGTTGTTGACATTCACATCTGGTAGAAGCTACTTAAATTACTATACAGTAGGTCAGTTCCAATGTACTACATAAGGTAAAGTGATATTTGACCCAGACTACATTTATTATGGGTTACATTTAATCTTTGATCAGCTTGTAATGTCAAATCTCGTTCCTCAAACTAAACCAATTGAGGACCACTGGTGTAGTTTCTTGAGCTGGTGCGATGTGAGTGTGACCTGCCGTTTGGGGGTCTTAAGGGCTTCTGTAGATGCTGGTTTGGGGGGTTGTTGGGGGTGTTGCAAGGTTGAGGGGTTAGTCCCTCAAATGAACAGCTGAGTTATCTTATTTAGTCTGTATAAAGGCTGCCCAACTGTCATAACAAAGGAGCAGGACAGCAGGGCCCCTCGACAGACAATGGGGAGTCAATGGCTCCAAAGAGCATCCCTAACACAGAGCTCCCCTGAAAAGAGACGCCGGCTGAATGAGATTGAGGGATGCCCATAACAAAGCTGGAAACCGACTCAATTGGGGGCATCAATCAGTAATCTCACACGGCCTTCTGCACACCGGCCGCTTTGTAGAAATTAAATTTACACGTGTAATGAAAAAATCTATGATTGTGCATGTGCATATTTTATAAAAATTGTATTTGTTTTATCACTTCAGGTGAAACCATGGGCTTTCTTTATGGACAATAATTGAAAACCCAAGTCAAAAGCATTCATTCCTGGGTCTCAATGATATTCTGGTCTCCTGATAAGGTTTCAGTCCTTCCTTCAATGTAATTGGTTTTTATTTTTTATTTTTTGCCCCTTTTATTGTAATAGTACAAGTGCTTCTACAAGACAGATGCTTTGAGTTAAGGCTGTCAAACGATTAATCGCGATTAATTACAAAAAAGTTTGTCTTTACATAATATATGTCTGTGTATTGTGTCTAATTATTATGTATATATAAATGCACGCAAATGCATGTATATATTAAGAAGATTGTTATATTTATATACCAAATATTTATATTTATAAATATACAATCTAAATATAATTAAATATATGCATATACATATTTTTAACATTTATACATGTATGTGTGTATTTATATATAGCCTGCATAAAAATATACATAGTACACACACATATATTATGTAAACACAAACTTTGATTTTGGATGTGATTAATCGCAATTAATCATTTGATTAATCATTTGAATGTATGTAGCAAAAACAGTGCAGGAGATAGGAGTGTGTGATATTGACAAAAATTTAGGGCTGTTAAACGATTTATCGTGATTAATCGCATACAAAATAAAAGTTTGAGTTTGACTAATATGTGTGTGTACTGTGTGTAATTATGTATATATAAATACACACAAATTAATGTATATATTTAAGAGAAATATGTTATTTATGTACAAAATATTTTTATTTTTGCATAATATAAATTATATAAAAATCATAAGAAATACATATACTGTATTGTAAATGTTTCTTAAATATATACATAAATGTGTTTGCATTATACAATTATATACATAATACAATTATATACATAATTACACACAGTACACACACATATATTAGGCAATTTCAGACTTTTAATTTGTATGTTTGACAGCCCTACAAAAAATATTTTGGTATTTTGGGGGATTTTTTTCAAAAATGATAATTAATGTGTTTTTGTGCTGGTACTTTGACTGGTTCATAGGCATGTAATGGATAAATAAAATTGCCAGTAGGTGGCAGCAAGTCCCTGTCTTAATGAGAGTGATATTACTTGCCTGTGTGATATTACTGAACTATATCATATCTTATAAAAATAAAAAATGGTGATTTTCATAGTGATCATATAGTGATTTTTTTTTTTTTTTTTTTTTTTTTTTGCTTGTATAACTTGAATACTATGGGTGTTTTAACAGCATTTTAATAGGCTTAATTACGCAGTCAATACTTTTGGACTCTAAAGAAGTGTTTTTGTTTGTTTATTTGCAAAGTGAGTGACATACTTTATAATATCACCTCGCACATTTTTGAATCAACAATTCCGATATTATTGTAGATGATAAAAACGGGAGAAATGTACTACTTCGCTTTAGCGTGAACTATTAATTACTGAGCTATTTAAATCAATAGTGCAGTAATCTTAGCTGAACTTACCTATGTTTTGTGATGAAAAATACATCTAAAGCACATCTAAATTCCTGTGTTGCCGTCGACTGACGAGAGGTTCTGAGTGGGAGCATTAGAGAAATGTGTAACGGAGAACAATAACGCTTTTCAGACTGGATGTCAGCAAAGTGCTGTCAAGCAGATGTTCACACACATTGTCACATTAATGATTAAGACAAGCTTTGCGCTGAGGCTGTGTTTTATTCGGTGTTTGTGATGTAGTGAGGGCCAGAGGTGGCCAGCGGTAGACTCCCTTTGCTTTCAACCCTCCCCCAGGTCTCTGTTCCCCTCGTATTCAGTGCCATCGGCCTCACAGTATATCATTTACTCCGAGTTCACTAATTAACATGTTCCTGACCTACATTTCCTGGTTTCTGACTCTCCTGTACACACTTTATTCACCTTTGACCTACTGTAAAAATGTTCTAAAAATATGTTACTTTATTTTAAGTCACCACAGGGATACTTTGAAAATCTATATTAGATCTAACAATACAATACTGTGCATTTAGATGTTAAGAAGTAAAATTAGTCACCTTATAATTTATAGTAATAAACATAAAGAAGTTCCTAAGAAGTCCAGGATTGACACATTTTTATTTTATTTTATTTTATTTTAAGGTTCTCAAAGGGGCTTGCATATATCTTAGTATAGTTATTTATAACTTATTTAGATTTTAGTTTTTTATTATTTTTATTTATCATTTAGAAAGGTTTCTTTAATTATAAGTACATAATGCAGATTTTATGTAGTTTAGTACATTTTTGTTTTTGTTGTCATTTGTTATTATTTTTATTTTATTCTATTTTATTTACGTTTTAGTTTCTTTTTATCATATTTATTTATAATTTATAAATGTTTCTTTAATTATATGTTATGGTGTGGATTTTATGATTTTATGCCATTTATTTATATTTATATTTTTAGAATTTTGTCTTCTATTTTATTTATTTATTTACATTTTAGTTTTTTAATCATATGTATGTATGCATGCATTTATTTATTTCTTCTTCTTCTTTTTATTAACGCTTTAAAAATGATTCTTTAATCACATGTGTATGTTGTGGATTTTTTTTTGTAGTTTACTGCATTTTAGTTTTGTTTTAGCAGCCATGCAATTTATTTATATTTATTTTTATTAATTTTGTATTTTTAGTCTATTTTATTTATTAATTTCTTTACATTTTAGCTTTTTATCATATGTATGTATGTATGTATGCATTTATTTATTTATTTTTAATCCCTTAAAAATTATTCTTTAATCACATGTATATGATGTGGATTTTATGTAGTTTAGTAAAATTTTGTTTTGTTTTAGCAGTCATGCAATTTATTTATAATAATATTATTTTTTATATATATATATATATATATATATATATATATATATATATATATATATATATATATATATATATATATTTATCCCATTGTTTACATTTTAGATTCTTTTTCATCATGTATGTATGCATGCATTTATTTATATATTTAATTAGTATTAATTTTTTTTTATTATGTATTTATTGTTAAAAATGTTTCCTTTGCTGTGGATTTTATGTAATTCAGTTTTTATATATATATATATATATATATATATATATATATATATATATATATATATATATATATATATATATATATATATATATATAAATAACACCTGGCAGTTTCCTGTAAATTTAAACTGCAGGTTTTAGATGCACAGCTTGTACAGTAATGTAGCCGTAGCTCTGGTCCGCTATGTGTATGCAAGTCCGTTTTGAATTATGACATGATAAAGAGAGTTATTGTTACTTCTGTAAACATAATATAAGCCGTTTGAAAAGCAAGAACATCCATTAATTACACACCGAGCTTAGAGCGATCAGGGAGGAAACAGGTGCTGATTGTCTGTGAGCGAGCGCTTCATGCCCGCAACAACCCCTGTTATATCCCCCTACCCAATGATCCGAGAAACACACAACCGTATTTCTGAGAGAACAGGCCCCAGCTGCGCGTCACACCTCATAATGCCTCAACGCTACAGCGCTAGGAAGTTTTAGGTGCGTCTGTATCAGCGGAGAGGGTTTCTAGGAATGCAAGGAGTCATATTTTATCACGGTTGCTGTAATGGACTATTTGAAGTGTATGATTCAGCGTTAGCTCATGAGTAATGTGACAAGAATCCAAGTTAATGAGCTCAATCAATTATCTCTGGTCTTCACATGAAAAGAACAGCTCATAAAATTATAGAATTTATAAAATAAGAGCTTCAGTTGAACATGACTCATCTGTAGCAAGAACCTGAATGTGTCAGATAAAGTGCTAGTATGAGAATGTGAAAATTGGGAATAGTTTGCATGAACCCTGCTTAAAATGCATCGATGATCTTTAAAGATTTATTCTGATCATTAGTGCTATTTTGGTTATTGTCTAGTTGGTGGATCAGAAAAGCATTTTTTTAATAGCACAGACATTGTTTTTTGACTAGTATAAGGCTGCAGTATAAACCTGCTACAAGTCAGAGTATGGCTACGCAAGACTACCAGCATCCTATAATGGGGACCAGCATCTGAAATACAACATATGCTGGTTCTGTATGTTGTGAAAAGCATCTGGGCTTCATTATGTTCATGGTTTTTTTTTTTGTTTTTTTTAAACCCACAGGTTCTGAACTGAATAACCCTTCGATTCACCTCATTGCAACTGAATGTGATTTACTGCCATTTTCACACACATGTAGACATACAATCACACAAATCTGGGAATTTGATGAATGGCATTTGCTATTAGTAGACAAGCAGTTTTTACAGCATACTACAAAAGATTTGTATATATTGCATGATATCAACTTGCAATTCAGATTTTTTTTTCTCAGAATTGCATGATACAAACTCACAATTCTGATTTTTTTTTTTTTTTTTTTCAGAATTGCAAGATACAAACTCAAAATTCTGATTTTTTTTTTCTTGCAAATGCAAGTAAAGTTCAATTCTAGAGTTTATTTCTTACAATTCTGACTTACAATAACTATAATAACAATTATGAGATATAAACTGAGAATTCTAAAAAAAAAAAAAAAAAAAAAAGGCAGAATTGCGAGATGTAAACTTGAAATTGGGAGAAAAAAAGTCTGAAAATGAAATTGAAAATTTTTTATTTTTTAATCAGTGGCAGAAACAGCTTCCATAAAGAACAAAAGTATTTTGAAAAAAAATAAATAAAAAAATGTTTTTGAAGTACAGCTGTTGTGTTGACAGCACTGTTAACATTCACAAACAATTTTGCATCTTATAGTTATTTTTCAGTTATGTTAGGAATATTTGAGGCTGTCGTCCCATTTGTTCTTGCAATATATACTCATTTAGCAGGTGCTTTTATCTGTAGTTAGCCACCTAGGCCTTGAAGTCAACATGAAATGACATTTGCAACCCGTTTTACTTCCATAATGTAACTTTTTTTTTTTTTTAAATAATGAAACGGGATATTATGAAAATATATGACTTGGTTTTATCCATCAGGAATTCATTGGATTGTGAAACACCACCAGCACAAACTTTGAAGGTAGCTTTCGTGGAGGTCAAGTTCAACCACATTTCAATGTATCCCAGTGGTAAAATATTACGTTTTGGTATTACATTCAGATTAATTATGCATTATAAGACCTGAAACATACATTGTATGGTCAGTTTTGATTTCACATTGCCTTAAAGCATTTTCCTCAAGGGCACAGTGGTGGCCCATTGTGGCTCAAATCGGCAACCTTCTGGTTACCAGCCTCGAGCTAGAGCCACTACATCAGACCACGCTGGTTTCCAGCAGCCCACAATAGCTTGATCACAGTCTCTGATACATTAGTTCATGGCTCTGGAATTCCCAGTGGAATCGGAGTCCTGTGGAAATGTGACACAACCCTGCACTTCCATTCCCTATTAAAATGCGGCCATGGGCTGTGGGTTCAATGCAATTCTTGCGAGTCAACAATGAGGTTAGAAATACCATCAGGCTTCTGAAACCATATGCACCGCTGTCCCCAAAATAGGTTAGCAGAGGCCTTTTAACAGACCCCACCAGGGGAGGTGGGAGACCTTCGTTCACAGGAAAGATTAAGATACCATCAGAAAGAGGTGCCAAGGGGGATCAGAGTGGAATGGGCCGAGGGATGAGCTCACCGACGGTGAGGCTGTGTGTCTCTGTTCTCGGCCAGATCGGACCCTCTGAAGTGCCACGGAGAGACTTGATTGACGTGGATGCGAGTCATGAATGGTTATATGTGTAACAATACTAGTTATTAATGCTTCTCTGAGAGCTCCTGTTATGAGAAATCTGCTCTCTTTGATTCATTGATAAAATCAGTGATTCATTCGGATTCTGAATAGCTGACAGAACTGTTTGTTAATTGTTTTTTTGTTAGAAATACAGGATCCAGTTAGCAAGCGAACAGAAAATATTCTCAGAATTTTGGCTGATTTTCAGGCAAGGTTCTCTCAAAGTCATGAACAAACATTCTTCCAGTAACATTAATAGAATGTCAAAAGTTCTCTGGTCGATAACAGTGTTCACAAAACTTTGGCACAAAATCATTATTTATACATTATTTATGGAGCTTGTTTTTTTTTTTTTGTTCTTTTTTTTTAGTTTTTTTATTTTTAGTTTTTTAAATGTTACTAGTTTCAAACTGCTCAAAGAACATTCAAAAGTAATGTTCCCATAATGTTTGCAAAATTATAAAAAATGTAATGTTCCCATAATGTTTTTGTGTAATCAGAAAAAAGTTTTTAAAACATTTTTAAAAATTGATGTTTTGAACGGTCAGAGACAATTGAATAAAATCGTTTAAATGATGTTTGCAAAAAATGTTAAAATTAAATGATCCTTTGACATTCAGAAAACCAAGAAAATTTGTTTCTAAAGCATTTTAAAAAACTGTGCATTTTAAATAAAGCTTTTATAAGTTAATGGGAATATCAGCAAATTGTCTTTAGAACATATTTTTGTTAGGTGGGTAATACAAATATATTTGAAGGCATAATTTCTGTCACTTGTTACAGCAAACTTCAAATAATGACTGTTTCCAAACTGGTTTCCGTTTGCCATTGTTTTGGTCAAATTTGCCACTTAAATCTCTTTTTTTTTTTTTTTTTTTTTTGGTAAATGGTAGTTTGTTTCTCGCAATTCTGATAACGTTTCTCACAGTTGCAAGTTTATATCTCTTTTTTTCGTGCAATTCTGACCTTTTTTTTCTCAGAAGTGCGAAATATAAACGAAAATTAAGCGAAATTAAGTCAGAATTGCGAGAGAAAATTCAGATTTTTTTTTTCTATCAAATGCCAGTTTGTCTCTCCCAAATCAGACTTTTCTCACAACTGTGAGTTCAAGATCTCACAGTTCAGACTTTTTTCAGATATAAACTCAATTTTGAGATTACCATCAATTTGCATTACCATGCAATTCCGAGAAAAAAAAAAAAAGTCAAAATTGTGAGATTTAATATATATATATATATATATATATATATATATATATATATATATATATATATATATATATATATATATATATATGAAAAAAAAAAATCAGAATTGTGAGATAAAAAGTCAGAATTACCTTTTTTTTTTTTTTTTTTTTTTTTAATCTAGTGGCGGAAACTGGCTTCCATCAGTAGCTGCATCACTGGTAGTCAAGATCAATGTTTCTCCATTGCCAGCCAAATTAATATCAGAGCTGCAGAAATTATCACATTAATGCATGCAAATATTTTTATACTGATAATTATAATTTTAATCAGCTGCTCTAATTATAATTTTAGTTCCCCATTTTGACAAGCAAACAAGCAAGAAAGTTGTATCAATTAATTAATTTACTTTTATTTATTTATTTTTTTATAGAGTTATTAGTCACAAGACATTTTCAGCTCAAAAAAACATTCTCAGAACTGAGCGCCCATGAAGTGTTGTATACTTCCAGGGATGCATGCATCGGCCAAGCAATTAATGGGAGTGCTTACTGATAGGTATGTAAAAACTCCTTGGTTTGCACAGAAAGTCCCACCCTAAATGGCATTGGTTAATCTAGAAGTTCACATCAGGATGCAAGAAGGTTTATCTCTGCAGCTTGGAAATGTAATCGCAGTTGCAGGCAACATATGTTTAAATCTGGCACTTGATACTTCCTGATTCTGTTAGCACATTCTGTTTATCCTGTGCAATAAAAGTCACATTAAGGCCAAAAATAAAATCAGTTGTTAAGGACAAATGAAAAAGCTTTACAAATATTCCTTGCAGTCAACAACCAGTTTCTGCAGGTCACACCTTAGAGAACGTCCTTGTGCCCTAAATAGATTTTTTTCATGATCTCCACTTCCTTTGGTCACAGCATAAAATCTGTTTTTCGGCGATCGTGCTTAATCCAGTTCTCCAAGCTCTCCTGTGATTGAATTAGAGCACGAAAAAAAACACAGCGGGAACAAAATGAAGACAACAAGCTGTCTTAAAGCCAATGGAGTCCAGTGACAAAAGCCTTGTCATGCTCTGGTGGGGTCTTGCCTCTAATCCAGAGGGTTTTAGAGGCAGCAGACACTGGCTTGTTGTTCTCTGGCGGGGATGGCTAGGCGCTAAGTAACTAGCAGAGCTACTGGCGACAGTTCCGTCCAGGAGAGATGGCCTGCTAATCCTAATCACGCCCGAGAATGCCGTCTGGGTCACATGACCTTTCGCTAGCTGTAATGGAAGGGGTCATAATTGGGATTTATCGCCGCAGAGGCAGCCCGCAGGAGAGGTGCCAGTCAAAGGGTTCTGGGTCCTGGATGTCTGACGGGTATGGTGGACAAGAATGAGTCATCTGAACGCTTATAGACACGGAAGCCACGCGGAGAAGGCAACATTGAGCACATAGAAACATCAGACACTAATTCAAACGAACCTTTCTATGGAGACCCTAAGGTGACACGTGTTTTTCCGGGTACCGTTTGCTAGAGGATGCATGTGTTTTCCAAGAGAATGGAAAAACTCTGGGGAATTTTTACATACTTTTGTGAGAGAATGGAAAAGTTTTGCAAGAGAATACTTTCGCATGCAATACTTGCACTAGAATGCAAATGTTTTGCGAGATAATGCAAAGTTTCTCTGGGAAACACAATACTTGTGCGAGAGAACGCAGATGTTTGGCGAGAGTACGCAATTCGAGGGAACGCAATGCTTTTGTACTAGAATGCAAAATTTCTCAGGGGAATTAAGTACTTTTGCCAAAGAATGCAAATGCTTCTTGGAGGAACACAATACGTTTGCACTAGAACGCAAATGTTTTGCGAGATAATGCAAACTGTCTTGGGGGATCACAGTACTTTTGCAAAAAAAATGCCAATGTTTTGCGATACAATGCAAAGTTTCTTTGGGGAACACAATACTTTTGCACAAAAACGCAAATGTTTTGTGAAATGATGCAAAGTTTCTCTTAGGAAAACGATACTTTGAGAACGCAAATGTTTTTTTGCGAGATTATGCAAACTGTCTTGGGGGATCACAGTACTGTTGCAAAAAAAAATGCCAATGTTTTGCGATACAATGCAAAGTTTCTTTGGGGAACACAATACTTTTGCACAAAAACGCAAATGTTTTGTGAAATAATGCAAAGTTTCTCTGAGGAAAACGATACTTTAATGAGAACGCAAATGTTTTGCGAGATTATGCAAACTTTCTTGAGTGATCACAATACTATTGCACAAAAACGCAAATGTTTTGTGAGATGCAAAGTTTCTCTGAGGAACACAACTTTCATGAGAGAATGCAAATGTTTTGCTAGAGTATACAAACTTTCTTGGGGGATCACAATACTTCTGGCAAAAAAAGGTGAATATTTTGCAAAATAATGCAAAGTTTCTCTGAGGAGAACAATACTTTAATGAGAACGCAAATGTTTTGCGAGAATATGCAAAGTTTCTCTGAGGGCAAACGATGCTTTAATGAGAATGCAAATGTTTTGTGAGATAATGCAGTGTTTCTCTGAGGAACGCAATACTTTTACACAAAAACGCAAATGTTTTGCGAGACAATGCAAAATTTCTCTGTGGAAAACAATACTTTAATGAGAACAAATGTTTTGTGAGATAATGCAGTGTTTCTCTGAGGAACGCAATACTTTCACGAGAGAATGAAATGTTTTGTGAGAGTGTGCAAACTTTTGGAGGATCACAATACTTTTGCAAAAAAACACGAATGTTTTGTAGGACAAACAAAGTTTTTCTTAGGTAAACGATGCTTTAATGAGAACGCAAATGTTTTGCGAGATAATGCAGTGTTTCTCTGAGGAACACAATACTTTTGCCGAAAATGGAAATGTTTTGTGAGATAATGCAAAGTTTCTCTCGGGAACACGATAATTTCATGGGAGAATGCAAATTTTTTTGTAAGAGTACACAAACTTTCCTGATGAAATGCAATACTTTTGCACTAGAACTCAAAGTTTTGAGAGAGATTGCAAATGTTTTGCAAAATAATGCAGAGTTCCTCTGAGGAACACAATACTTTCACAACAGAACACAAATGTTTTGCGAGAGTATGCAAACTTTCTTGGGAGAACGCCTTAATTTTGCACTAGAACACAAATGTTTTGCCAGAGAACGCAAATAATTTGCGAAATAATGCAAAGTTTGTTTGGGTAACAGTGCTTTCAGACTAGAATGCAAGTCTTTGCGATAAAATGCAAATAATTTGTGCGATAATGCAAAGTTTCTCTGAGAAACACAATACTTTCACAAGAGAATGCAAATGATTTGCGAGATAATGCAAGGTTTCTCTGGGAAACAATACTTTTTGCACTAGAATGCAAATGTTTTGTGAGAGAATGCAGTGTCTCTGGAAAACATAATTTCAATGTTGTGTTTCATAATTTCAATGTTTTGCAAGAGTACGCAAACTTTCTTGAGGGAATGCAATACTTTTGCACTAGAAAGCAAATGTTTTGTGAAAGAAAGCAACCTTTCTTAGGTGGACCGCAATACTTTTGCCAGATACTGCAAATGATTTACGAGATAATGCAAAGCTTCTCTGTGGAACACAGTTCTTTTACCAGAGAGCGCATAGTTTTCCTGGGAAGCAGAAAAGCATTGAAATATATATATATATTTTATATATTTTATATTTATTTTACATAAAGAAAATTGCTAAATACTTCCTGTACATCCTACTTGCTGTGAAGTTGTCTTGTGGGAACATACAGTCTACGGCTTTCTTTGCAGTGTTGTGTTTGGGACATGCATTGTGTTGTGGCATCAACACGTACAAACTTTAGTGGAAACATGAGTGCAGATTTTGCCCCCCAAATCCCGTTTCTAGTTTTCTTGGTTAACATGAGGACTCTCCTTAAGTGTAGGCAGAAGTACAGATTGTTGGTTGAGATTTGCTGGAGGGTCCTCTTCAACAAGAAGGCCTTTTCTGTCTCTGGTGTAAGTCTATTCAGGGTGTCCTAATCCTGTTAACAAGATCCCTGACTGTGGGTGTCTGGGAAGTTGGATCAATATCAAATTCTCTCTTTTCACTGTTCTGCTCAGGCAAGTGATAGGCCAGCTTAAGAGGGTCTGGCAGGAGAATATGTCGCTCCGTGACTTTGCTGTACCAACAGAGATTCAAACGGCTTTTCGCGCTGCCAAAATTACTATTTTACAAGCTAGAGATTTAGAAATGAGCTTTGCATCCTTTGTTGAGAAATTCAGATTTTTTTATTTGAGGTGTTTGGAGGAATCATGTAGTACTATTGTTGGAATTAGGAATTTGAACAAATCTTTTAAATGTGTAAAAATTCAGCATATTATTTATTTGTGCTTCGGACAAGAATGACACCACAAATCATAGTTTGTTGAGGTGACGTGTGCTGTTAGTTTTCTAAGTGATCTGATACAATTTTTTAACTTTTTAAATAAAATGATTAATAGATACATTTAAATTAAATTAAATTAGAATAGTATTTATAGTGGTTTTAAAATATTAAATAATTTCAAATAAAAAAATGTAAAATAAAATAAAAATTATCGCACACACACACGCACAGGTGTGTGTGGGGGTGTGTGTTTGTGTGTTTACGTATACATGTATCGAAATATCTTATGTATATATGAATACGTATATATGATGTGTAAATATTAAAGAAATATATATTTGGGCTGTCAAAACAAGTAATTGCATCCAAAATAAAAGTTTGTTTTTACATAATACGTGTGTGTATTTTTTATATTCTATATACAACTATATATATATATATTTATATATATATATATATATATAAATATATATATATATATATATAGATATATATATATATATATATATATATATATATTAGAGAGAGAGAGAGATAAATATATACATGTTTTCTATGTACAACTATATATGTGTGTGTGTATATATATATGTATATATATATATAGGGAGAGAGAGAGATAAACTTTTATATATAAACTTTTATTTTGGTTGCGATTAATCACAATTAATCGATTGAACAGTAATAATATATATTTATATTTTAGATACAAAATTATTATTATCATGATTATTATATATAAGGTCTAAGGTCACCTAATAATAATAATGAAAGATTAACAGATGTATTAAATTAATTCATTAAAATAATATTTAAATAATTCACAAAATATAAACATTCTACATACAATTTTTTGTAAAATTATAATGATAATTTTTATAATTACATATAATAATAGTAATAATAATGATAGTTGTTGTTATTATTATTATTATTATTACAATGTATAGGTCATTTTATTATATATAGATTTATAACATAAATAATTACAAATGTATGCATTTAGGAATCAATTATTCATTTGAAATATAATGCATAATACATGTATTATTTAAAAAATATATATATTACTTGTATTAATTATAAATATATTAAATGTATTTATATGAATGCAGTTTTCTTACTTTTATTTAATGCTATGGGGCAAATTAACAGTAGCAGTTATCGTCAATGGTCCCAATTAGCTGGGTCCACGCTCAGGTGAACAATGGTCCTCCTCATCGGACATGAAATATGCTCTCAATTAATCACAGGGGTCCGTAACCTGATCCGGGGTATTTTCTCATCTTTGTCTCCACTGCTGGGGCTGGATAATCCAAAGGCCTTGATGTATCATTGCCCTGTTGGATGTCTGCTGACTAATGTACCAGTAAATGATAAAATAAGTAAGAGGGGGTGGTACAAGTCAAGTGGAACTTAATTACCTCTGACAAGAGTTTTTGAGGGGGAAAAAAAAGGATACCAGATCACACACTTGGGGATTGTGTGACAGCAACGACCAGCACTCTAAAAGTAAAGGTAATGTATACCACATGAACGTAAACTATTATTTATAACCAAGCACATGATGAATCGCACAATACTGGAAATCGAATTATTTCTTTTCCGATCTATACCACCCAGCAATCCGCCTCCAGAAAAACATGTTTGCGAGGCAAAAATTTGGTCTCCAGGGCCTTCGATATAGCAAGCGTCCCATGTTTCTCCTGGGGGTCCGAGCGCTGTGTGCATCTGGAAGAGATATTTGGCCGAAGCTTGGCCCAGAAGGCTTTCACAATGTGCCTTCCCGTCTCTGAAACACATCAGAGTTGAGATACATGTCAGGAAGACGAAATGCAGCGTTATTGTCGCAGAGGAGCAAGAAGGTTTGTTGAACGAAATTGCACGAAACAATTAAACCGAGCTGATGAATAACAAACATAAAACGCATTGCTTATTTTGTCTCTCTGCATTTCATTAGAAACATTCAACACACTCCTTCCAGTTAACATGTAGTAAAACTCTATAAAATAATTCTGGATATCCGAGATGTTTATTTCGGGATCTGGTGAAGCGTGGTTTCAGCTGCGGTTCAACACGCCCTCGATGAACTCTTGCACTTTGACTGCTAATCTCGAATCGCTCTCGATGTTCACACAGGAGCTTTTGGCCGTGCTAATTGTTTTGCTTATTTTTATCTGTCTTCCCATTTTCCTTTCAGCGCCGAGCAGAGGAGCAGCCAACGAGAAGCAGGTCCAACAACATGCCTCTCAGCACGAGCGGGAAGTCTAATTTTCACATCTGCTCAAGTGAGAGGCTTAAATCAACAATCACTTAAGATAACAAGACTGTATAAATTACAATGGCAATGAATTTAACTAGCAAAGCTCTTAAACACCCAATATTGTGGGCGTTTGAAGGTCCCTGTTGGGTTGAGCAACTGCGGTGAGTAACCGGTGACTCAAAGAAGTGGCAGAAGTTCAGCACGGAAAGCTTAAACGACGCTGCCATGTTTCGAATTCCTGGCAACTAGTGATGATGGGACATCCTAGACGATCTATGAACATTGCACACTTTGTTCTGTTATTATCCGTATTGATGGCCAGGATATTAGGTAATGAGTAAATATTATGTTTTATTATTTCCACAAAAAACATCATAATAAATGATCGAGTTACTTACAAAGTGAAAAATCTCACACATAGACGCTTTTTTGTTTTTGAAAGAAGTTTCTTATGCTTATGAAGGCTGCATTTGTTTATTAAAAAATAGAGTACAAGCAGTAATATTGTGAAATATATTTATGTAAGTTTTGAATGTATTTTAAAATGGAATTTATTCCTGTGATGCAAAACAGCATCTTTACTCCGGTCTTCAGTGTCACATGATCCTTCAGAAATTATTCTAATATGCTGGTTTGCTGCTCAAGAAACGTTTCATATTATTATTATTATTATTAGTGTTGAAGACAGTTGTTGTGCTCAATATTTTTGTATAGGACTCTTTAATACATAGAAAGTTCCAAAGAACAGCATTTATTTGACATAGAAATCTTTTGTGACATTATAAATGTCTTTACTGTCATTGTTGCTTAATTTAATCAACCTGACCCCACCTCCTGTATCTTTCCTAAACAGGTTGCTTTACAAGAAAAGCTAACTCACAGTAAAATAAAATCTTGTGGAAGAGCAGTGCTAAATAGTGTTTAGAGACTGTATTTAGCCTATGAAAGTTTGTAAGTCAGTTACAAAGGCATTGACATCTAGTGTCACTGATGCAGGAAGTAAAAGTCTTTGGTTCATTTGTTAGGTTAGTAGTGGAATGATTATTTGTTCTCTCCCAGAGGACTGTTTTATTTTTAATACTGTATGACTGGGACTGTTTGCCTAGAGTGGCATCTGCTGGGAAAATATGGATGTGTATTGTTCTTCAAAACCATTATTATAAATGTAATAGTTCAGAATGAAATTAATTACTGCTATACTTCTCTGTCGCTACTCTAAAACTTCATCAAGCAATCGTATGACATTCAGAAGACTTTACTAATTAAGTGTGTGTTTTGTCATATTTAGTGTCTCAGTGGTCACCCTTTAAATTGTATGGAAAAGAGCAGCGTGAAAATCGTGCCCAACATCCCCTTTTGTGTTGTTTTTGTTTTGTTGTGTTTGTGTTTGGACTGACATGAAGGTAAGTAAATGATTTTAATGGTGAGCTATTCCTTTAATGTGTTTTAAAAACTTAATTTTGTTTCTTAATAAATAGAAGATCCTGTTAGGGGTGATGTTAAGTTTGTAGCTGGTTTAGGCAGGTCAAGTCAAATACAGACAGCTTTAGTTTCAAAACAGCTTCAGGAAACAACTGTGATAATGTTGTAAAATTCATCAATTACTAAACAAATTCAATTTTATCTGTAAAGCAGCCTTACAGAAGATAACAGTGTCATTATTCAGCTCACTTTAGTTCAGTGTCAATTTGAATCAGTTTAATAACTGTCTAAAGTTAATTAGTTAAATTACAATTAAATTAAATTACAATTAAATTACAATTTAGCTATAAGGTGCAACCAGATGTCCATATATTTTTGCAAAGTAAATCAATTAACATGTTCGGTTTAGCTATAAGCAGTTGTACAGATGCAATAGTGACATTTTTCAACTCAATTTTCATATGCAAATGTAATGTATGTATTGAATTTCCATATATGAAATATATTGTCAAATAAAGTAAAAACAAATGAGACCTATTACAAACTGAAACAGAACAATTTTATACATTATACATTATCTATCTATTTATATCCATTTATATATATTTATCTATTATATTATATTATATTATATTATATTATATTATATTAATTATTGGTAAATTTAAAAGAAAGACATCTATAATAAAAATGTATTACAAAAACACTGTATATAAACACTTTGTGTATAATGGTGTATTTGTATTAGTATATGTTAGTATACTTTTTGTATGTTAAAAAAAGTTGCATTTATATATAAAATATATACACTGTAAAAAAAAATCTTTCAAGAAGTTGTTTCAACAAAATATAATTTGTTACCCTGCTTAATGTTTAAGTTACTTAATGTTAATATAAGTGATAACTGGAATATTTTAGTTGACTAAACTGAACATTTTAAGGCAGCGGGGTAACAAATTATTTTAAGTTAAAACAACTTTATTTTTTATATTTTTTACAGTGTATTGTTGACATATGAATGCTTCAAATAATACCATATTAAACTATTATTATACAGATTTACGTATGTACATTTTACGGTGGTGATTTTATATATGTAATACATTTTAGATCTTCATCTACCCAGAGATATAGGTAATCTTATAGGTAATATTAATGGCAAAATTACTCTAGGGCAATATATGTCATATATTACATTTCCGTATTTAGTTCAATGTTTATTCACTTTGGTTAAATAACAGTGTCAATATTGCAAAGTTCATCAATTATGAAACAAGTTCAGTTTAGCTACAGTATAAGCAGCTATAGAGAAGACCGTAGTGTTACTATTCAGCTCAAGTTAGTTCAATGTGGGTTAATTTTAGTTCAATAACAATGTCAGTGTTGCAAGTTAGTGTCATTATCCAGCTTAAAGGGATTGTTCACCCAAAAATGAAAATTACCCCATGATTTACTCACCCTCAAGCCATCCTAGCTGTATATGACTTTCTTCTTTCAGATAAATACAATCAGAGTTAATTTAAAAAATATCCCGGCTCCTCCAAGCTTTATAATGGCAGTGAATGGGTGTTGAGATTTTGAAGTCTAATAAAGTGCATCCATCCATCATAAAAAGTACTCCACACAGCTCCAGGGGGTTAATAAAGGCCTTCTGAAGTGAATTGATGCATTTATGAAAGAGAAATATCCATATTTAAAACTATATAAACCAAAATCTCTAGCTTTACAGTGAATGATGTAGGAGGTAGCTAAAGATTACAGTTTAGAAAGGTTTAAATATGGTTATTTTTCATACACAAATGCATCGATTTGCCTCAAAAGGCCTTTATTAACTCCCTGGAGCCACGTGGAGTACTTTTTATGATGGATGGATGCACTTTATTTTATTTTAAATCTCAACACCCATTCACTGCCATTAAAAAACTTGGAAAAGCCAGGATGTTTTTTAATATAACTCCGATTGTATTTGTTTAAAAATAGAAAGTCACATACACCTAGGATGGGTTGAGGATGAGTAAATCATGGAGTAATTAAAATTTTTGGGTGAACTTTAAATTAAATTAAAATCTTTTTAAATTAGTTCAAATGTTGTTCTCGTCTGATAGTGTCAGTGCAGGTGTGTGTTGTGATGTCCAGCGAGCTCTAAGAGTGTCTGTTGTGGGTCCACACTTTTTTTTCTATGTGGAATTTCCTCTCTCTTGTTCTGTGACGGCACCCTCGGGCACTATCTCTTCTCAGGGTCGAGAGAGCATTAGGGCGCAGGACCTCGCTGATGTTTTGACTGGGTATCGATCTTAATGGACTCCCTGTCTCGATGACTTGTTAACAGTAAACGACCGTGCAGGGCTTCACTGCAGCACTGCGGTCGCCCTCCAAACTGCTGTCCTGGGGATCATGCTTACACCACAGACCGTTTTTTTCCAACTATTATAGCTGAAAACTGTGAGGAGCTCCTTCCGCTTGTTAGCATTCTGGAATGTGGCGAAATGCGCAAAAAACACGGTTTGCGGCAAGCATTCTTGGTCAGACGCTCATTTCAGGACTTTTTTTCCTGACATGGCACCCACATGATTAGCACGGGATCGGAAAGCATAATGAGTTGCGAGACATCTGGGAAAGAGTGTACAGAGATGATTCCGAGAGCCAAACCACTGTTGTTGTTTTTATTGTCGTCTACGGGACTGACTACATTTATTTGAATAGCTAGGCCAGAAACATACTTACGCAAGGGGTAAACTTTGACAGTTTTTTGACTTCAGCTGTTCTGTCAAGTAAATAAAGTAATATGCCAAGTTATATTTCAGGATGCCTGCTATTTAATGAAATTATAGGGCCGCATAAATATGGCATTTTTTTTATAAATTAAGAAATATAAAATTATGAGAATTAAATGAAATAAAACACCAAAATAAAATTCCAGTGCCCCAATCTTAAAGGTAAGCTTAGTCCAAAAAATCGTCTGGGAATATTATTGCATTTTACAATGTGAATATTATTATTATTATTATTATTATTATTATTACAATATTATAATAATAATAATAGTGTATATATATTACGTTTTTATAACATTTCAAATAAAAATGACAATACACTAGCATTCAGAATTTTGAAAATAATTTAATACTTATATTTAGCAAGGATGCATCAAATGCACTAAACTTTACTGAAGAATTATGTGGAGTAATTCAGCCTTGCATCACAGAAATAAATTACATTTTTAAATATAATCAAAAACAAACAAAAAAAAAAAACAATAATTTTAAATTGTAAGAATATTTCACAATATTACTGTATTTACTGTATTTTTTGATCAAATAAATGCAGCCTTGATAAGAGAGTAATTGAAAAATCTTATTGGCCCCAATCATCTGAACAGTATTGTAAATTGCCTTATTTATTTATTTATTTATTTATTTAATAGTTTTTTACATTTTATTTCAGTTTTAGTTATTTTAGTAAGTCAAGTTAAAGTAAATGAAAACGAGAAATGTTATTCAGCCTTACATCACAGAAATAAATTACATTTTAAAATGTATTCAAATAATAATAATAAAAAAACTGTTATTTTAAATTGGAAAATATTTCACAATATTACTATGTTTACTGTATTTTTGATCAAATAAATGCAGCTTTGATGACCAAAGAGAGTAACTGAAAAATCTTATTGACCCCAATCACCTGAACAGTATTGTAAATTGCCTTATTTTTTCTTTGATTTCATAAACCAGCCAGGAAAGGTTTTATTATTGTTTTATTTATTTGTTTATTTAATAGTTTTTTTTTTTTTTTTTTTTTTTTTTTTTTTACATTTTATTTCAGTTTTAGTTATTTTAGTAAGTCAAGTTAAAGTAAATGAAAATGTGAAATGTTATTCAGCCTTACATCACAGAAATAAATTACATTTTAAAATGTATTCAAATAAAAAACAGTTATTTTAAATTGTAAAAATATTTCACAATATTACTATTTTTACTGTATTTTCAAATAAAATAAATGCAGCCTTGATGAGCCTAAGAGAGTAAATTAAAAATCGAATCTTAACAGTATTGGAAACTGCCTTATTTTTTTCTCTGTTTTCATAAACCAGCCTGGAAAAGTTTTATTATTGTTTTATTTATTTATTTAATCTTTTTTACATTTTATTTCAGTTTTAGTTATTTTAGTAAATTAAGTTAAAGTAAATTAAAATGAGGACTGTACTAAAATGTATTCAAATTAATTATTTTAAATTGTAAAAATATTAGACAGTATTGCTATTTTTACTGTATTTTTTATTTTTTATTTTTAATTGTTTTTAGTAGTTTTCTTACATTTTATTTCTGTTATGGTTATTTTAGTAGTTACTTTAGTAAAACAAGTTAAACTAAATGAAAATGAGAAATGTTTTGGCAACTACCTGGAAAAATATTTTTATTACTCTTATTATTATTATTATTTTGACTATTTTAGTTGTTGTTAATAAACCTAGTGAATGCTTGGGCAATGTATTGCAAACTTGCGTTCAAATAAATTTGAACAGTTCAAATTTATCTGTTAAAAAACAAGATATGCTTTTATTTTGGAGGCTAGATTCAAACCGAAAACTTAGTGTAGAAGAACTCCATTTGCGCGAATGACAGCGCCCCTTGTGGCAAGACTAGGAATGCAATGCGTACAATCGAGTTTCGTAGCTAGAAGCATTGTGTGTTTATAAACTTTCCTGCGAGTATGTTTTCGGATATTTTTCTTTGGAGCAACAGAATGTATAGTTTTTGGGTGGGCCTGCCAGCTCGAAACATGTTTTGCATGTCACTTTGAAACCCAATGAGTCTAATGCATTTCAACCGAACAGGATAACATGGCAGCTCTCGCTCCAGGCGCAGTTTCTTTGCTTCGCTACGTTCCCTCATGGCGCTTCTGTCGCCACCAGAGACGTCGCCACCCAGGACGCTGAAACATCCCCAGGCAACGACTTCGAGAGCCTGTTTGTGGTGCCTTCGCCAGCTTCCCTTCTGCTCTTTTGAGCTCCATTCAGCAATGGCGTCTCATTCTATCACACCTCCACTGGATCTCCAGTAAGCTGATGTGTGTTTTGGGCCTGCAGGCGGTTGGTGAAACATGACTGATTTGTCAAGGGGCATGAGTGATGTCAGGGAGAGAGGAGGGACATATTTCCACCCGGCAGGTCAAGGGTCAGCGTGAGGTTACACATGAACAGTGTGGTAAAGCTAAGCAGGGCCTGGGGCTTCAGCCTTTCAGAGAGTCGGAGTCACATCCCTGTTTAGACAACAGTGTGAGGAGCTGCTTCAGTTTGATCTGTCTGCCGCTGTGTTTTCATGCCAAAGACTGGCAAAGGAATGAGTCGAGGTGCAAAAAAAGGTTTCTTTTATGCATTAAAATGTCATTGCTTTAGAAGAATATTTCACCCAAAAATGACATTTCTCTCATGTTGTGCCAAACCCATGTGACTTACTTCTGTGTATTTATACTAATAATAGTGCATGTAAAGCTCCAAAAAAGAAACCAAGAAATAACTATATATATATATATATATATATATATATATTTATATGTGCTTACATATACTGTATCTTGTATACTAGAAATGCAAATTTATATCCCGCCATTCTAACTGAGTTTATATCATGATATAATTGCTATTAAGTCAGAATTGCGAGATAAATTCGCAATTCTGAGAAATAAAGATGCAATTCTGAGAAATAAAGTCAGAATTGTGAGTTTTAAACTCACAATTGTGACTTTTTTGCAATTGTTACGCAATTGCTATTATTAGGTCAGAATTGCGAGATATAAATTCGATATAAATTTCTGAAAAATAGTCAATTACGAGCTATAATTTTTTTTTTTTTTTTTTGCAATTTTTATGTAATTGCTATTAAGTCAGAACTGAGATATAAACTCACAATTCTGAAAATGTGTCAGTGTTTTTTTTTTCCCTAAAAATGGAACTCATAATTGTGAGTTTATATCATGCAATTCTGAGAAAAAAGTCAAAATTGTGAATTTATATCTCGCAATTCTGACTTTGTAACTTACAACTGTAAGTTTGTATTATGCAATTCTGAGAAAAAAAGTCAAAATTGTGAATTTATATCTCACAATTCTGACTTTGTAACTTACAACTGTGAGTTTGTATTATGCAATTCTGAGAAAAAAAGTCAAAATTGTGAATTTATATCTCACAATTCTGACTTTGTAACTTACAACTGTGAGTTTGTATTATGCAATTCTGAGAAAAAAAGTCGCAATAACCTTTATTGTTCGTTATTCAGTGGCGGAAACGGCCACTGTATATACCACTATATACCACTGTAGAACACATTTAAAGCTCTGTCTAGTGAAATTATTAATGGCTAAATTGTTATGCATCAATTTTGCTATTTGCCTAAAGCAAACGTTGTATTACCTAAATCAACTAGCTATATTAAACAGCTCTGCATAATATTTGCTGAAAGAAATCCAACTTTTGTTAAATTTTTTTAATCCTGTTTTACTTGAGCATGTCAAACTTTTTTCTTACAAAATATGATGCATTTTATAGCATTTTTGCTTTCACCAACCATTTGTAAGGTGAAGAAGTTTTGTATTGTCCATTGATCAGCAGAAAAACTGCCATAAAGACAATTCCTGTTTTTATCTAAGCTAGACTGTTTAATTCTAAACAGATTTTCACATGCATAAATGAGAATTGTAAGTTAACATTTTGAATACTTTTGTATCATTAAAACTAAAATGTTTGACATTTTACCGCTTTCATGCCAAAAATCATTAGGATATTAAGTAAAGATCATGTTCCATGAAGATATTTTGTAAATTTCCTACCGTAAATATATCAAAACTTTATTTTTGATTAGTAAAATGCATTCCTAAGAATTTCATTTGGACAACTTTAAAGGTGATTTTCTCAATTTTGTTTTTTTTTTCCACCCTCAGATTCCAGATTTTCAAATAGTTGTATCTCAGCCAAATATTGTCCTATCCTAACAAACCATACATCAATGGAAAGTTTATTTATTCAGCATCTCGGTTTCAAAGAACTGACACTTATGACTGGTTTTGTGGTCCGGGGTCACATATTTAAAATATATAAAAAGAGTTTTTATTTTATTATATATTAATTTTTTCAAGATTCTGGGCTGTTATGATCGTACCTTGATTATCAGAAAGACGATCACAGTTTTTACACATTGCAGAGTCCTGACATATTTCCGTTTATCTGTTTAGCCATCATTAGGTGGGAAGGAGGATCAGCAGGACCCTTGAAGGTGGCCACTGTCAGACAGGTATGAACAGCTCATCAGATGAAAAATGAAGGCGCTGTTTTGTAGACAGTGTGAGTGTAATTAGCCCACACAAAGGAGCTGGTCTGCGCTTAGTAAAGCTTCTGTTAACCTAACGGGGTCGACAGGTTCACATACGTTAGATGTAAACGCAACGCCTTAAAGGAATGTTCCAGGCTCAAGTTCTCAAGCTCTATCGACAGTATAATGGCATAATCATGGTTACAGCAGAAATTCATTCTGACATTGTTTTCTTATACACAAAAATTCTTCGCTCTTCAAGAAAGTTCTTAAAAAGATGATTGTTACACAATTCAATTCTAAAAATTGTAACAAAAGTTCTATATGATTTAAATAATTGATGAATTCTAAATAAGAATACATTCTAAATATCTCCATATATATAGGGTGAAATAGATGTATAGATAAAGTATAATAATGAATGTTTTTTTATTAAAAAGGGGCTTATTTATGAAGTCATTGGTTAAATATTTATTTATTATTGTTGTGTTGTTAACCCAAGACATTTAGTTCCATTTGTTGAGAATCGCTGCCTTTATTGAATTATTATTTCGAATGACTTCATTTTAGAGGTACTTGATTTTATAAGTTATTTGGCATGATCCACCTGAATCTCTTCCCTTGCCATGTCTGTAAGGGCTTGTTTAGATGCTCGTGCTATCACAACATGCCACAGGCACATTTCTGTCTGACATTAAATGCATTCAAAGTGTCTCAGGCCCCCACCAACCGCCCCATTACGCGAACCGGAGTCTCAACAAATTTAAAACAAATTGGGAAATCGGGGCAGAGGTGTCTATCAGCGTTCCCCTACAGCGAGACAATAAGATATTTTAACACTCCACGCAGCCCACACAAATAAACCCAGCTCTCTGTGTGGGTCAGGCAGCCGCAGGCCAGGAGAGGATCATGGGAGGTAAAACTGAAAGAAAGGGCCTTTCACATGAGGACACTCCTGAGGGTTCACAAAAACCATTGAAGCCATGAAAAGTGGACAGTTCATCAGTTATAGATGCACGTTTAACCGGTGAAGAGACAGATTCATGTGACATGCTTGTGTTTCAGGGTAGCACTGTTTGAAAATATGCACAAGACCTGCAACAACCACTGAGAAACTGACAGCAGTTTTCCTATTATACAGTTAACGTGCATGCAAATGCAGAAAACAGTAGAAAGACAAAAACATAACAATTGCTTAATATTCATCTGAAGAGATCAACAATGTTATTCCTCACTTTTGGTTTTTGCCCGTTTCTGCCACTAAATGAACATTAAAAACTTTTTTTCTCACAATTCTGACTTTTTTCTAAGAATTGCATGATACAAACTCACAATACTGCCTTTTTTCTCAGAATTGCGATTTTATATTTTTTTTCTTAGAATTGTGAGATATAAACTCGCAATTCTAAGAAAATAGCAATATTTTGTTCCCCCTCAAAACTGAACTTTATAACTCGCAATTGTGAGTTTATGTCACAATTCTGAGAAAAAGTCAGAATTGCGAGATATAAATTCACAATCGTGAGGAAAAAAATCGGAATTGTTAGTTTATGTCTCACAATTCTAGCTTTATAACTCGCCACTGCGAGTTCATATCTCACAATTCTGACTTCAGAACTCGCAAAAAAATCAGAATTGCAAGAAAAGAAAAGAATTGTGATATAAAAAGTCACAGTATCCTTTTTTTTTAAATTTGTTATTCAGTGGTGGAAATGGGCTTCCGTACATTCTCTTCATAGACATTTCAAAATATTCTTTAATAATTCATGGCTCAGAAAAGATTTAGAGAATATTGCATAATTATATTAAAAGCCATTTTTTAATATTTAACCCATGTTTAATATTTTTTACTATTTATATTGCTTCTATAAATAAAATACATTGTATATGTAATGTATTTGATTATTATTTATATATTATAAAATAGTCTTGTAAATACAAATTTATAGGTGATTTATATATTATGTATGTTTTTATGTAGTTTGTTTCTATATTTGAAATTTAAAATGATTAAATTTGTTTTTGTATTAGTATTTTAATATAATGTATAAGTACTTGAATTTATTTATTTTGAATTTATAGGTGAATTTATAGGATATTACATAAAGAAACAAAAGTCAAACAATTATATATTTAGTTTTGTTTATATATATATATGAATTTAAAAAGTCAAATTAAAGTATTTGAATTTTCTTGCAAAATATTCATGTAAATACAAATTTGTGTATATATATATAATTATATATGTATGTATGTATATATGTATATATGTGTGTGTATGTATATATGTATATAAAAATATTGAAAGGTTTGTATGATATATAATGATTATATAATAAGTTTGTCAATGGAGAAAATGATTTTAGGTCACTTAGTAGAAAGTGCTTATTCATGTTTAAATATGTTGTTTTGAGTGCTGTAGCGCATCATGATAATTGCTCATTACAGGATTCTGATATTTCATCCGAAGAAGGGCCTACTGAATCTCTCGGAAATCTGATCCGGGACTCGCATGAGCTGGGATTAACACAAATATTTAAGCTCTGCCTTCTTTCCAGGTAACGGTACGGCCACCTGATAGCTTTCCACATCATTTCCAGCCTCTCACCTCCCCAAACAGTGTTTCAGCAAACGTTCAGAGTTTTGGCTCTCAGGTTCCACACATATTGTAAACGGCGGTCTGAGGTGGCGTGTAGGCGTCGTACAATTGGCCAGTTTCAAGGTCTGCGCATTATAAGTCAGGATCCATTTAGGAACAATACTCTGCATCTGCTCCAGTCAGAGAGATTTTTTTCAGCATTGGCCACAGGTTCCCCTGGCCACCAGAGGCTTTGTGCTGAGCATCAGGTTTCATAAATGTAAATCTCTGACTGAGGTGAAACTGAACACGGGACCACACAGTGCCAATGTCAAACGCCATGACCATAAATTCACATGTGGCATGTTCAGTGTTGGTGGGGAGCAGGGGGCCAGTTTTTTACAGTAATGATGTAAGACTAAACAATAACAAATGCTTTATGTGGGTAAGCTTGAGATTGTGGTTCAGCATATATGAAATACCGTCAGAACAGCTGTTGCTGTTATCACTAATATCATGCAGATTGTTTTCTGTTTAGTGCCTATGTAGAGAAAATGCAACTGTATACAGTATGCCAGACCAGAAAGTCCAATCCCATTTCAGTATGCAAATAAAGGCTCAGGTGAAGACCAATCATAATTCAGTATGCAGGTTTTGCGTATACTTGCTTTGTATATTTTCTGTTTTAAAAATAACAGTTGTTTTAAACAACTGTAAGGGAAAGGGATTTTGTTTCTACTATGTTGAAAAAAAAAAAAAAATCTATGAAAGCTTGTTTTCACTACCGGATAAAAATAAAAAGGTAAAGTGAGAATCTTACAATTTTGAGAGAGAAACACAAAATTCCATAAATAAATAAAAATGGCAAGATATACATTTAGTCTCCTTGGGAAAATGGTCGGAATTGTAAGATGTAAACTCAGAATTCTAAGGAAAAAAAGTCAGAATTACAAGATGTAAAATTAGAATTCTGAGGAAAAGAAAGGAAAAGCACATAACTGCAAGGTGTAAACTCACAATTCTGATTGTTTTCCTTAGAATTTTGATGTAAACTTAGATTTATGAGAAAAAAGTCAAGAATTGTTTTTTTTTTTTTTTTAAAAAAAGATGATTGCAAAGATGTAAACAATTCTGACAGAAAAAGTCAGAATTGTAAGATGTAAACTCAGATTTCTGAGGAAAAAAGTCAAGAATTGTAAGAAAAAAGACAGAATTGCAAGATATAAACTCAATTCTAAGAAAAAAATAATAGTAAGATGTAAACTGATTTCTGAGTCAGAATTGTAAGATGTTGTAAACTCAGATTTCTTAGGAAAAAAGTCAGGCTTGTATGATGTAAAATCAGAATTCTGAGAAAAAAAGGTCAGAATTCGAAGATTTAAATTTAGATTTATGAGTAAAAAGTCAAGAATTGTAAGAAAAAAGATGATTGCAAAGATGTAAACTCACAATTCTGAGGGAAAAATTCAGAATTGTAAGATGTAAACCCAGAAATCTGAAGAAAAACGTCAGAATTGTAAGATGGAAGCTCAGATTTCTGAGGAAAAAAGTCAAGAATTGTAAGAAAAAAGACAGCATTGAAAGATATAAACTCAATTCTAAGAAAAAAATAATAGTAAGATGTAAACTTAGATTTCTGAGAAAAAAAAGGTCAAGAATTGTAAGAATAAAAGACAGAATTGCAAGAAGTAAACTCACAATTCTGAGGGAAAAAGTTAGAATTGTAAGATGTTGTAAACTCAGAATTCTGAGGAAAAAGTCAGAGTTGCAAGATGTAAACTTAGATTTCTGAGGGAGAAAAGTCTGAATTATGAGACAAACCTTAAAATTGCAAGAAAAAAATTATTGAGAATTGTGAGATATGAACTTAGACTTCAGATGGAAAAAAAAAAATAATAATAAGAATTGTGAGTTTATTACCTGTAAACTCGCAAAATCTTTTTAATATTTGCTTCAGGGCAGAAACACGCCTCCATAGTTTGCTTAATAGATTGTGTTCAAATCTTTGCAGAAAGCTGCGATTCACTTTTTTTGGTACTGGGAGTGACTCCATTATTTCCTAGACAGAAAAGGATTTTCTTCTGAGCTGTACTTAGGAATTTATTTAGCCCTTTGGGATTGAAGACGTGATTTTTATTGCCTCCCAGTTGTATGATTTAGTGATAGAAAGCATGAGAGGTAGTGAGAGGAATACTAGAGCAGGTGTGAATAAAGACCGTAAGTGGCTTTCACAACCCACAGGAGGTGCTGACAGTAATTTATGGTTTATATATCTTGAGGATTTCCAATGAACAGCTCCTCAGCTGTAAAAACATATATTAATTTCTTCAAGGTAGCACAGTGAAGACAGGTGGAGATAATCCCTCTTAAGTAAGCCCGATCGTCGCAGCGGTAGTTTTGAGGTGTGATGCACCTGTGATGTCACAAGGGAATGAATAATGAGCTAAAGAAAGCTGTTCCTAAACCCGTGCCTGTGCTTTTTTTTCTCTCTCTCTCTCTTTCTCTCCCAATCTCCCTGCACTTGCCTGCATGGGTGATTCTAATTCAAGCTTCATCTCCTCACCGTTTGTCTCTCAGCGCCTTGGCCCCTTTCGCTGATCTTATCTCCCAATTACTGCCCTGCAAACATTCCTGCACTCCAAACAGACTCTGAACGTGGAACGCTGGAGTCCATGATCACCTGTTCTCTTCCAAACACGCATCTATTTCCTGTTCTACACAAACAGTAAGCAGCTCTTATGTCATTCATGCAAACTGGCCCTTACACAGAAAATGTTTTGAGAAAACTTGTAGTAAATAACATTTCAATTGACTGTACACTCATATTATATATATATGTGTGTGTGTGTGTGTGTTTGTGTATGTATATATATATATATTAACTAAATATTAATACAAATGAAAATAATTCCAAAATATGTCAAAAATAGTAAAAAGTATTAATAATGGAAAAAGTAATAATGAAAAAAAATTATTGTCTTTATTGTACAGAACTTTGCTGTCAGTATTGTTTTTGTTGGGGTTTTTTTCTTTCCATTTTCATTTTATTTTTTTATTTTTTGGGGAAAAAAAATCAATGCTTTTATTTAGCAAGGAGATTCAATTGGTCAAAAATGACAGTGTAAAAAAAATCTAATGCTGCAGAAGATTGCTATAAATGTTTTTCTTTTGAGATATATCTTTTTCTTTTTGATATATAATCTCTCAAGGATCATGTGATGATGTTTATATAATAAAATCAAAGTGAGAATTATATGTTAAAAAATTAAATTAATTAAAATATATATATATATATATATATATATATATATATATATATATATATATATATATATTTTTTTTTTTTTTTTTTTTTTTTTTTTCTTCTTTTTCTTGTGCTATTATACAATATTTTTTATAATTATTTTATTATATTCCACATATATATTAAGTCTTCCATAAATATTTTTTTTTAGTGCTGAAAATACAGTTTAATATCTAAATTGATTAATTAAATATAATATAATATATATTTATATAAATATAAAGATTAAATATAAATATTATATATTAAAGGTAATATGATAAATAAGAATGAAATTATTATAAATTGTTTCCACCTTGTATGTACTTTTTCTGGCCAAATATGTACTTTTCTGGCCAAAGTACATATTGTTTAAGTGGTGTCATACACTAATAAATTAAAATTACAATATTTTGTACTTTTTTTCAATTATTATTATTATTTTTTTTAACTGATTCCTATTCTGTCTATAAGAGACAGAGGAGATAAAATATCAATAACTACAAGTATATTCATGGTTATGAGCATGACTGATACTTTAAATACTTTCCTAAGTGTCACAACACTGGCAAACATCCCATAAATCTCTGTGACTTGTGTGAGTAGACTTGGCTGGGCTCATATTTGACTAGAGAGAGTCTCCAAACAGCAGTAACTCTGCCCTCCATCAGCATGAATCATTACGCAGACACCGGGGATCGTAATCAGTCAGCAAAATAACTGACAAGGGCTTCATGGGAAATGACACGACGAAAAACACCTGAAATGTGGGAGAGCAAAAAATAAATGAAATGGGGGTGAACTGGCACTTTAGGGATGCCTGATATGATTTAGAGAGCTTTAGGTCACCTCTCCTGTAGTCCAGACCTCACCTGCAACTCAGGAAACGTCATGATCTTACTGTGTATATTTGCATTGGTGTGTTTTATTGCTCTTCCTGTGGTCCTCTCATCCCACAGGTTACACTTAATGGCTGATCCAAAGAGGCACGGTGGAGGATGTCTTTTTCTTTTTTTAGATTAACAAACGTTATGTCACTGTAATATTTTGGTCAAAGGTCCCTCCATCAATCTAGATCTTATTTGCATCCATTTTATTATCCCCTAGTCAAAATATAGAAAAGTAAATATCAGTATTTGCCTCCATAAATAGCATTTTGTTTATGGACAGGGCAGATTATGCTTTTAAATTCAATACTTAGGGTTTCTCTAACCCAAAGTAAAAGAAATAGAAACATTAGCTTACCACAGTTGTAAGTAGAGACATTAAATAAATGATATTGTAACCTCAACACCTGCTCGTACTTTAATTAACAGCGAGTCATTAACAGCATAAATCAGTGTATTTATCAAGCTGCGGTTGGTACGCTGACTGAGTCTTTCCAAGAACTAACCCTGTGATCTTAGGCTCAATTTCCTAGCGGACCAACAGTATCGTTGTACTTGTGCCCTTGATAGCTTTGACCTCTGACCTTAACACTGTCTGAAGTTTCAGGGAAGCAGGAGAGAAGGGCAGCATGGGTCAGATAAACAGGAAGCAATTACATTCTTACCAAAGCAAAAGGTGGGTTTAGAACATATGGTGAGAAAAATATGTTTTTGTATGTCCTCTTTAAATGAATTTAGGGCAAATTGTGTTCAATCTAGCTGGGTGTTTTGATTTACATTTTAAGAATTATACAAAAATGTATTATTATTGTTATTGTTGTATTTGTATTTAGCACCGGTCGTATTGACCACTAAATAGGGAGGTTGTTAGAGAAAATATATAAAGACGATCAAGTGAGAAACATAAACATCGTATTTCTGAACTTCCAATGTCAGAAGATTCATTATTGCACATGCGCGTTGTTACTCACTCAGTTCCTGTACCGCTTATCCGCCGAATCCGGCCGAATCCAAATAATTCAACAGAGTTGTGAGCTTTATGTTTGAATTGAATGTGATACGGTAAAAAAAGACAGTTTACCGCAAAATAATGGTAAGTTGATCTGTCACAATTCGCATATCGTTTTGGAAACTAGATAGCATTGTGTAGTCCGATTCACGAACAACTGACTCTTAAGAGTCGGTTCTTTTTAGTGAATCAGAAACTTTCGGCACAACAAGTGTAACGATAGTGCGATTCACCAGTAACTGATTTATGTGCTGAATCTTTTGGTGAACAAAAACATGCCACGCCACCAGAGCAGTTGTATTTGTATATGTATATCTGTGGTTGCATTCACAAGTAAATAACTCTAATTAGCCGGTTTATTTTTAGTGATTCAAAAACAAAACGTGCAATAACTGTGGTCCGGTTTAAGAGTAAATTACACTTATGAGCCTGATATTTTAATGAAGGCTTCATTATCTTTAGATGGCAGAACTTGCCTATATATGGCAGGTTTAGAGAGACTGGATCTTTGAACTGCTTCGAACGAGTCGTTTGAGAATCGCTGGAAAATGAGGTGATATTAAATGCATATTTTGACAAAACAAAAGCGTTGTTTGATCTTGCATGCATGTGAACGTATTATAGGAGACTCCAAAACGATATTAGGAACCTTGAAAATGCCGTAATATGGGTACTTTAATAATAACTATTGTTAAAGTGTTAAAATAGTGTTTTCATGATGCGTCACCAATCGGCCATATTGGTGGCACGGAACGTAAACAATGTTATTGAACTGAACAGAACTAGCATATTTTGCTGATTATTGCTGCTGAAAATGATAAATTATTTCATGTTTTGTGCTGGTTTAATCAGGCCAGGAAAACATTTGGAGTACTATAGACTGCCAAACGTTATAACAAATCAAGGAGAAGAGTGCAAAAAACTGTCTGAGGGACAAAAGGCGTTTGTGGTTGGCCAAACTGAACCAGGATTTCCAGGGTAAGCTATTACCTTTAGTTTGTCAAAATATTGCGCCTTTTCCTGCTTACTACGTACTTCTCTATATGATTTAGCAGCATCCACAAATTTTTACGTGGTTTAGACAGCATAAATTAGCAGAACAACGTATTCCATTGTACATTTGCCATGCAATCCATGCTGTTGTTTACATCCGAGTATTGCCGATATCGTAATGTAAGTGCAAACCCTTTATACTTTCTCTTATGCCAGTTTAATATGCTAATAAAACTTTAAGTGAAACCTTTCGCATGTTAAGTTCTCTGGAAAGTGTAAACACTGTTGCTTTATTTGTTTCAGCACCCTGACATTGCAGCATTGACAGTTTTGGACAGGACTACCTGTTTTCTTCGGCCAGACAGGTAAAGTGTTAAAGCCACATGCTCATTATTTTTTACAATTCCATTGACCGGTTCACTATTTGAACAGTGTCTTTTATTCGTTAACATGTACCGTACAAGCACGCATTTCCCCCCTTTAAGCACGGCGCACAATAGGCCTCAAGATCTTACAAGAGAAAATCAATCCTGCGTCTCTCCTCACATCTGACCTCTGCACTCTCTACAAATCCTGAATTAATTAAAGAGGGAAATCCCACTGGCCAACACAGAAGAGGGATTGAGTGTTTTTGGCCCCCACCGAGGTACCAGAGGATTAGAAGAGCTCACTCAATGATGAGAGTGTTTCCAAACCTCCAGGTACCTGCGGTGACGGACATACCTGCGGTCGTGTTTTTATCGTCAATACGAATGGCGTACATTGCGGTGATGCTGGTGTAAATAGTATAGCATGATGGATAAACTCTTCAGCTGACGTTTACAGCCTCAGAAGGATGTTTGCTTCTTGAGAGTTTTCCAACAGGGATAAGACAGGAGTTCACGTTTAACAAGAGTCTTGCTCATGGTTGAGTCACCCCAGGCCTTGCCCCCTCATCCTAGAGATGGAGGCGGTTCTGGGTTTGGCTGCTCAGTCTTCTGGCTGCTGACCCACTTGGAAATCCAGCGCCGTAGCTTCAGCTTACACGGGTCGCTCCTGTGGCAGGTTCCCAGTGGTACATACCCCGCGATAAGGAGCTGCAAGGGAACTATTGTTCCCTGAGCCCAGTCTGTCATCGGGGGCTTGTTGAGCAAATACGCCCAGGTATGACCGCAGTCTCAGCATCTCGCACACCACCTACCTGTCACTTCCACTTAAAAGGAACCCTGGGAATTAATACTTGTATGGCTTAATATAGCATAAATGATGTATCTTACTGAAATATGTAGTAGAAATCCCATGAAAGATATATGATATTTTAAAAAAATCCACATTGTTTTTTGGACATATTTTGGACTATGGGGGGCATCATTATTTCGATGACGTCAAATGGTTGCACTTGGTGAACTACTAGTGCTACCTGTTGCTACATTAGCAGACCACAGCTATGGAAAAAACGGCAGAGACAAGCAATGCTAGATGCCATCCTGGCAGTTTGTAAACATGCCAACGCTTCTCATGACGCCACAGCCACTGAAGGAGTTTCTCAGCGTGGATTTCACTCGATATCCTGGCGCGTTTAGACTCCTTGTGGGGAAAAATCAATGGTATGGCATTTGGTTTAAGCCTACACTTCTATCCATTGCCACCTGTAAGCTCTTTCAGTAGCTGTGGTCTACTAAAAAAGCCTCAAAGACATCAGGGTGGAGAGAAAGTGGAGAGAACAAAGACTTGTGTCTTTAGCAAGTTTTATTCGTTCACAAGTATCTTCCTGTTCTTTTTTTCTTATCACTAGGAAAGCACTGAAAACTTACATCACTTCTCTTGTTACCCTTTGACTGAAATTTGCAACCAAAAGCCACACGTGGGATCGTATCAGTACTTTATTTTTCCGAGTGTTTTTCAGTTTGTGTTTAGGTAAAAACAGCAACAGGTAGTGCCAGTAGCTCACAGAGTGCAACCATTTAACGTCATTGAAATAACGTTAAAGTCCAATGTTAAAATATGTATAAAACAAATTTTTTTTTTTTTAAATAACGTAAATTGTTTTGGGGTTTTCTACAACATATTTCAGTAAGAGACATCATTTACACTATTAATTACGGAGAAGTTCACTTCCAGAACAAAAATTTACAGATTTTCATGTCTTTCTTTCTTCAGTCAATAAGAAATTATGTTTCTTGAGGAAAACATTTCAGGAATGTTCTCCATATAGTGGACTTCAATGGTGCCCACAAGTTTGAACTTCCAAAATGCAGTTTAAATGCAGCTTCAAATGGCTCTAAACGATCCCAGCAGAGGAAGAAGGGTCTTATCTAGCGATCGGTGATTTTCGAAACAAATTCTTTTTCGAAAAGACAATTTATATACTTTTTAACCTCAAATGCTCATCTTGTCTCGTCTCTGCGATGCGCGTGCGTAGTCTGTGCAATCCGGGTCAATACAGTTAGGTTATGTCAAAAAACTCCCGTCTCGTTTTCTTCCTCAGTGTCAAAATCGTCCTACATCGCTGCAGAAGTACTGACCCAGTGTTTACAAAGTGAACATCCAAAGAAGATCAAACGCACTTTACAAAAAAAGGTAGAACAGCGATGTAAGATGAGCGTTTGAGGTTAAAAAGTATATAAATTGTTAATTTGTTTAAAAAATGAATAATAGTTTTGCTAGATAAGACCCTTAGAGCAATTTGAAGCTACATTTAAACTGCATTTTGGAAGTTCAAACTTGGGGGCACCATTGAAGTCCATTATATGGAGATAATTCCTGAAATTTTTTCCTCAAGAACCAAATTTCTTATCGACTGAAGAAAGAAAGACATGAACATCTTGGATGACAAGATTATCTGTAAATTTTTGTTCTGGAAGCTAGCTTCTCCTTTAAGCTTTTCAAGTCTTAATACCCAGGGTTTTCAGAGCAGTGCCATAAATGAACAGTTGTGCACAGTTCTTAATAGAACATTTTAAAAAAAATCATAATGAACCTTTTTGTGCAATGGAAAGGTTCCATGGTTTACCCCTAAAAGTAAGGGTTCTTTATTGGAATCTGTGTTTCAAAAAAGAATGTTTAACATCCTTGGAACTTTTCTATTACACAAAAACTTCATTACAGTGGAAAAAAGTCTTTAGATTATTAAAATGTTCTTCATAATAATAAAAAAAAAAAGGGTTCTTTGGAGTAAAAAACATTCTTCAATGGCATCATTTGCTACTTTTTTAAAACTTTTATTGTTAAGGAGCCAAGTGCATAATGACATTATTGAATGTCATTTGTTTCATTCAACAGCCACATTTCAGCAGACACTAAAATTCCCCTGTACAAACAGGGGAATGGTTTTCTCTGCTCTTCCGTGGAGGGATGGGATTTCTCTGCGGTGTGACCTAAATTTTTCAGGATTGTAATCTAAATGGGAAGGGACGAACCGCAGGGCTTGTGAAAGCGATCGTATGGCCTCCTGAACTGGGATTGTAGTCTGCGAGGAAACGCTCTCGTTAAACTGCCACTTTCAATCAGGAGTTCGACCGCGGCGGCGATGGTGGGGCCGCGCCGGAGGGAGGGAGGCGGGTGGGAAAGACGTCTCCCGCTCCTGAATTCGATCCAGGATCTGCTCCCTCGACGTGTGTTCGGTGGCGTTACGTCACAGGCCAGGAGCCCCAAAAACAAAGTCTGAATTGCTGAGCTTGAGTTGCACTGTGGCCAGCTTTAATATGACACTGTTACCCTAACCAGTCATTGAGCGTTATTTAGATTTTATCTTGATTTCAGTCTTGGGAGTGTTTTGAGTGACAGATGGCCCAGTTTAGGGCACATAACCGTCTTTACAGCCAAAAACAACATTGTTTAGTGCCAAATAAAGGCAGTTTTGAGATATTCTCATGCGTGCCATGTGTTGCGTCACCAACGTCACTATTCACTCTTCTTCGAATTACAGATGCAGAAGACGTGCCAGTCTCAGAAGCTGCGTGAAGCTCTCTTAAAGACTCATTCATCATTGTAAAACGGTCATCCTCCATTTCAGAATAAACAGACTGCTGTTTTTAATGCATTCATTCATGGGTGGCCACCCCTGCCCACCCAAACAGCCCATTGGAAGGTCTGGAGAGGTAATTTTCTTTAATAACATACCGTCGTAGTTTGAACATGGTTATTAAAAACCGCCACTATTCTGGGCTTGAGGGGTTTCGTGCCAGCCGACAGTCCTCTGCCAGTCCTACATCTCTAAACTAATTCCTCAAAAATAGGAGAAAAATTGCTGAGCCACATTTATGACTGAGCATATTTTTTTTACAGAGTGAGACTGACTGACTATGGTTTCCAGTGGTTATTAATGTAAAGTGTTTTGTCATTTAACTTGCTGTAAAACGTAAGTATTAAAGTGCCATTCCAGACCAGTTTTTCAATGCCCAATTACTTCAGTCTAGACGATGTGCAATATATAATTAATCTTAGTATTACAGCTAAGAGATTGTACTTGTACAGCATGAGAAGTATTAGCCCATAAAATCTAAGATATTTTATAAATATTCTATTTAATATAAACATTTAATTTACACTTTATTATTATTTTTGTTATTATTATTATTTAGTTATTTTGAATAATATTATTATTATTTTAAAGTTACCTAACTCGAAATTGATCGATTTAATTTCTTGCTCTAAATAAATAAATATAATCATTTAATAAATAATAATAGAATTATTAGAATTATTCTTTAAAAATTAATAACATTAAATCAATATTTTTTTAGAGCTTAACATTGATTTACGTCACTCCAGGAGCTAAATAGCATGAACAAGATGTGTCAAACTGTTTATGGCAGGGCTGCCCAACCCTGTTCCCGAAGATCTTCCTGCAGAGTTTAGTTCCAACACTGATCAAACACACCTGTCTGTAATTATCAAGTGCTCCTTCAGATCCTAATTAGTTGGTTCAGTTGTGTTTGATCAGGGTTGGAGCTGAATTCTGCAGGAAGGTAGATCTCCAGGAGCAGGGTTGGGCAGCCCTTGTTTATAGTTATCAGTTAATCGTGATGTTGCTCAGGCTTCTGTCTCAGTTCTGTGCTGATGTTTTCACAGTCCAGCAGCATAGAAAATAAACAATTCTCCATTACCTTGAAACGTTACGACCAAGAATGAGGAACGTTTAAGCAGGCAGCTCTAGTGAACCACAGGCATCCAAATGAATATTGGCACAACCAAGGTGTGGATGCCCTCTAAGAAACGAACCGTGAAAGGCAGGAAAACCTGTTTATTATCAATTACATGGAAAATATGCACCTGCCACTAACTCTTATTGCTGTTATGAATTATTGCCGGCTTAACTGTGAAGGAAGGCATCTGGAATACGTTGAGTTTACATCGTAGTAAAGTTAGTATCATGCTTCGTTTGAAGTCGACATGAAATCAGATTTCACGTCCTGGGTTTTATTTTGCACAGTTCATTAGTGTGCGTTATTGCAGAGAAAACAAATGTTTGTCCTCATAATCTTTCACCAAAATATGTATGTTTGTATTGTGTTAATGTTAACAAATAACTAAATAGCTATTTAGCTTTGTCACATTTGGAAAAATGTAGCATTACATCACTTGCTCTTTAATGTGAATGGGTGCCGGCAGAATGAGAGTCCAAACAGCTGATAAAATTATTATTATTATTTAATAATATCGCTTAACAAAATAGACTTGAGTGGTGTAGATTACTTATTAGCTGTTTGGAGTCTTATTCTGATGGCACCCATTCACTGCAGAGGATCCATTGTTGAGCAAGTGATGAAATTATACATTTCTCCAAATCTGTTTTGATGAAGAAACAAACTCAGAACTTGGATTGCCTGATTACATTTTCAGCCAATTTTTATTTGGAATGTGTGTTATGTTGACTTTAACCTGTTCTATCATGTGGTTATAACTTCAAAGCTGAATGTACATTATCAGTTTACATGTAGAACAGGGCACTGAGTCAATACATGGTCTAGTGATGAAATGCTTCGATATTATTGTGATCATTCTCTCTCTTTTTCAGAAAAAAAAATGCTAATGTACTGCAGAGCTATTTTTAGACCTCTGGCCAATCTCTGGAGTTTTTTTTAATAGGCTAAATGATGTCAGCGCTGTGTTTGTGCATGGCTAACACGGAGCCAGAGGGAGCAGCCGGGGCGGCCGGTACAGCACTGTTGGGTTAAGAGAAATGCACTGGTGTTAATAACCAGCTGACAGGTGCAGGACCCTGAACTACAGCACAGTGTATGGGCCCAGCGCTCATGAATAATTAGAGAGAGCAAAGGCCAAATAAAAACCACCTGCTACAGTTTGGAGAGCAGTAGTCAGTGCAGTCTGCTGAAGAAGCTGTAACTAAACCTTATCTTCATGGCATTTCAAACCTGTGATTTTATTTTTTTTAAACTTATAAGGAGATGTTTTGTAGAATGTTCAAACTGCAACTTTTTGAAATGCAACACACAAGTTCTTTGGACTATTTTAATGATACCGTTTTGTCTTTTTGTAGGTTACACCGTTACTCCAGTAGGTGGTGACAAGTTACGAATGAGTAAGTAATTGAATCATTTCTTTAATGGATTCATTCAAAACACTGATTCATTCAGAAACAAAGCTTCCTTTTGAGTGAATCGTTGAATCATTCACTCAGCCAAATCATTAAAACATGGATTAGTTCACTTCCAGAATAAAAATTTCCTGATAATTTACCCCCATGTCATCCAAGATGTTCATGTCTTTCTTTCTTTGGTTGAAAATACATTTTTTTGAGGAAAATGTTACAAGATTTTTTCTCCATATGGAGGATTTCAATGGAAGCCAATGGGTTGAAGGTCCAAATTTCAGTTTCAGTGCAGCTTCAAAGGGCTCTACACAATCCCAGCCGAGGAATAAGGGTGTTATCTGGCAAAATGATCGATCATTTTCTACAAAAAAAAATTAAATAATAAAAAAATGTACTTTTAACCACAAATGCTCATCCTGCAGTAGTACGATTCATGCATTATGTAATCACATTGGAAATGTCACGTGTCAGGTAGGTTTAAACACTTAGTGTTAACAAAGCGAACATGCAAAGAAAGTCAGACACCCTTTACAAAAAAGGTAAACAACGATGTCGGACGATTTTGAATTTGGAGGAGAAACTGAAATGGAGTTTTTCGGCCTATCCAACCTTTTTGAAGAAGAGTACACAGATGAAGAACAAACCACATGTGACCTTATCAACGTGATTACGTAAAGTCGTACATGTGCATCGCAGAGCTAGTGCAAGATGAGCATTTATGGTTAAAAAGTGTATATATAAATTTTTTTTTTTTTTTCAGAAAATGACAGATCCTTTCACTAGATATAACCCTTATTCCTTGGCTGGGGTCGTGTAGAGCCCTTTGAAGCTTCATTGAAACTGCAATTTGGACCTTCAACCCTCACCATTGAAGTCCACTATATGGAGAAAAATCCTGGAATGTTTTTCTTCAGAAACCTTCATTTATTTTCGACTGAAGACAGAGAGACTTGAACATCTTGTATGACATAGGGGTGAGTATATTATCAGGAAATTTTTATTCTGGAAGTAAATTAATCCTTTAAACTCTTTCCTCACCATTGGCAGAATTTTTCATTGTTTTCACTTTTATATGGTAGGAGGCGCTATTACGTATCTTCTGAATGAGTACTGAACGTCTGGATCAAAACATGGCGAAGAAGCAGAAACAAGTGACTTTGTATGTAAGCACATGCATATATAAACAGCAAATAAATCAAAACTGCCTAACAATACCAAATGAAATGTCAATTCAGGAAGTGGTATAGGACCTTGCAAGCTTTGAATGTGTTGATGGAAGCAAACTATACCATTTATTTTTTGATCATTCTGAATCTGATCCAGACATAGTCTTTACAAAAACTTGATTTTTACTCAGATTTTTGTTCAAAATGTTGATTTCATTTAATCAACATTCAAGTGTTGATTAAAAAAGATTGCATGAAACTAGAATAAAACCTTTTTTTTTTTTTTTTTTAAAGCAAAGAAACTTTAAATGAGTCTTCGGATGCGAAGTTCATTTTTACATGTTGTTTGTACACAACCACCCTATAATGATGAAAATCCACCCAGTGTTTTTTTTGTTTTTTTTTTAAAATCCCCTTTATATCCCCTTTTTCAAATCAAGCCATTCTCTGATTCATGGCTATGTGACATCATGCAGACCAAGGCCTCTCCCACGATTTTTGATTGACACGGCCGTCTTACCGTAGACCCGCCCTGAGTGAGCTGTGAACAGTCCGACTGACATAGTTTCGAAGCCGGAGCAGGGGAAGACAAGAATGTCTTCTAAGCAACTGAGGTGTTTTGTTGTTGGATGTAATAATGAACATAGCAGTCGTCATTTACTCCCGACATCTGAGCCGCTAAAGACGCAGAGAATTAGTTTAGTTTTTGAAGGGAATGCGCCCTCAGATCCACCTACACGTGTCTACGAATCATCTGTGAAGCAGCTTCACCTACAGAAGTAGAGTATAAGTTTTTTTTTTTTTTTTTATGAATCTTTGCGAAACGCCTTTCCTAATAATGTGCTAGTTTACAAGTTTCGCGGCTAAATGCAGCTAACGTTTAAAGTCTGCTCACCACCCCACGGAAGAGAGGGGCGGGGTGAGCAGAGCTCATTAGCATTTAAAGGGACATTCACTGAAACAAGTCGCTGTGAACAGAATTCACACAGACCATAGACTGTTATAGACTTTTTGACTGTAAAAATTAAAAAATTTTCACTACCGTTGAGAAATTTTAACTAAAGTATGTTATAGACTTTTCATTAAGACCCTAAAGAATCATATCAACTTGTGAAAAATGGGCATCTGATGACCCTTTTAAGTGGCCACAAATTGAAAAAGATGCTTTTTCGAACTGGATTTAGGTTTATAACTGGACCATATTAACCAGCCAAACCTTGACCCTTTGAATTCATATGTAATGTTGTCTCGTTGGTTCAGATTTTGAATCAACATTTTTCTTTCTTGCTTTAGAGAGAGTGAAACAGTACAGTATTTTAGAGCCTGTGTTGAGAATCTGCTGAGTTGTTCTTACATCTGTGCATTCTCCAAATAAACAGCCTGTCAACGGCCCGTCTGTCCCGGCATTGTATACACGGCACACCGCGAAATAGCCAATACAAATAGTGTTGAGCTGAACCATATTGCATTTTGGGGCTAACGTAGACCAGCTGCATTATCACACTGAACAGACATCTCTGAAACTAATCTACTGTACCAGCCAAACCTGTATGCTATGCCAACTCTGTATCTTTTTAGGACGCCTAGTTTTACACTAGAAATGCATTGATTTCAGTTGGATCTGTTGTAAGGCCAAAGAGGGTTTGTGAAGTCGCTCCGTCATGCAGTGAAAAATTAGGTTTAACATTTCTTACAACAAACTGAGAGTGATCAACGATCAGTCTGTTTGAGATCAAAAACATGGCAGAATCTGAACAAACATACAAAACCTAAAAATTAATCGATTGCGAATAAAAATAAGAAAGAGCCAAAATAAATAAATGTGTCAGCAAACTTTAATCTGACACCACAGCTGTGCAAATAAACATCCCTAAGATGCACAGATGGGCTACAAACACCTGCAATTAATTATTCATTTTTTAGAAATGTTTCATCACAGCCCTTTTATTGTCTTCGGGAAAGACTTACAAACAAAACACTGAAACATTTGCACCGTCTGCGCTGCTGATTCCGCATTCGTTCTTTAACCCGCAACCTCCCGTGGTGTTAAATCAAAACATAGTCAGACGTCTATTTCGCTCTTATATTTCAGTTTATGCTTTCTTTGCTGTTTGCAGTAAGCTCTTAGCTGCCAGGGAAATTGCCTTCATTAATGGTAGACTGTTTACCTAATGAATCAGACTCTTGCTTTAGGTGCAGCCTGTGGTGCAGTGACGGTTTCTTGGCTCTTTACAGGGGCTGGTTGGTTTTGTCAAGTATAGCCGTGGAGTTTGTCATTGTAGGAGGTAAGCAGTGCTGGATGGATGGCTGTGGAGGTAGCAACAATTACAAAATAAAATGATTTTCAAATGTTTCTTTTGTAATGCATACAATTAACCCTTGTGCTGTGCTGAAAATCCTTCACCTAATTTGGTGTTTATGGTCAAAAATGATGGCCTTTTAAAAACTGCTTGCAAATCTCTCATTATGCTATATTATCACTAAATCTTAGATTCAGTCTGTTTGTTACCTTGTTCAATTCAGAATTGTTTTTTTTTTTTGATTGGTTGTGGGGCTCTTTGATCTGAGTTTATGCTCCTCAATTTTTTTGGGGGAAAAAAAAAAAACATTTTAACAGTGTTTATTTAAAAACTGAGGTGCATAAATTCAGATCAGCAAGGCCTACGATAAATCGATTTAAAAAAAAAATCTGTGCTAATTGAAACAAAAAAAAAAGTTATCAAAAAGGTTTATTTTATTTTATTTTATTTTATTTTATTTTATTTTATTTTATTTTACTAAATAACATTAACTATCATTTCCCAGGGGGGAAAAAATCATCTCCAGATAAAAATGACTGGAACACAATATGAGGGTTAAATACAGCATATGCAATACTTCAAAAATAATTTCATAATTAAATTAATAATAATAATTAATATTAATTAATCTGCTGTTTGGTAATAATATAGCTAAATGAGAGATATAAAAGGAGTTTTTTGTAATGTTATTTCATTTTATTTTACAAAAAGGAAATTTAATAATTCATTTCATAATAACAATTAATAATTAATTATATGATATTTGGTAATAATGTAGCTTAATGAGAGATATACAAGCAGTTTTTTGTAGGTAAGTCTTTTTTTTTTTTTTTTTTTTTTTTTTTACTGTGAACATTACAAGTGTATTTTTATTTCATTTTATTTTATTTTATTTTATAAAAAGGTTTCCCAGGGAAAATGTAATAATTAATTTCATAATAACGATTAATAATGAATAATAATCTGATATTTGGTAATACTACATTTTTTATCACTGTGAACATCACAATTGTATTTTTATTTTATTTTATTTTATTTTACAAAAAGGTTTCCTGGGGAAATAAAAATCCTCTCTCTCTCTATATATATATTATATGATATATATCTATATCTAGCTGCTTTCCCATAACAGAATTTAAAATATCTTTTATTTTGGGTGGCCCTCGAACCTTAATTAGGGAGGTCAAACACCCTTATGTATAATGATCATATCTAATCGTTATTATCTAATCAGAACTATCTTTTCCCTCTCTTTCCGTCACCTTTCTAATCTCCATCTCTTTTCCTGCATGTTTCTCTCTCTCTCCCTTGTTTAAACTCCCTGTCTTTTCCTGCCTCTCTCTCTCTCTGGTTCTTCTCCTTTGTCTGATGTCTCTCTCTCTTCTCTCTTTGTGTGATTGTGTGCTGGACATGTCTAAGCTTGTGAGGTACGGTGTTTGATGTCAGTTAATTTCTCCTGGTGCTGACAGCCCAATGGTCCCGGCGAGGCCTTCGCCAACTTTCGGTTCCCAAGGTAGTCCTGCTGTAATTGTGGACCCGCCATCCCCCTCCAGTGGATTACAGGATTTCTGCCAATTTACCTCCTGGGATGATGGTGCTCTGTGGGAAAAAAGGTGCTCGCTGGAGACTCGCACACAAAATATAATTGAATGCTAGAGAAATATTTGCTCAAAAGCCCTTAAAAATTAATTAGTTGTATTGTTATGCTTAGAGAGGCTGCTGAACTCCAGTGGCGTTTAGGGATATGTAATACCACATTTGCTATGTGCAGCATCAGAGCACCTATAGACCATTAAGTTTCAATACAAGGATGATCTGTAGGTATGGACAACACAGACTAATATGATGAGTTGAGTACCAACAAGAATGAAGGAAAATCTGCAGCTGCAACAAATGGTGTGCATATGCAGTCATTTGTATAGTTGTACTTTATAATTTGTTGCAGTTGGTCATGTTGCAATCAGTGAGGCAGATCAATTACTTTTGAAACAGCTGCTGTAATATAATGAAAATATATTCATCAGAATACATATCTACTGCAATTGTGAATGACATATTAAAACTTTTTTTCCCTTTAGTTGTGTAATTTTGGCATCTATCAGCAGAGACTACCTGACAAAACTAATCAGCTCCCTGGCAGAAAATACAGGTAAATATTCAATGTTTATATTTATACAAATTTTATTTAAATCATACTGGTGATGAAAGTATAATGAGCAGAAATAGTACTGGAACAATTCATGCAATTAGAATATTTGTAGGGAAAAAAAAAAAAAAAAAAAAAAGAATATATATATATATATATATATATATATAATTTTATAAAATATGAATATATAAATATAAAATGTGAATATATAGAAGTAAATCTGAATATTTATTTATTTATTTGAAGACCCAAAAAGGTAAATTGTAAATATATAAAAGTAAATCTGAACATATAGTCATAAGTCTGAATTTATATAGGCAAACCAGAATATTGTTATAATTCTGAATATGTAAATCTGAATATATAGTTTGTATTGTATTGTATTACAAAAATCTAAATCATGAATATGTAAATGTAAATTATACATGACAGTTGCATATATAGATATAAGTCTGATTAAAAAAAAAACCTGAATATGTAAATGCAAATCTTGAAAATATGCATAGAAGTTAATCTGAATGTATAGTTAAGTCTAAATAAATAAAATGTATTTTTAATTAATACATTTAATTGTACTAAAATTAAATGTAATTTAATTTGATTAATTTATACATTTAATAAAAATATAATTTCTGTTTTTCTTAAAATGTCATGCATGGCCAATATGCAGCGTTATTTTTCCTCACTTTCATATATTTTCAACAACACCATGTTTTAATTAAAATGCATTTAATTATTGTAATAATGCATTTTTTTCTCATCCTCTTTGTCATAGACAAAATCAAGCCTTCATATCAATAAAAAATTTCAAATGAAATCATCTCTAAACATATTGACACTTTTAATCAGGCTAGTTTATGGTGACCTTTATGGAAGACATAATCTAGATCTTGAACATACAAGGCAGAGAAAGTCGCCCTATAGTCTAGTGTTGATAAAGGGGGAACCATCTACAATAAATAAGTGACGACCCCCCCTTCACGGCACTGGATCAACAGAGCAACATCAGTTACTGTTGTGAGCATTCAGACATCCTTTAATGGATACGTTAAAAACGACATACGCAAACACGGTAACATAATAGTGCTTCTCCTCTAAGAGCGCTACCGTGTGTATTTCCCAAACGCTTTTGGCTCATACTGTGTGATTTCCTAAGGCCGAAGTGCTTGTGTAACATCTGATTTTAATTGTTGGCATTGTTCCTGGGGAAGACCCCCCATGGCAGCGGTCCACACCATCATTTACACAAAATATCACCTCGAACTGCAGCGATGCGGCTGCTGAAAGGCACATTGTGCATTTGTGTGTTTGTAAAAACTGTAACCGCGACTCTTTTCTTTTCAAGAGAAATAAAAGTTGAACATCAGCTTTATTGCTGTAATCTAGCGCGGGCCATTCTTCTGGCGCAGGACGTTTTAAATTAACATCTCTCAGTGAGGAGGAATTGCTCTCGCCATTGTGAGAGAGGAAAGATAATCTTCGCCGGTGGCAAAGTGCCCAAACTTAGGCTTCGTGGGAAGTCCACACTCCCTTCCTCGACATCTGCCAACGAGTGCCTGCAATGACACCTCGCTGTCTCCAGAAGCAAACCTTTTCCAAGAACACAGTAAGAAATATATGCATCTTTGTTGGCATAACACAATGTGTTCAGGTTTATTCAGTAATATTAAATATGAGCTACAGTCAGTAAACAAAGATTATTGGAGTACAGTTTACAAGAAAATACAGTTTGTGACCCTGGACCACAAAACCAGTCATAAGGGTCATTTATTTTTTTAAATTGAGATGTATACATCATGTGAAATCTGAGTACATAAGCTTTCCATTGATGTATGGTTTGTTTGGATAGCACAATATTTGGCCGAGAGACAACTATTTGAAAATCTGGAATCTGAGGGTGCAAAAAAAATCAAAATAGTGAGAAAATCGCCTTTAAAGTTGTCCAAATGAAGTTCTTAGCAATGTATATTACTAATCTGAAATTAAGTTTTGATATTTTTATGGTAGGAAATTTACTAAATGTCTTCATGGAACATGATCTTTAATCCTAATGATTGTTGGCATAAAAGAAAAATCGATCATTTTGACCCTTACAATGTATTTTTGGCTATAGCTACAAATATACCCGTGCTCCTTAAGACTGGTTTTATGGTCCAGAGTTACATTTCAGTCTTCTTCAAAATTTGGTTTCATTTAATGTGTTACTTGCAGTTTTTTTGTAATTATTTCTGAAATTTACTAGCCATTTCTGAGTGAAATTACGAAATTACTGATGTCATAAATGGTGATGAGTTACAAACCTAAGTGTGATGTTTCAAATTATTACAGTAAAGGGTTAATTGCTTTTTATTTCCTAATTTTTCCCCTTTTTTTCTTTTACAGACTACTCAGAATCATAAAAACCTGGAAATGTCAGGTATTTTAAAAGCACTGCCTTGCAATGAAAAAAAAGTCTTATTATCTGTCTAAAAAATCTGCATGATTACAGATCTACTAAGTGTTTAAAGCAATAGTTTACCCAAAAATTATAATGAAAATGTATTTTAAGAACATCAGTAACCAAACAGATTTGGTTACAACTGACTTCCATTGCACCAAAAAATAAATTAAATTAATATATATATATGTATATATTTAAATGTACATTTTTCGCTTTTTTTATTTTCATCTTTTTAAGCATCAAAAGTGTTTTCATTTTGTCAACTTCTCTGCCCAACTTGTACTAAAAAAGACAATAATACAATCCTTATGTAATTTAAATTGTGAGTCATAAAAGCTAGTATTTACTTCTTTTCAAAAACAAGAACTCATTCACAAATGGGAATCCTGCATAGGGTTGCCAGGTCTGTGTAACAAAACCGTCCCAAATGCATTTTGGAGGGGTCCTCCTTGGCCAAAAGGACAGTGTGTTTTGCTTCAACGCATGGACTAAATGAACAAATCTGTGGCAACACTATAAAAGTAACCCAATTTTGCATGAAAAATGCCTTGGCAACACACATCTTGCATTTATTGTCCAAGAATTAACCTTTAAAACAAGAGTCCATCTTTTTATTGAAATCAGACTGTTATAATCTGACATTTGCATCTCTTACTTTCCAGTCTGTGAACCCAAAATTGCTGAGAGAAACAAATTTGATTCCTCTCATTTCTCTCCTCATGCCCCTTTCAAGCTGAACACTTTTTCAACCTCTGAAACCATTAGTGAGAATTTATCACTGCTGAATCCTGCAATAAGTCACTCAGCAGGCTCCAACTTGCCAAGTCCTAAATTTCCTGACGTGTCGGGGCCTGAAGGAGCGCAGAGGCCTGATAAAACTCTTCGATGATTCCTCTTTCCCAGAAAAAGCAGTGAACGCAAGTGTTCTCCATATTTTGACTAGGCTGCAGTGTGTCTGTTGGAGAAAGCGCCGCACTGGTGTGTTTCACTGTCCGCTGTCCCCTTTGTTGGGTATTATAATGACGTCTCCTTGCCAGGCCAAATTAATACCGGTTAATTAGTGCCTGACTTGCTGCTAACAAGGTTTTTGTTCAGGCTGCTCTTGACACTAAATGCCGGTTTTAAGCTGTCGTCGCTGCCAAGTCGCCCTGCCAGGAAACAGGAAATGGATCAGGCCTTCATGTCACCATAAAGCAACAGTAGAACGGTTCCCAGGGCCACACTGGTCTCGCGGAGAAATGACATCACCTCAGAAAACACCCCCCAACACGCCGATAAGAATAACGACAAGAAGAACTGCCGTATTCGCAGCCAAGACCGCCATATGCTACATGAGCACGATCAAGAAAAATAGCTAGAATGAGCTAAACTGCAGCTTTTTTGTTCTAAATGAATACAAAGGAATGTTTTGGTTTCATTTTGGTCAAATGTGACATTTAATTCACATCCAAATTTTCTAAGGTTGTAAAAACAAGCAAAAATTGTGTTCAAAGCAATGCAGTTATAATGGAAGTCTACATAGGGAATTGCATAAGAATAAACATCAACATTTTTGAACATTTGCTTAAAGTTTAAGACTTAAATGTTATACAGAAGTGTGATAAAATCACTTCATAACCTATGTAATCACTATGAAAAGTTAAATTCAATTTTCAACAGGTAAACACAGTCCCATTGGTAAAAAGGTCATTTAAATCATTTTGCAACTCAAATCCTTTATTCCACTAGAATGCATGTTTTGAACATTTGCTTAAATGTTAAGACTTAAACATTACATATTTGCATTTCATAAGTGTGATAAAATCACTTACTGGCCTTGTATATGCAAAGTTAAATCCAGTATTCACCCGGTAAACACGTAGTCCAGCCGATAAAAAGATTTAACCAGCTTTGCAGCTCAAAAAACACACTTTTTATGTTCAATTAACAAACTGATAAAATGCTTTAATAAAAATGCAAAATGCACATTTTTGCTATTAAATTCTCAAACTTATATTGTCACAGATACAACCGATTACAAAACCCTGCATCTTGAAGAAAAATAATCTGCTGATTTGCATGAATTTACCCAGTTTGATTTTGAATGTTCAATCACATTGTTTTTTCTTTTTTACAAAAGAAAATAAAAGTTTATTATTAATATTATTATATACTGTATATGTATTGGCTTTAATGCTCAACAAAAGCATTCAAATGTAAAAATTTTATGTTTTAATGACAAAAATATAAGTATTCAAATTATATCATTTCACTTAACAATTTGCCAAAGAGTAGAAAAGTGGAAATATTGATTAGGCATAAAGTATCAGAATCATTCATAGTAGCAGACTTCTTCAAAAATGCAAATGCAAATGCAAATTGTAAAAGCAAAAATTCTATGAAATGCATCATATTTTGTGAAAGTGTGACATGCTTCTGGAAAACAGGCACTATTTTTGAATCTGCACCCAAAAACCAAATACTGGATTTGTTTCAGCAATAATAATCCAGAACAGTGTTGTAACATGAATAATTAGGCGGAACTTGTTTTGAACATTCCTTTAAGGCTATAATTATTCTTAAATTATTCTAATTTGATTTGATAACCAAATGTATATTGCTTTATTCTCAGGACTCGTGAATACGTGACATCACCTGCACCAGCACAATCATCAAACTGATGAACAGCACCCGGGAGACGCAGGCACCCTCAAACCCTTGACAAGAGGATGAGAGTTTGGCATATTCCTCAGATTCCAAACTGTACTCAGATGACACAAGATTCCAGCCCCGAAGGGAGAGAATGACACAGAAGATACAGAAAGCGGCATATCACGACACAAACGTCATCAGATGTGACCTCCTTCCTCCCTGAGTGTGACCTGGAAGCTGCGCAAATCCAAACGGTGTAATTAAGCTCTTCCTGCTGACTGATAGAATGGGATTTTCTTGGAGAGGAAGTAACATCCTCTGCTTTCATTCTGCTCATCCATCATTGTTAGTGAGTGTCTGACAGAGTGAAGAAGGTTTTTCAAGACATACACTTGAGGTCCACTTTTTTTGGGCCTATGTGCTATCTGGCATAATTCCACAGATTTTTTTCAGGCAAAACTTTTGTGTTTCTGAATGGCGCTGTAGGGTATGTTTGCTTGTTGTCTTCAGATCAGGTAAGTATGAGCAGAAACATACTTTACACAATTATATAGATACAAATGTTACAACAATAATTTCTCAAATATTTCTTACAATATATACTAATAAATTAAACATTCACGTCAGTGGTACGAGTTGACTGGATGCTTTCATCTGATTACCTATTGAACTGTCACCAACTGAACTTCAAACTTTAAAATATAGTGACTATTTTTTCCACTTATTTCAGGTAATGTCATAAAACTAGCGAGGTAAGCCAGTTGTAGTACTGACAGTGTCGTGTAAACATAGCTGAAGAAGTGAAAAGTGGAGGAACAGGCAAAATGATTCAGTTGAGTGAGTCATTATATGCTGGAACCACACCGATTGATTCAAACTCGTGACTTTGATCATTCAGTTAAAGCGATTCACTAGCAAAACCAGATCAAAAAAGCCATTCATTTTCTAATTTTGGTATTGCTTGTAATGATTTTAAAAAGCATGTAGTGATGGATGAAATGGAGTTTTTTGAAAACTCTGAATCAGTTAAACCATTGCGTCGTAAAATGGTTCACTGTTTCGAAGCACTCCAGCCAGATCGCCTATCGTGAATACTTTGATTCAGATCAGACTTCAAAGCGCGTATCCATGCTCCGAAGTTTCGATCAGAATCAAAATCGTGAATCAGAATCGTGAACCCACTCCGAAGTTCTGATTTAAATAAAATGATTTGCGATCTGCGCTTCTTGGTCCCGATCAGAATAATGATTCATTTGAATGATTTACAATCCGTGCTCCAAGGTCCCAATCTGAAATGATGGTTTGTGAATCATTATTCAGATCGGAGCTCTGGAATCATTTGATTTGAATCGGAACTTCGGAGTGATTTTGTGAATCTTTTGATTTAGATCGGAGCTTCGAAGCATGGATCACGAATCATTTGATTCAGATCAGGACTTCACTGTGGGTTTGTGAATCTTTTGATTTAGATCGGGACATCTGAGCAAGTATCTGGAATTTTTTTTTTTTTTTTTTCCAAAAGAAAGAATACACAAATTGAAATCCCTTAAGAAAATTAACCATGGTTTTATCGTGGTAAAATGTTTTTTATTTGAAATAATCATAGTTTTATTACAAACCCCATGGTTAAACTAGGGTAAGTGTAGCAAAACCATGGCTAATTTGTGGTTACCATGGTTTAACTATAGTAACCATGTTTTTTTGTCATAAGATGAATATAGAGATGCAGTTTTCATTGCTTTAGAATCAACAGAATTTGTGCCAACATATGGTGCAGTTGCGCTTCGGGTGTCCCAGGATCGAATCCCGCCTCGTGGACCTTTCCCGATCCCACTCCACCTCTCTCACTCTCTCTCCCATTCACTTTCTGTCTAATCCCCACTGTCCTGTCAACAAAAAATGGAAAAATGCGAATCAACAGAATTTAGAATAGGTTCCATGTACTTGTCTAGATCAACTTTCAGTAAAGAGAGGTTTAGTGCCAGATTTTTATTAAGTGAAATTTAGCTAGCAGGAAACACAAATTAATTGAGTTATATTTTTCCTATATTCTCTTTCAAGTAGTAAAACAATCCAAACAAAACATCTTTAAACCAGAAGGAAAAGTCGCTTACAAAATGAAATTAGTTGAACATTAAAAAATCAGACCAAAAATCCTCTGTGTGGGTACATTGCCAAACAAGTAAACAACCTCTTCCTCAGAAGAGTGACAAAAACAGCAACTCACTTCAATGACAGACTTATATTATAATTATGTCCACAAGCTTTTTAAGAACTTTGGATTTACTCATTACTCTGTTATTTGACCTCTTCATATTAAAGGAGAAAACTATAGTTTCCAAATTCGGACATCGCTTGTTATGATTTTCAAGGGCGCGGAATTTAGTAGAGACATTATGACCCTACCAATATCCAGTCACTACTTAATTCCCCCTAGCAATAATTTTGATCAAACAATTAAATGTCTGATGTCTGACGTTATGTCCCCACACTGTAAAAAGTTTTGCAGCTGCCGTACAAAGGAAGTTAAATCAACTAATAAGTACTCTTATACTAATATTATATTATAATGAGTTAAAGTGACTTGTAGTTTTAAGTTGATTTAACTTAACATTTTAAGGCAGCTGCTAAACTGGTGAAAACTTATGACAGTGCACCAATGCCAAAATCAGACCTACACTCTTGTATATTTAGCATATAAGTCTTTAAATTGACTTCTTATAGGAAGTGCACAAAATCATGACTAAATTACAAATTGAGAAATAATAGCATTTGTGTAAAATCTGTAAGTTTGCAAGTCAAATGCTTAATGGCAGCTACCGTATTATTGCCAAAGTGCTTTCATGGCCTATAGGTTTGTAAATTTTCCTTCAGATAAGATTTCTGCCTTTGTCAAAGAATATTTATAGGTCATGTGTTGTGCACTCTTGGCAGCGAAGTCTCATACTGTATTCAACACGGCTTGCCAGGATCTGCAAAGTGTTTCCTCCTTGTAAAAGGTGTGTGTGTGTGTGTGTGTGGCGGGATTCATCAAAACCACCTCTCTGTCCATTGCTCTTCAGCTAAACTGAGCTTTTGACCCTCTTTTTATTAATTTCATGTCCATATTCATTATAACAGTAGTCACTTTGAATTTTGCAACTTGTTTTGACAGGTCAGGAGAATCCGCTCCACCAACGGCATGCCAGAGAATTGTTATTTTGTTATGTATTTTGCAATATTTTTGCAATTGCATAGAGTGTGGATAAACAGATCTCGACTGTCCACCGTGATTTATTACATTACACGGGTACTTGCCACCCTGACAGTTTCTATGCAAGAGCAACATATGCAAGAACGCAGAGCGTTCAGCTTGGTTTGTTTCTTTATAAACACAGAGAAGAGCACATTTAGCATTCTGAAGTTTCTGTTTTCCAATTTTTACAAGGACATGCACAATAAAACCCCAAGACTCTTGAAAGCGGGGGCGGAGAAGCGCTCGCGTCACACCGCAGGTGTGCTCGACGCCTACTGGAGCCACATGCGCAACAAAAGGCCTCAGACTGAAGGCGAGCTTTGTTCTCTGCAGAGTGCAAGCGTGAGGGAAGAGTTTGAGAAGGTGCTTGGAATGATTTGTATTGTTGCCTTTTTTAACAAGCTTGATTTGGAATCGATTCTAATTGAAGCCATGAGTCGCTGGTGTTTTATCCTCAGCTGCTGCTTTTGTGATCTTCCAGCCAAGTTTGCGACTTGACAGCTGGAATCGATTTTTTCCGGGTTGCCGTGTAGCTTCAGTTCTCGGAGGTTTTTGTTAGAGCAACATGTCTTAAGCTCCTTAAATCCGCTCTGACACATCTCATCTCAGGTTTTGCTTTTTCATGATGAATGGAATTATGAGGCAAATAAACACTTGAGAAAAGAGCAAAGGAGCCAAAGATAGATCATCCACTCCTGCTGCGCTAAATTTGCGCTAACTTGGCAGTTGGATCGAGTTTAACGCTAATGATTTTATCCTAGAGTTGTGGAAAAGTGCGCAATAATTGACATTTTTCACACAACACTGTTACAGTGTTATTTTTTCCCCCCTTAAAAAATTTGACACCCAATAATATTATTTGCAGTACAGTGAGGGGAGAAAAGTAAATAATGCCATTACATTTTAAAAAAAATTTCACAAACTTTAGTGTCCACTGCATTTTTAAAAGTTCTTTTATTTAATCATGCTACACAAGCTGTATAATGTAATTGATGTCAAATAATAAAAAAATGTATTTATTTACTTACTATACATAAATACCTATGATGCTATATAATACTAAAATATTAAATAAAGTATGAGGTAAAATTGTTACATATAAAATATTTTTAAATATTACTTTTGAATTTATATGGTATATTTATATTATAATTTTCTAACATTTTAAAGTGTATTATATTTTTTATTGATAGAAGGTAATAAAATCAATGGCTTCAGATGGAATAAATATTTTGTGTGTGTATTAAAATATATACTTACTATATTATACTGTATTAGACTAAAAATAGTTTATATTTTTAAAATTTTAGATTCAGTTAGATATTTAATATTACTTAGATATTAATTTATTAATGTTTTGTACATTGTGTAGTTTTATTTTTGTTTTGTATGCAATTTTTGTTGTTGAAAAATAAAAAAATCTGAAAAAAAAATTCTAACTGTACAGTATATACTTAGTATATTATACAGTATTATACTATACTAAAATACTTTATATTTCATAATATAAATATTAGTTAATATTACATAGTAATTAGATGGTAATTTATCTATTAATATTTATTTTTTTGTCATTTTAATTGACAAAATGTAACAAAATTGAAACTACATAGTTTAAAAAAGATATGTATAACTATAAAAACTAATATATATATATATATATATATATATATATATATATATATATATATATATATAAAATATTGTAATAATTAATAATATTACTATTTATTATGATTAAAAGAGCTGTTTATATTATGTAATAAGACTGGAGTAATGGCTGCTGAAAATTGAGCATTGCATCAGAGGAATAAATTTAAATTAAAAATATATTAAAACAGAAAATTATTATTTTAAACTGTAATAATATTTCTCAATATTATTCCAAACTTTTGACTGCTGGTGTATTTATTCTGCTAATGTTATCTGAATAAGATCCATTGTCACAATTGTCTTTTTTATGTTTTTTTCCTTCTATACTGAAATTATTAATAATGTTAAAAAGTGCCATTTAAGAGTGTGAATTATATGCATTATATATCTTTAATGACTGGTTGTCTTAACCTGCTGTTTTTTTGCTTAACTTGCTATGCCCAAAATTCAGCTAAAAACATTACTGATATCACGTTCTCCTTCATCTGCTGTAGTTTTCGTGGCGGGACATTCTTGAATGTCAGACTGAAGGCGGGGGGCTCGTTCACACCAGGCTCCCTCTAGACCGTGGATCTGCTTTATTATGAGAAACAAGCCCTTCCTAGCCATAACTCTTCTTCAGCCTTCTAAAGCTTTGGCTGGCCGTTTACTGCCCTGTCTGCCATTGTCTGAAAGGTCACTGAGAACCGTTACCATGAGGAAGGAGCCCCAAATCCCTTCTTTATGGGAACTTACACATTGCTTAGACTTGACGGAGTGGTAGCCCTTAGCAACCGTGTCCCATTGATCACTATATTGGAAATGCATTGTGGGTAAAGGAATGTAAAAGCGCACACTGTAAGGGTAGAGGTATTTGTGCAACCGTTTATCCATACATCAGCATCCTGACGTCGACATTCTCGCATGTAGTGTCCGTGTTGATGGATTTGCGCTCTGCACGTTTGATTTGAAGCAGTGTCAGGATGAGGGGATGTTTCATTTGTTTCAAACAAGGAAACAAAAAAAGAAAGAAAATCAGTACTACTAGAAATCATGCCCTGGCATGTTTGAAGGCATAGTTTACTCAAATAATGGAAAGTCTGTCATCATTTATTCGCCCTCATGACATTCCAAACCCACATGGATTTCATTTGTAAAACAATGTTGTTTATTATTTATTATATATACTATTATAATATTCAGTAATATTTTGAATTAGCATTTTTTTTTATTTTGTTTCACTTTTAGTGCTTTTAGTTAGCTTGAAGTTTCTTTTATTTCAGTTTGAGTTTTAGTCATGTTAATACTTAAACTTATTTAATTTAGCTTCCAAATCAACATTTCTAATTTATTTTAATAATAATTAAAAAATTGTTTTAGTTTTAGTTTTAATTAACAAAAACAACACTGTGAAAAAAAAAAAAATAGATTTATTTTTTTCTGTAAAATAACAATAAATTGTGACTGGAGCATACAAGTTTCAAGCTTTTTGAGTTAATTAAAAAAATAAAAAAATTTTTTTTAGATTTTTAAAGCATTAAAAATGATAAATATCAAATTAGCAAAAACTGTCACTTGAATTTATGAACTAGTCACAGTATCAGTAAAAAGCTGGAAAGTTGTAATCTTATTACAATTTAAATTAACTGTTTATGACTGTCTGTATAATAAGAAAATTCAGTTTAGCCATCACAGGAATATATTTTTTAAAATAAAATATTAATAATTTAATTAAAAATATATATTGACATAGTTCCTTTTAAGCATAATAAAATTTCACAATATAACAATTTTAGTGTATTTTTAAATGAATAAATGCAGCCTTGGTGAACATAAGAGACTTCTTTTAAAAATATTATAAATAAATAAATTTGCATAATTCTAATTTCATTTTAATTTTCTTTAAGTTTTGGTCATTTTGTTTAGTGCTTTGTCGCTTTTTAATATTTTTATTCAGCTTTATTTATTTTTTTCATTTCAGTTTTAGTTTTAGTAATTTTAATACTTAAACTTATTTTAATGTAGCTGCCCAATCAACATTTTCTATTTTTATATTCTAGTTTTTTTTTTATTTAATTTCAGCTTTATTTCAATTTTTTAAAATGTTTTTAATAGTTCTAGTTTTAGTTTTAATGAACTAAAACTATAATTATACATATATTTCATTATTAATTATACATATATTTCTTTTCTTTTTTTATGATGTTACAATACATTTTTTAAAATCTTAATTTTTTTTTTTAAAGCATTAAATATAATAAAAATCAAATTAGCAAATATAAATAATAATTTAAAATAGGATATTAATAATTTAATTAATTTTTTTTACATATATTCAAATATAAAACCGTAATTTTAAATTGTAATAAGATTTCACAATATTACAGTTTTTAATGTATTTTCAGTTGAATAAATGCAGCCTTGGTGAACATTTTCAAACAAAAAAAACCCCAAAATAAATAAATAAATAAATCTGCTCATATTACCTGAATAAGATATATTGTCACAATTGATTTTATGTAATTAATCGGTGATATCAAAAAATACAAAATAATTAAATAATAATAATAATAACAATAATAATGATAATAAAATATATATTATAATTATTATTTTTATTTGTTTAATATTTTAAAACATTATTTATTTTTTTCATAGTTAGAGCTGAAATCATATAGTTTGTAAGTTTTATTTAATGGAACAAACGTATAAAATCTTTTTGCACTGAAATTATAAATAATACTAAATAAAGAAATATTTTAATCCTGTAAATGCGCTAAACAACATCAATCTACCACACTTTTCCACCAGATCTTAAATGTGAGCAACAGATCACAGCCTTTTCAATTCACAATATCTTTAAATCTTCATGGATGCTGCTCAGAAGGGCGACTTCCTGTTTCCTCCACGGAAAGCCCCGCCCCTCCAGGCAGGTGTCACTCAGCCCACACACCCAGTGCTGATCTCCATTTTTCCCTCCAGTGTGTTGACGCTGTGAGTAATATCCTGGGCTGAAATGAGACGGAAATGACAGCGGCAGCAGCAATGCCCAGCTGTGAAACTCCCAACAACATGCCGAGATAAGAAGCAGGAGCTTCCCATGTTTCGGACCCTTCCCAGGCCTGAACAAACCCCTGGCCAGAAGTACTCAACTTCGATATCTAACTATATATAGCTACCACCCTAACAACCGTATAGCAATGCCATGGCATTTTGAAGGTCATGCACCACGCACATTTCCTTCAAAAATTAAAACTCAAGAATATTTATTATTTTTATATTCTCTGCTTTTAAAAAAAAGAAGTCCATTGGACTGTCAGAGCTCATTAACGTTAACTGAGCCGTGCAATTATCCTCTCTGTGTGTTCTGAAAGGAAAAACAGCCTTCTGCAGACAACATAATGATAATGCTGGTTGAGATGCACATGAAACTGGTTTACTTCAACTGAAAGGACATTACTTTTAGTCCCACATTATTAGTTCCTCTCAGCAGCTCTGCAGATGTCAGCAGAGATGTGGTCAACCTCTCCAGACGCTCGCTGTCATTTCACACACTCGGGGAAATGCTGCCAGTCGAGGCTGCCAAACAGCCATTTAAAAAATTAAATCATACACCAAGTCAGAATGCATTAGGAAAGGGCTGCGATATGATGTTTGTCATTTTCAGAGCCTGTAGGGGACGTTCCTTTGGAATTTGCTCAGGCCCTGATAGCACACCATCGTTGCCAAGACGTCTATTCGATGTGTGCGATTTTCCTCTGGAGGATGTCATTTTTAAATTGTTTGTTTATCTGTAAGATGTCACTAGAACCAGTATTGTCGGATACTAGAAAGCCAAAAATCTTGTGAATTGCCTGTGAAAGCAGTATTTTATAGCATCATATGCATGCTAACCAAAAGATTAATCAATTAAATCTGTGTAAAAATGTGTAAACGTATGTAATTTCTCTCCCGCTAGCTGCACCAAACATAATTGCAGAACTGTACTGATAAATGTTAACTACCTTTCCATTCCACAAAAGCTTCTTTACAGTAGAACATTTTCCTTAGATTATTAAAAAAAAAAAAAGTCCTTCGTGGAATCAAAAATGACAATGTCCATTTAAGAAAAGGCAGTTGCTAAAAACATCATTCTCCAGGAAGTGACATCATTTTGGAGGGAAACCAACAGAAGTAAGTTTTAGCAATGTGGTATTTTGTTTGTTTAAAAGCATTTGACATAATTATTATGAAGTGTTTGGAATTGATGTCTTGTATTCTGTGATGTAGCAGTCGATTTGATTTGTCTGATGCAAAATTGCGCAAAATTTCTAAAGACGGTTAACATGAATGTCAACGTTTTTATGTAAGCTGTCTTTATGTAATGGCTAACTAGGCATATGTCATCATTTTCTGTGTAAATAATCAAGTTATAATTGTTGAAGTTTGGCTCTAACATGAGTAAAGCCAGTGTTGGACAGTAACAAAGTGTATTTTTACTTCGTTATTGTTCATTTTTTTGAGTAATTTTTTTTTTTATCAGTTTTGATAAACGCTTACTTTTACTTTACTACATTCCAAAGAATAATGTGCGTTTTACATTACTACATTGCGTAAAAAAATATAGTTCCTTGTTATATTGCGATAGTCTGATTTCTGAATGAGCTGGTTCTTTTCGTTATTATTTTTTGTGAAATCAGTCAATTGTTGGAAGTTTAACTGTCCAAACTTGGGTAAAGCCAATGGTGGACAGTAATGAAGTTTATTTTTTAATGTTTTGTTCATTTTTCAAGTACTTTTTCTAAGGTTTTTTTTTTTTTTTTTATTTTTAAATCAATTTTGACAAACTTCTACTTTTACATAACTACACTCCAACGCATGATATCGTGCGTTTTACATCACTACATTTCTTTAAAACATACCGTTTCCTGTTATTTTTAACTGAGACTCGATAGCGGTGGCCCTTTCGTGAATGAACCGATTCTTTTCCGTTCTCGAATCGCACTGAACAATTCTTTCCTTATCATTTTTTTGTGTAAATAAGTCATAATTCTGTACAAACTTGAGCAGTCTAAACTTGAGTAAAGCCAGTGGTGGACAGTAACGAAGTATTTCCTAAGCTAATTTTTAAAGTCTGTACTATTTCTGAGCCCTTTTTAAAAAAATCAGTTTTAATGAACTTTTACTTAACTACATTCCAAAGCATAATATCCTCATTATCGTGCGTTTTAAATGACTACATTTCTTAAAAACATATCGTTCCTTGATATTTTGAACTGAGAAGCGAAAGCAGTGTCTGATTCGTGAGCTGATTCTTTTCGGTTCTTGATTGAATCACACTGAACGATTCATTCGCGAACTGGACTGAGCGGAATACGCTATTCTCGAGTCAACAACTCAATGATTCAAATGATCCGGTCAGAGCGAGTCTTCAGTTAAAAATTCGGTGAATTCACAAGTCTGATTAAAAATGAAGCAGTTACTGACTGATGGCGTGAAATGTAAGTTACTAATAGCGAATTTTAGGATTTATTATTGTATCCTAAGTAATATTTAGGCCACAACTGTTAGTTCTTTGTGAACTAACGTTAAATCTGTGGTAAAATGGCGAGCTCTATGAAATGCTTATATGTGGATATTTCCATTTGTGTATCACTCTCTCAACGGGGTACGTTTTGGATAAAAACGGAATATTGCATTAAAATACCGCTGCCAAACTAGTATGTTTACACAGCGTTCTTAAAAGTTTATATTATATTTTGCCCTATGCGACGTCTGTTATGTTGTTTGTCAACGCACGTTTTTAAAAAGTTTAAAATGCTGTTATGTTTTATTTTTTCCCCTACTTGTTTGCTTTCATGTAACCTAAATTTGTATTTGAATGTAATGTTTTTATAGTGTATGACAAGCCCCTCTCCCCCAGATATTTTGAACAGCAGGGTTAGATAAAATATATAATATAAACTTGTTAAATATAAATATATACGTTACATTTTCAAAATAAACATTTATTGATCATTACTTTTTACTTTTAATACTTAAAAATTAAATACTTTTGAACTTTTACCTGAGTAAAATTGAAAAGGAACTTTTACTGGAGTAATATTTTATTAGGGTTTCTGTAGTTTTTGACCATTAAGTTTTAGTGGTGCTACATATCTCAAATTACCCCAATACTATCCTGACTGCGCAATTAATTCGGTTTTCCAAGTCAGTGGAAATATAATGATAATGGTCTGATTTTTTTGCCTTTTCACCCTTGTGTATAATCGATTCTCTTTCATTCTACAGATGCTCTCATCGGTGGAGTCCTGATTGGCTTACTGAGGAGAAAAGGTGCCTCCTTGTGCCGTGGTCTGGGTGTCCTGGGTGTGGAACGGCACGTCTCTGTCACGCTGCAGAAACAGAGCCTCCGTTCTCAGAGCAAGGCAGGGCTGCTGGCGTTCCTGGGAATGCCAGTGCGATGTGGGTTCCCGAGCCTTGTGCCACTGTACCCGCTGACCTGATCCTGTCATCCTGACATTGTTCCGGGTTCTGCCGCTACATTGCCATAGAAACGGTATGTTGCAAAACAATGACATGTGAGGAAGTGATGATAGTGATACAGGCATGGGAAAATCTCAGCTGGGTGGTCTGATTGGCTGACACAGGATGATGTCACATCATGTGCATTTTAGAGAGATGACACTAGTTTTACAACAACAGGCTTTATAAGATAAATAATAATAAATAAATGCTGAACATATGGTTCTGCAAGAAAATTTTGGAAATAAAATTAATTTTATTTACATGTTTTGAAGTCTTTTTACATGACCATGGAGAACTGCATATGACAGCCAGATGTTTTGTATTATTTTTTTGTATTATTTCTCACGGCAATATAGAGAGATTGTGCTTTTGGTACTTTTTAAGTTATTCTTTTGGGATTGCAATTATATAATATAGAAATTATTGGTAATCAGTTAAGCCGATCTGTTCTAGCAGTTTGGATGTATGACTTATGAACAATCATGTTGTTTTGCATAAAAACCTATGCTACATACAGTACAAAAATACAGTAAAAACAGTAATATTGTGAAATATTATTACAATTTAAAATACATGTTTTCTTTTTGATTATATTTTAAAATGTAATTTATTCCTGTGATGCAAAGCTGAATTTTCAACATCATGATCCTTCAGAAATTATTCTAATATGCTTATTTGCCGCTCAATTAATAATGTTTCTTCTTATTATTAATGTTAAAAACTATTTTTGCTGTTTAATATTTTGTGAAAACCTTTTTTTTCAGGATTCTTTGAAAATAAAGTTCAAAAGAACAGCACTTTTTTGATATAGAAATCTTTTGTAACAATATTTATTTTTGACCGTCACTTTTGGCCAATTAATGCATATTTGCTGAATAAAAGCATTCATTTCTATTACAAACACACACAAACACATATGCCCCACACATTTCTAATGGTAGTATATCTTGGTTTCTGCATAAATATTAAGTAGCTTTTTTCAACATTGAATGTAAATATTTTTTGAGCAGCAAATAAGCATATTAGAAAGATTTCTGAAGGATAATGTGACACTGAAGACTGGAGTGATGATGCTGAACATTAAGCTTTGCATCGCAGGAATAAATTGCAATTTTTAATATATTCAAACAAAAAATTGTTGTTATAAACTGTAAAAACATTTCACAATATTAGTGTTTTTACTGTATTTTGAACACACAAATGCAGGCTTGGTGAGCATAAGAGCCTTTATTAAAACATTTAAAAATCATAATATTCACAAACTTTTGACAAGAACTGTATGTAGCAGGGTTTTTTTTAATCCAAAGCAACATGTGATTGATCATAGGGGGGGATGAAAATATTTGCGGAGTTGCAAATCCAAATTTCTAGGCCAGATCGGCTTAGCGCCAAACACAACGAGCAGCTCTAACCTCTGAACTCGAACTGAACCTCCATCCACATTAGCTTATGTGTACAAACACCAGCACCTGCTCATGCATTTTCGTAATGCGGCACATTAGCGGTGAACGGTGAAAGACAGACACGACAACACAGCTGAACTTTACTCACTGAAACCGCAACACCGTCCAGCACTCACAGAGCCAGAGGAAGTAAAAACAATGTTGAAAAAAGTTTTGACGTTGCAAGCTAAGCAGAGATAGAAGGTGGTATGAGGGTGCCAGAGTGTGAATATTTAGGTTGGCAGGCGCTACTCCACAACATAAGCATGCCAAGTCAGCCTCAGATAAAAACACGCAGAATGCAAAGACCTGCACTTTTAATGCCCATATTATAAACCTCTGAGCTCAGAGCAAATCAGATCAGCTAATAGAATAATATCTCGGTTGTTTTTAAAGTCAATGAAGTCGATTTGATTTGATTTGATTTGATTTGGAGTCAGAGCATTAATCGTTTTTTCATTTGCTCACATTAATTCTGTTCTAAATCTGTATGAATGGAAGGAGACATAATGTATTATTTTGGTGCTTCACAGACAAAATCAAATAATTTGGTGTGGTAATGACATCCGGTGAGTAAATAAAGACCGTTTTCCTTTTATAATGATAACTTTTTGTTCCTCACAAAAATTGACCATGGTTACCATATTTTTTTTGTCAAAATACCACAGTTACCAGTACAGTTAACCTTGTACAACTATAATTAATATGGGATACAGTTCAAATAGTATAAGAAACTCTTTCTTTCCTTTTGGCTTCTTTGATGACAGTGGTTACCACAGTTTTAATGAAATAAAAATAACAGGACTACCTACGGTATTCTGACGGAAACTGTGGTTATCATGGTACATTTTTGTCAAGGGTTCACTGCTCTATAAAAAGCAGTATGTCTGTAATCTATACGACCACACCGGACATTTCTGGATACTTGTGGCCATTAATATATCTGCTAATGGTCATCTTCATCATGCTTCAACCGGTAGCTATGAGAACCTTCATATTTCAGTTCATAGTCAGGCACAAAACATGACTGAAGATTTATCTAAAAAAATATATAAAATAAAATAAAAAAAAAGAATATATTTGCTGCTTTCAGTTTATATGATTAAATCTGGAATTTAGTTAATGCTTAAATTTACTACTGCCAAGATTGTACAGATTTTTTCAGTATTTTTTTTTACAATACAATATATTAATGTTTTATTTGGAGAGTATATTTGGCCTTCCCTTTACAGTAATATTAATTTATTTGTTTATTTATTTATTGTAGTTTGATTTCACTGTGAACGTCATTTGTTGAGTAATTGAGAGTAAATAATTTGTTCTTTCCTTGTTTTTGCTGTAATATTTTATTCACTTTTTTATAGTTTGATTTAACTGTAATGTCTTGAGTAATTGAGAGTGAATAATTTGGCCTTTTTTAAAATTTATATCATTTATATATATATACCACTGTATATAATATTTACTTATTTATTTTTAGGTTCATTTAGTGTTTTATTTATTTATTTATTTATTTTCTCAATTGAGAGTTGATTATTTGTTCTTTCTTGTACATTTATTTATTTATTAATTTATAGTTTGATTTAACTGTGATGTCTTGAGTAATTTATTTTAACTGTGATTTAACTATATATATATTTATAGGTTAATTTAGATTTTTTTTTAGCAATTGAGAGTAAATTATTTGGTCTTTCTTGTGCTGTGTTTAATAAATAAATATATATATATATATATATATATATATATATAAATATATATAGTTTAATTTGACTGATTTCTTGAGTAATTGAGAGAAAATTATTTAATTATTCTGCCTTTTTTTGATTTTGCTTTATATATAATCCATAAGTCCAGATCATTTGATATTCTCTCAACAAATTACTGTAAAAATTTAAAATAAACATAAAATAACTATTATGGTAAATAACTGTAAAAGTACAGTATCTCACAGCCAGTAACTTACTGTAAATTCAGTGTCATTTCAAGTGCTTGTGTAGCCCTTTCATACCAGCGTAAAGTGTCTCTCCATCAGTGGCGTTCAGGAAGACTGCGCTCCGATCTCATCGAGCCACAGCCTCGTTACTCAAGACCAGCAAAGCTGTATAAACATCACAAAAATGAAAAGTTGCAGGACGCCCATTTGGAACGTATTAGCTTTACTCCATAACCTATGTTTAAATTATTACAGCCAAACCCAGGAGTTTGGCACTGGCAAGCTGCTCCGACCAAGGCCAGTTAACCTCTGGGGTTACAGACGAAATCGTCAAGTTTAGAGATATGTTCAGTTCCTTGTGGAAAATGTAAATTTGCAGTCCGCTTGGCCATGCGGAGAGGAATTCAAATGGCTCAATGAGACAGCTCTACAACTGTAGGGGCAAAGCAGGTCAACGCAGCAACATAATTCAGCAGGAGTAATTACGCCATCCGACCGATCCTACATTCAGAGAGCATTGTGTCATCTTTAGTACCGCTCCTCTTCTACAGTCGATGAAAGATTTCATTGATCTATTCAGCAAGAATAATGCAAAGGTGCAATATTAACTTGAAATATATATTAAAATTATGCACACCTGAGAATACAGACCTCATATGCAGACAAAATAAAAAGTTCAACAGAAATTCATGTCGCCTGCTTGGATTTCAGCCAGTAATTCCTCCTGTCATCTGAATCTGGACCCTTTTTTCTAACTTAAATATGAACTCCAGCTTGCAATTGGTATGAAAGCAATCCATTCCAACTCGTGGAAGTGAGCCACTGCTGATGATCTATAGTAGGTTTTTTTTTTTTTTTTTTTTTTTTTTTATGATCCATTATAGATCCATATAATCTATAAATAAAAACAATACACACACATACATACTTAGATCTGTATATATACCCAGTTTTGGGGTAACGCATTGCAAGTAATCCAAGTTACATAATCAGATTACTTTTTCTAGTAATGCATTACTTTTAAATTTACAATGAAATATCTGAGTTACTTTTTCAAAAAAGTGATGCCAGTTACTTTGTTTTCCTATTTATTTTTTCCTGACAGCTCTCCTGTCCTGTGTTGAGAGAAATTGGAGAGTACATTGCTGTTCAACAGTTTGGGATCAGTAAGATTTTTAATGTTTTTTTTAAGGAGCTCTCTTATGCTCATCAAGGCTGCATTTACTTGATCAAAAATACAGAAAAAAACAGTAATATTGTGAAACATTATTACAGTTACAAATAATGGTTTTCTATTTTAATATATTTTAAAAAATAATTTATTCCTTTGAAGCATAGCTGGATTTTCAGCATCATTACTCCAGTCTTTAGTGTCACATGACCCTTCAGAAATCATTCTAATATGCTGATTTATTACTTTTATCATCAATGTTGGAAACAGTTATGCTGCTTAAGAAGTCTTTTTAATCACTTTTTATCAAATTAACACATCCATGGTGAATAAAAGTAGTTCATATTGTTACTAAGATTTCTATTTTAAATAAATGTCATTTTTAACTTTTTATTAAAGAATTCTGAAAAAAGTATCACAGGTTACAACAAAATATTAAGCAGCACAACTGTTTTCAACATTGATTATAAATCAGCATATTAGAATGATTTCTGAAGGATCATGTGACACTGAAGGCTGGAGTAATGATTCTGAAAATGCAGCTTTGCATCACAAGAATAAATTACATTTTAAAATACATTCACATCGAAAACAGTAATTTTACATTAAAATAATATTTCACAATATTACTGTTTTTTTCCTGGATTTTAATCAAATAAATGCAGCCTTGATGAACTTCTTTAAAAAACATTACAAATTCTATCAATTTCTTATTCTTATTAAAATCTTATTAAGCTTGCTTATTAATTTCACTTTTGGTGTGAAAGGGCCTTTATATTGGCCAAAATATAACTTGGGTTTTTTATATATAAGCAAGCCCAGCCCAGTTGACAAAAGTAATGCAATGGATTAATTTCCATAAAAAGTAACTAAGTAACGGAGTTACTTTTTAAATTGTAATACACGGAATATTGTAATACATTACTTTTAAAAGTAACTTTCCCATATATCTATATATCTATGCATCTATACATTTCAGTATAACAATATTGTTTCAATATATTAGTGTTGTTATTGTAGTGAAATCAATGAAGGCCTGCCATTTTCAGATCTATTTGTTATTGTTTTTCTCATTTCTAAAAAAACTGAATTCAGATAGCAGGAAGCTTTCTTTATTTACTAAAACATATTTGTGGTAGACAAATGCAAGCACTGATTGCATTAATTTTAATTGTAAACGGTACTTAAGACCAATCCAAATCGCTCCAGACTGCATTTTTTTACCCCTTCCTTATAAGCAGAGGAGCTGGGGTCTTCAAATTAGTACTGCTCTATTACATGTCTTTATTTTCTTAGACTCTGTAAAAATCACATGGCAATCTTGGATAAGAACCTCCTGCCGTTCACCGTCTAATTACCCTCGGCTACCTCTCTGAGCTTTCTCTGTGTTTAGATTTAATTTGATGTTGGTTTTAATCCCGACGTGTCAATCTTCATTCCTGCCTGAGCAACCCTGGACAGAGTCCCAAATTAAACAGCCAGCACACTCGTTTAAAACGGCCAATTATGAACGCACAAAAAGCTTTTTTGTAACCGCAGTCATCTTGCTTCAAAGGTCAAGGGTGAACCGAGATCTCTGCACTGATTTGTAATTATTGCGTTTTAGAATTTCTTGATTTCAGAGCATGTAAAACGGCATGTTTCGGTAACGATAACATCGCTGTAAACTGGGAGTTATTTCACTCTTGACGACAATGTACACGTCCAAAATCATTAACTACAATAAGCTACGAATCCAACAAAAACGGCAAAAGTCACGGCAGATAAACACTTTTTTAATTAAATTGCATAGCTCTAGTGTTTTTCCCAACAGCATGGAGTCTTAGCTTATTAGCTCCCATTAGATGAAGTCTCAGTTTTCCTGAGTTTATTTTGTAATTTCATCATTTCCTTTGATGGGTTGTTAGGCCCCGTTCCAAACATCGCAGGACAACGTTAAACCCAAATGAAGCTTCAGTCCAGGATCTAATGAAGTCATCAGTAAGGTCAGACGATTTTATTTCATAACTCAAAATTATCTACTTCAGAAATCTTGCGAGTTGTCATTAGGTAAAATTACTTAAGGGTAATCAATTGTGTTGACCGTTCACCCTGTAACACTAACTACAACTCGTGATGCATGACTACAGCAATGCATCACTGTAGGAAAACACAACTGACAGCAAGATGGTAGCGCTCCACGTTGTAGTATCTTTCTGCGATTTGATTAACGGGCCGTTAGCTTGGCCGTAAGATTTCTGTAACTCAGAAGATAAGAAGTTTTATGTCTCTTTGCAAAAGAAATGTACAATTAAACTTTCTGACAGGAATAAATTAAGGTTGCGTAGGACCTGAATAGTCGAGTTTTATTGCTCTATTGGATAAGTCTGCTAAAATGACTTGGCTCCTGCTCAAGGATGCATAAATTGTCTGCTGCTTGGGCAGGAAAACACAGCTTCCAGATTTATGCAACTGCATGGTGAGGTTTACCGGTTCTCTTCTGTCATTCGTAACTCTTAGGCGTTTTATTATGAGCTATTGCATGCCTTGCATCAGTTGTTCTCTAAAGGAACATCTTGCAAACAGTTGCTGATGTTTTTAGTGCAAGGTTTCAATTTAGGTATTTATCATCTTTAGTCATGTTCATGATTGACTTATAATGCTATTTAATGCTTGTTTTATTCAGCTGCATCTTGCAAGTGTCAAATCAGTGGGAAATGGGTTCGCCAATAAAGATTCGTTTTATGGACTGTACATGGCAATATTTGCAAGAAGGCATACAACTCTTTCACATTTAGTGGGACTTGCATTTAACAGCAGCTCCCATGATTTCATCACCTGTTCCTGATTCTGCTTGTTTGGGTTTTCTTTGAGCTTAGGAAGGATCTTGCAGTGGTCTGAATGGAAGGGGGAGAGCGACTTTCACAGAGGTGCCTCTTGGTGGTCTTGCTTGACTGTGACAGAAACTCTCAAGTGTAAATTATGCAATGAGGTAAAGCATGAACAGTCAAAACCATCAGCATTAACTGTGGGGAAAAAGCTGATTGAAAGCATTGTGCATGTTTGAATTTTTGCAGGACAGAAAGTACTGAAATTTCATATGGTCTCTTCACAGTTTCTAGAAGAGCTGGTTGCTATAATCCATTTGCATTATTGGACTTTTACATTTGCTCACCAATGGATCCTCTGTAGTGAATGGGTGCCATCAGAATGAGAGTCCAAACAGCTAATAAAAACATTACAATAATCCACAAGTAATCCACACCACTCCAGTCCATCAGTTAACATCTTCACAGTTTCTAGAAGAACTGGTTGCTATATTCCATTTGCATTATAGGATTTTTGCATTTTCTGACCAATGGATCATCTGCAGTGAATGGGTGCCGTCAGAATGAGAGTCCAAACAGCTAATAAAAACATCACAATAATCCATGAGTAATCCACACCACTCCAGTCCATCAGTTAACATCTTCACAGTTTCTAGAAGAGCTGGTTGCTATATTCCATTTGCATTACTGGATTTTTACATTTGCTCACCAATAGATCCTCTGAAGTGAATGGGTGCCGTCAGAATGAGAGTCTAAGTAGTTGATAGAAACATCACAATAATCCACAAGTAATCCATACCACTCCAGTTCATCAATTAACATCTTCACAGTTTCTAGAAGAGCTGGTTGCTATATTCCATTTGCATTATTGGATTTTTGCATTTTCTGACCAATGGATCATCTGCAGTGAATGGGTGCCATCAGAATGAGGGTCCAGGCAGCTAATAAAAATATCCCAGCAGTCCACAAGTAATCCACACCACTCCAGTCCATCAGTTAAGATCTTGTGAAGTGAAATGTATCTTATTTGTAATAAACAAATTCATCATAAAGATGTTTTTAACTTCGGATGTCTCTTCTGGAGAGAATACGAGTCCATAACCTATAATAACACATCCAGTAAAAAAGTCCATGCCATTTGTCTTCAAAATCAACCCACATATTTGTTTAGAACAGTTTTGGACCGTTTCGGCTTGTACAAGGTCCTTGATCTGTGCATATTTCTCTTCTGATTCAGACAAGACAACTTTTTCACTGTGTAAAGCAATATTATGTATAGAGGACTCGCATTTTAGCCAGAAGCAATGGTTTGATGTTAAAAACATTTTTACAAACACTTTACAAGATGTTAATTGATGGACTGGAGTGGTGTGGGTTACTTGTGGATTATTGTGATGTTTTTATCAGCTGTTTGGACTCTCATTCTGACGGCACACATTCACTGCAGAGGATCAGTTGGTGAGCAAGTGATGCAATCTCCAAATCTGTTCTGATGAAGAATCAAACTCATCTACATCTTGGATGGCCTGAGGGTGAATAATTTTTTTTGCATCACACAGAATTTGTTTTGGTGACAGGTTTGTGATTGCTGGAAATTTGTATCATACACTTGCTTGGAATATTCTCGGCTTACAATGTGGACTAAATTTTATTCTGACTAAGACTTTCCTTTATGGTCAAGGTCAAGCATATTATAGCATATATTCGGTTTGTTTCAAATGCAAGTGTGTTTTCTAAAAGCAGCTCATAATGCGCTTTAAACAACTCGCAACCCCTACCAACTCCATTTGCGTTGATATTTATGAGAGTCTCCATATGTTTAATTTTAAAGAGGATAGAGCTGTGTGACAATCTAAAGCTGGCATGATGGATGGGTCAAATGGAGGCTCAGGCCAGGACAAACACATTGTGAATAGGTCCTCATTCATTTGGGGCCCGTGTGGTCAAGTTTTGAGCTGCTTTTCAACAACACCGCTATTGTGCCTTCTGCTTCAATAAATAGAGGTGCTTATTCAAGGCTGCTATTGATTCGTCATTTTTCATATGTCCAGATGTCACACAAGGTATAGAGCTGGGAAGTTTAGCTTAAGCACCTGGAGAGAACATTATGCGAGCAATTTTTGGTTTCACTGAAGCTTTGTTTTTCGTTTTGAGAGAAGAAGACACACGAGCAGGATGTATTTTTCGGCAATCACTGCCAACATAAATTTAATGTTTTATAGGCGATTTAGTTTTGTTTAGGTGAGCGTCACTCTTTAAATGTGATTGACCTCGATATACTTCCATAATATTAGCTGTGGTAACGTAAGCTTCTCCACTTCATTTCACTTGTTTATGGTCAATGTCGTTTCAAATCTGGGTGGAGGGCGATGAGATGGTTCAGTGAAGGATTGAGGATACTATTTAAATGAATGATACTCTACATTTTCGAACCACGTCCAAGCATCATTCATCTGTGAGCTCTGAGCTGTAATGAGAAATAATATAACTGTTCACCGGCCCTCAGACCATCTGGCCGTAAGCGAGCGAGGGTGTTCTCTAAAACTCACAGTCGCAGCTTCTGGAGAGTATCGTCTTACTCTCCAACAGGTGGATTGTTAGTGCCTCGCGCAGACAGCCAGAAAAGAGGTTTTAGACGTTATAAACGAGAGTCTGAGCACAGTGGGTTACCAAGACCTCGTTTCGCACAAGGGCACATGAGAAATCTTGCAAATGCAATTACTTTGCTTCACTTTTGGCTAATTTATCACAAGTAAATGGCTAGTATTCCAAAAATCCAGGTCAAACAGTAATATTATGAAATATCATTTAAATTTAAAATAACCATTTTCTTTTTTTTCTATGTTAAAATTTAATTTATTCATGTGATGGCAACTTGCAGTGCTTAATATTTTATTCAAAATTATTATTTTATGAATCAGAACAGCTTTTATTTGAAACTGAATTCTTTTGTAAATCGTAAATGTCTTTAATATCATTTTCAATTACCTTATAGCATCCCTGCTGAATAAAAGTATTAATTTCTTAAAATCTCACAGACCAAAAGCGTGGTGAGAATTTTTTTAATCATTCACAATGAATGACCCTATTTATCTTACTAAATATTCTTTTTAATGGCCTTATTGTGTACAATGCATACATGTTACTGTAATTAAAAAAAAAAAAAAGTTTCTTTTCATAATTTTTTATTACAATTTAACCAAAAAGGGGTTTATCAGTGGTCAGTGCCAATACAGATAAATGGAAAGCAGGGTAGTCAATGGTCAAACTATATGCAAAATAAGCTAATAAAAATGAATGAAAAATAAATTTTTATTTAGAATTAAAATACTTTTATAGGCACATCAGGATGTCACATATTATCTGCTGCTATATATTAACTACTATATATTATCTGCTGATATATATTTTACTTTGGAAATGCATTATATGTATTTATTATTTTAATACAATTTTCTATTAAAATACTTTTCTAGGCTCATCAGGGCGTCACGTATATTATCTACTGCTATATATTAACTACTATATATTATCTGCTGATATATATTATATTTTACTTTGGAAATGCATTATATGTATTTATTATTTTATTAACATTTTTTATTAAAATATTTTTCTAGGCTCATCAGGATGTCACTTATATTATCTGCTGCTGTATGTTATCTGCTATATATTATCTGCTGATGTAAGAAAATACTAGCAGTCAAAAGTTTTTAGACAGTAAGATTTTTAATGTTTTTTAAAGAAGTCCCTTCTGCCCACCAAGCATAGATTTATTTGATCCAAAACAGTAAAATTTTGAAATATTTTTACAATTTAAAATAACTCTTTTCTATTTGAGTTTATTTTAAAATGTAATTTATTCCTGTGATTTCAAAGCTGAATTTTTAGTGTCCTTACTCCAGTCACACGATCCTTCCGAAATCATTCTAATATTCTGATTTGCTGTTCAAAAAAGTTCAGAAGAACAGCATTCAAACTCTGAACTCTGAAATAGAAATCTTTTGTAACATGATAAATGTCTTTATCATCACCTTTGATCAATTTAAAGCATCCTCGCTAAATAAAAGTATTGACTTATATCTATCTATTTATCTATATATATATATATATATATATTTGACTTTGAAAATGCATTATTGTACATAATTTGTCTTTTAGCTTATTGTTATTAAGAAACCATAAGAGATGCATCAGCCTTATGATTATTCCTGCTTTTTTTATGGTAGAAAAAAGTATAACTGAAACGTTATACTTTTTGCTCTATTTATTTTAAACAAAATTTGTCTATTTTCTTATGGTAACAGTGAGGTAATATTTACCATTGCACGTCCTATTTGAGCTAATGATACATGTTGGACTCATCAGATATTTTTTTCCTCCTCCTCCAGACCGAACAGCCCACCCAGAGCCCAAGACGGTTCTGCACTTCACAGTTTAACAGCTCTTCCATCACTCGGAGCAGTCATTACGCTCACACAAACGCCCAGAGTTTATAAAACTGAGGCGTTGTGTGCTCTAGAGTTTGTTTTATTGATCATTGTGCGGAGGCGTTGATTAAGTGAAGTGCGAGTGTGTTTCTGAGGGTGCGGGGAGACGTCTGTCACCTCATAACTTCACTCATTTAGTCAAAACAGGCTACTGTCTTCAGACACGCAGACACGGTCTTCCATAATCCTGTGGATCTGGCTCATACGCACAACTTCTGTGTTTTGCATCCTTTTATTTTTGATTAGACGGGGTGAAGAACTGAAAAGACCTTTATGAAGTTCATCTACAGGGCATTCTGTCCTCTCATCCACTTCTTGATTATTCTCTCTCCCTCCCTCTCATTCTCTAGTTACTGACATCAGGGCTGCGCATTCCACGCTTGTCTTAATAAAGTCAAATCGCAATAAACCTGAACCAATTACACGCGCAGCCAGATGGGCTGACCTCAGCACGGAAGGGATCCACCTGGAGGGTGAAGGCACACGGCTCTTTGGGGTCACAGTGAAAAGCATCACCAAAAAGCTCAAACCGGGTGAGTTTTTATGGGAGGTTTTTCAAGGTCAAGTCTGGTGAATCACACTGGTGAATCATTTATCAGACCTTTCAAAAAAGAACCGCAAATCTGACAGAAATAACAGTTTTCTACTTAATTTACTTTATATACTTGCAAAAAAGATTTTTTGCCAGATTTTTGATATACAGCATTAAGTCTGGTGCACTTGCATCTTAATTTCTGCCAATTTTAGAGGGAAAGAATATGTTTGAGACATGTAAAGCAACCACACTTTTTATTTTTTTCTCACGTGTAGCTCATAAAATGAAGTAGAATATGCTGTTCTGCTTGTGGATGTTCACTTTACTTGCCAGTGAGCAGCCCAGACAACTTTTTGCTTTATTTAATTACACCAATCTGGCCAGTTTTGGAAAATTCAGTGATTAGTTCCGTACATGAGCTAATTTTAGCAACCCTCCATCTTGTAAACACGCCTTTGTTTTTAATGGACTGGTGAACCGCACCTTCTAGAAGTAACAAGAAACCAGCCAATCAAATTGTAATTGGTGTTTTCTGCTAGATTTTGTCATTTTTGATTGGTAGAACATTTTTATGTATCCTTTTTTGGGCATTTTTGCATTTTTCTTTGTAGGACAGTTGAGATCTGACAGGAAGGGAGTGGGAGCGGGAGATGGGGACAGGATCAGGAAAGGTGCACAAGCCGGGATTCGAATTCAGACACCTGAAGTGAGGCTATTGACGCCGACGAGTAGAACATTTTAAAGGTGAACATTCCAAACATCATCTAAGATCAAACCTTCCTACCTCTTGCTTGCCACATGACCAAATGTCGCAATATTTAAGGTTTGTTCTACAATACTGTCTTTTTGTGTACTGATTAATGTTCTCATTAGAGTTGAGAGTGGATAAAGTCTTAAAGAGATAGTTCACCTAAGACTGAAAATTTGATGTTGGAACAGTAAAGAAGATTTTTAACTGACACCATGGTCTTTGGTGATTTATAAAATGCAAGTCAATGGCTACCATTACGTTGAGAGTCAAAAAAGCAATGCAAAATTAATACCTGTGGCTCCTGACTCTCTATTGAGGTCTTATGAAGAGAAACGATCAGTCTGTGCAAGAAACTAAACATTAATTACAACATTATTACCTCCAATCCATAGTTTCAGGCAAAAGTCTGAATCTTTTCTGCGAACTGGTTCTTTCAATAAACTGGTTTAAATAACCGATTTGCCAGTTTGTTTATGCAATAACGTCATGTATATGTGACCCTGGACCACAAAACCAGCCTTAAGTAGCACGGGTATATTTGTAGCAATAGCCAACAATACATTGTATGGGTCAAAATTATCGATTTTTCTTTTATGTCAAAAATCATTAGGATATTAAGTAAAGATCATGTTCCATGAAGATATTTTGTAAATTTTCTACCATAAATATGTCAAAACTTAATTTTTGATTAGTAATATGCATTGCTAAGAACTTCATTTAGACATCTTTAATGGCGATTTTCTCAATATTTTAATTTTCTTTGCACCCTCAGATTCTATATTTTCAAATAGTTGTATCTCAGCCAAATATTGTCCTATAAAAAAAAGCTTATTTATTCAGCTTTCAGATGATGTATAAATTGACACTTGTCACTGGTTTTGTGGTCCGGGGTCACATTTGCAATTATATTATTAAAGCACCCAAAAATAATTTGAAAAAAAAGCTTTAAAATATCTTGTGTTCCGCAGATGAAAGAAAATCTTGCAGCACAATTTTGGAAAGAAGGACAGTTTCTTTATTGGCATTGATGGTTCTGTTAAGAACCTTTAACTTCCATGGAACCTTTCCATTTCACAAAAGATTCTTTATAGGTTCTTAAAATTTTTAAATGTTCTTCACACCAAAAAATGGTTCTTTTAAGAACTGTTCACTGAAAGGTTCTTTGCGGAACCAAGAATGATTCCTGTATGGCGTTGTTTTTTGGAACCTTTATTTTAAACAGTGTATTTGTCTCCATGTCCAGAAGACTTTGCAACCATCAGAAGTCTCTGTGGACTCCGTCCATCCCCTCCCAGCCAGATCCCAGTTCTGATGAGTCAAACCTGCCTTCACGGCTTCACCTGACAGCCACAGCGTCCTGCCCTCTCTCGCCGCTCCATAAACATCACGTCAGGACTCATTCACCGACCCCCCTCCTCTTCTCTATTAGCAGCTAATAATATTGAGTTACCACTCAGCACGCTGCCAAGTGGTCTCTGCTGGGGCTCAGTGGCTGTTTGTGCTTGGCACGAGCGGCTGAGAAGAGAGAACCTTAACGTTTTAAAGGTACAATAACAAACATCTCCGACCCTCCACGCTACGCTAACCTGCTTGCTTTTACACCTCTGGGAACGGCTTTATTTCTGTGCAGTCTGTGCACGTTTTATGTCGGGGAGGACCTCAGTGAAAGATTTCATCAGCGTTTTAAAATACGAGAAGGTTTTAGGCATCAATCACCATGCGGCTTGAACGTTCATTCGCTAGTTTGATTAAAAACTATATTTTCTGTTCGTCTGGGTTTAGTTAACTAGGATTTGTTGCCACGTCTGTGTTAAGTGGAAATATGTGCAAATTCTTTAAGCAATATTTAAATCCTGACAAGATATAATAAACATTATTAGGCATGCTGAAATAAAATGATTTAGCAGAGTCATTTTTTTTGTCCAAACCGTTTAGAAATTAGCAAAGGAATTTTGACCAGACATGACTTCATTGCTTTTTCTGAGGTGGCATGTTTTATATAGGAGGTTTTTAGAGAGATTAATCAAACAAATATGTTTGGATTTGGCTTGTGCTTCATCCAGGATAAGATACAACAGCAAAAACGATATGTTATCTGCAGTTATTATCATTCTGTTACATATGTATTTATTTCTGCACGGATATGTTCTGTTTCTGCTTAGTGCACTAATTTAACACATCCCGAAATTTGATTCTTTTACTTGTGTTTTTTTGCAGTGAGTTTGGTGGGGGGTAATTGAGAATTAATAGGGAAAGTCATGTGAGAGGAGGCAATGCCTCCATCGTGATATGATTGGATATGACTGGTTATGTTCGGCTGTGATTGGGTAATGTGATAAATCCCGCCTCTTGTGTTTGTGCGCATTCCTTGTTCGTGAATCAGTCTGAATAAACAACATAATGGCGTTAATGGGAAGACTAATTTAGAAAAGTAAGTAAAAAAAAATACACATATAGATATAACCAATTTGTTACATTAAAATAAGACTTAAAATTACATGAAAACATGATCTATGGGGGTTTTTAGTGAGTAATCAGCTTGGTGAAATTTGTGTAAAATGCTTAACACTAACTTGATTAGATTCATACTTGGCCTTAATAAATGGAATGTTAATTACATTGTTAATATATAGGTGTAAGATTTTATGCAAAAGTTTGGGAACCCCTTGCAGAATCTGTGAAAAATGTGAATAATTTTACCAAAATAAGAGAGATCATACAAAATGCATGATATTTTTTATTTAGTACTGTCCTGAGTAAGATATTTTACATAAAAGATGTTTACATATAGTCCAAAAAATAGCTGAAATTATTAAAATAACCCCTTCAAAAGTTTGGGAACTCTTGGTTCTTAATACTGTGTGTGGTTAGCTGGATGATCTACGACTTTTTTTTTGTTTTGTGATGGTTAAAACAGTGACTGTATTATTTTGAGATCCATCTTTTCACACTGAGGACAACTGAGGGACTCAAACACAACTTAAAAAAAAAAAAAACTATTAAAAAGGTTCAAACATTCACTGATTCTCCAGAAGAAAACATGACGCATTAAGAGCTGGGGGGTGAAAACTTTTGAACAGGATGAAGATGTCCAAATTTTTCTTATTTTGTTGAAGTATCATTTTTTTTCCCCTTTGGAAGCAACAGAGGATACTTGCATGTTTTCCGGAAGACAAAATAAGTACAATTTACCTTGATCTTCAAATTCGAAAGTTTTCACCCCCCCAGCTCATAATGCATTGTGCTTCCTTCTGGAGCATCAGTGAATGTTTGAACCTTTTTTAACAGTTGTGTTTGAGTCCCTCAGTTGTCCTCAGTGTAAAAAGATGAATCTCAAAACCATACAGTCACTGCTGGAACGGGTTCAAATATGCAAAAGATGCAGGAAAACCTGGAGGATTTTTCTGAAGAACTGTGCTCAATTTAACTGTTCATAAATAAAACAAAAACAAAAAAACAGTGGTAGATCATCCAGGTAACCACACACAGTATTAAGAACCAAGGGTTCCCAAACTTTTAAAGGGGGTTATTTTAATAATTCCAGCCATTTTTTGGTCTTGTGGACTATATCTCGTATGTAAAATATCTTACTCAGGACAGTACTAAATAAAAAATAACATGCATTTTGTATAATCGCTCTTATTTTGTTAAAATTGTTCTTGTTCTGCAAGGGGTTCCCAATTTATTTTTTGCTTGAAACTGTATGTGCATCTTTATTGGCTTGTAGTGTGAAAGAGAGGAAAAGAGACTTGGTCTGCAGTTGTGAACGAAAGAGACGAGTGCTTAAGACAAGACCAGGAAAGAGAAAGCAACGTCCTACTCAATGTTTGAAAGTGCTCCATCAACTCAACCGGTTTAATTGCACAGGGGGCGGTTTGTAACTATTACTGTGAAAGGAATCCTTTAGCAGCAATAACACTAAATCAGCCCTTATTAAAACAGCTATATATCTGCCTGCCTAAATTGTTGCTGGACTCGTGGGTTATCACAATAACCGTAAATTTTGCCAGATTTCTGGCCGTAAAAACTCATTAGGTATTTCCCAGCTAAGCGAGAAAGAGAGGGGAACTGCCTGTTGCCTGGGAGCTGGGGAGCGAAGCATTGTGGGGGCTGGCCACAGTTACCTTTGTCATGAATCACTGTGCGAATAGGCCACGGGCCAGAAGGGGCTGCTGATAGCGCTCACGCACACACACAAAAAGAGGGGCAGACACAATAAGACGCACTGCAGAACTCCATGGAAATGAAAATAATCCAGCAGCCGTCAACCCCGTTACGGACCTTTTTCTGCCTCCCACAGTGTGTGTGCGCTGTACGCCTCGCCCCAACACACCCCCTGCCTCTCCAGCGCTGAAAAGACACAGACAATGCAAGTCATATGGGTGTCTGGGGGGCCTGGTGCACGGGGTACAATTTGTCAAACGTCCAATCAGCCCTTCCTCATCCTGAAAGCATGAGTGCGGTCTCAGCGCAGCGAGCTTAAGCAAGCACGAGTAAATCTGCTCGTGTCAACATGTGCGATGTTCGCGGTTTGTGCGTTTCGTGAAAATATGTGCATCTTTCCTGCTGCTATAAATTTTCGGGAAAGCATTTTCGAAGAGCTCGGCAGCACGAAATCCTAAAAAATTACATCCTCATGTCAAATGAGGGCCACGTTCAACCAAAAATCACTTGATAACAGACTGTCGTATTTAAAGAGATGGTTCATTTGAAAATAAAAATTGTCATCATTTACTCACCCGCAAGTTGTCCCAAAGCTTGAACGAGTTTCTTTTTTTCTGCTGAGAACAAAAAAGATTTTTTGGAAGATATATTTAGATTGATTTGCATATTATGGAAAAAATTACTATGGAAGTCAATGGCTGCCATCAACTGTTTGGTTAACTGTCCAGTTAACAGCAAGTTAAGCATTTAAAAGTGTGTCCCATAGGGAATTCAATCTCCTCAATGACTGTTTCTCCAAGTCCTCAATATTCTCACGTGACTTTTTCAGATCTCAACAGTGTCTCAAATTGTGCATAGATTTGCAAACAGAAATCAGTGAGGTATGCTATTCATGTCAGTTTTCAAACTAGGCTCACACACCGTGATCAGATCCAGTATCGAATATAAGGTGGATGAAAACGAGGCTGTGAGGGATAGACCTTTTTTCAATGGCATGCATTGTATAAAGATCCTACTGTAGATGTATCTTTCAGAACTCAGAACTTGCAGAATTGTTTTATGGAGTCTTTGACTATTAAATGTTTTTGTTTTGTTTTTTTGTAAAGATGTTTTGTCAGATGATATTGGTTATGTTAGTCTGTATGTAGTTAAACAACAGTACAATCCATTGAACGCCCTGTCTCTGACTGTCAAAAATTAAATATAGCGCTACCCTAAGTAAGGTCTGCAGGAAAAACAATACGCATAACTCACTGTACACATAATTCACTGCCATTTCCAGCTAAAATGACCACTGGTGGCATTTTCACACAAATTATGATTGCAGGGTGGATTATCGCTTACTTTATTTCACTGCAGTTCCTTGCACAATACCATGTTATGACCTTTAAACACTTGCCATAGTGCATGATCGGTAAAATATTACATTTTGACATTTGCATCACATGCAGCTGAATATGTATTGCTTTTCTGACAACCTGCATAGTGAAGCACTCGAGTATGAGTACGTTTAAGACCAGTCATGAAAAAAGAGATTAAGGCTTGTAAAAGCAAGCCAAAATGGATATTTTTTTGTAACATTTGCTTTTGTAGTTCCTATTGTTTAAGGGGTTTAGCGTTGGAGGTTATGTTACATTTTTCACGCCACTTAAAAGACAAACTGCCGTGATATGTACGATAGCTGACGTAATAAAATGTTGACATTTTCACGCTCATTTGTTTTGGTTAAAACTAAACACACTTTTAGTTTTATATCAAAACTGCTGTAACCGACGTTGTCAGATTAACTTTTTGTCTGTTTATGATAAAACTGAATGCACTTTTAGTGCCACTCACTGGACATTTTACTTTAAAAATGACATTAATATCATATTGCAGAAATCTTGCGCCAGACACATTTTACAGTAAATCTGGCTTGTGTATTTTCATGCTTTGCATTAACATTTAACTCACTTAAGTCTTTTTATTTTTCCCAAGATGTTATTGAAGAAACAAACATTTTCACATTCAGACCGCTGCGATATGTACAGTACAACAACCAATGTTAAATAGCATTGGCAGATTCACATTCATCAGTTTTAGATAAAACTTTTAGCACCACTCACTGGACATTTCACTTTGAAAGTGATGTAAAACGTGAAAGAAGCAACGTTAATATAAAATTGCAAAAATCTCGTGACAGGCATGTTTTTCCAGTGGATCTGGCTTGTCTATTTTCAAGCTTTGCATCAACATTTAACTCATTTATGCCTTTTTATCAAGGTGTTATTGAAGAAACAAACATTTCATACCAGATTTATGTTCCTCAGTTTTGGATAAAACTTTTAGCATCGCTCACTGGACGTTTTACTAAAAAACTGTTGCAAAACGTTGAAGCAATGTTAAAATCATGTTGCAGAAATCTTGCAACAGGCACATCTGATCAGTGAATTCTCTGTTTTCATGCTTTGCATGAACATTTAACCTCGCTTATGTCTTTATATTACTCCTAAGGTGTTAACATTTCATATTTAGAATGCTGTGATTTGTACAGTACAACAACCAGTATAGTGGAACGCTGCCAGATTCACGTTCTTCAGTTTGGTTAAAACGTCCAACACAACTCGCTGGACATTTAACTTTGAAAGTGTTCCAAAACGTGCAAGAAGCAACGTTAATATCATTTTGCAGAAAACTCACGACAGGTTCATTTTTCCAATGAATCTGGCTTGTCTATATTCATGTTTTACATCAACATTTACTTATGTCTTTTTATTTCTCCCAAGTTGTTATTAAAGAAACACACATTTCATATTTAGATAATGTTAAATAGCGTTGCCGGTTCATCAGTTTTAGACCACTCACTGGACATTTCAATTTTAAAGTGATGTAAAATGTGCAAGAAGCAACGTTCATATCAAATTGCAGAAATCTCACAACAGGCACGTTTTTCCACTGAATCTGGCTTGTCTATTTTCATTGTGCATCAATATTTAACCCACTTATGTCTTTTTATTTCTCCCCAGGTCTTACTGAAGAAACAAACTTTTTATATCGAAACTGTTGTGATATGTACAGTACAACCGATGGAATGAAAAGCTGTCAGATTCAGGTTCCTTAGTTTTGGATACAACTTTTAACACAACTAGCTGAACACTTCACTTTGAAAGTATTGCGAAAGGTGCGAGAAGCAACGTTAATATCATATTGCAGAAATCTCACGCCAGACACGTTTTACAGTAAATATGGCTTGTCTATTTTCATGCTTTGCATTAACATTTAACTAAGTTTTTATTTGTTCCACTGTGTTATTGAAGAAACAAGCATTTCATATACAGACTGTTATGATATGTACAACGTAACGAAACATTGCCAGATTCACGTTCATCGGTTTTGGATAAAACTTTAATCACCACTTACTGGACATTTCACTTCGAAAGTGTTGCAAAACATGCAAGAAGCAATGTAATAGCATTCTGCAGAAATCCCGCCAAAAGCATGTTTTTCCAATGAACATGGGTTGTCTATTTTCATACTGTATGTCAATACTTCGCTTATGGTTTTTTTTATTTTTCCCAAGATGTTTTTAAAGAAACAACGTCAATATTTAAATTAAACATGACTGAGCCGAGAAACAGCAATCTTTACGCAATAAAACTTTCCTGTGGGATCTCATCAAATGTGTGGCACAGATTCCACCGCGACCTTAACAACCTCTTTCTAAAAGTGATTTCAGCTTCATCATAAGACCTTTCATCAGCCCATAAATTTGTCTTGGATATGCTTTCCACGAAAAACCACAGAGTATGTGATGCATCTCATCCGATGGCCAAAGATCACAGGCGAGGAAGATCTACTCAACTTCACTGCCCGTTTCAGCTGACCAATCGGTTTAAAGTGACTGGGGGCCTCCACGGTCCAATCGTGGAGGTTCAGTTCACCTGAGCGGCGTGTCTTTCTCCCCTTGGCGACTCCACAGCTCCAGAGGGAAACCACATCCTATCCATTAGGTTTAATGATGTTCTGACTCCTGCTCCGGGCGGCCGCTCGAGCCAAACCACAGACACATTAACCCCCTGCTTCCCCCTGCATTTATTTACTTCTGGGCTCATTGTTGTAAACAAAGCTTTATGTGCCATCGCCGATCTTTTAATGAGCATGACTTTAAAGTGCTTTCTTTTCCATTTCCAGTTAACAGCTCAGTCATGTTTAATTTAAATATCAACTTTGACTCAGATGTTTCTCCTAAAATACCTTGGAACAATCAAAAACAGACAAACAAAACAATGTTAACTTATTCAAGTATAGAATGCTGAAATTAATTTTCTTCTCCAAATTCAGACAGCAAAGTAAGGTTTTGCAAGTGTTGGTGGTTAAACTTCAGGCATCAGGTTATGCTGTAATGAACTTAACACTCATGATAGACATGTGTTTTGCACTATTTTTATTCAAGGCAACATCTCACAGCAGCTGAATTGATATATGATTGTATTTCTTTGACAGACAATCAGGGTTTTTTCATCTCCTGTGCCCCCCACTGGTGAAACACAGCACTGCATGATCTTTTCAATCACACCACATGCTGAGAGACAGTAATGAGCAGTGAATGCGTTATAAATCAATGGAATTTGCATCAAGCGTGATAATAGGTGAGTAGTTCACTTTATTATTGCATGCTACATGAAAGCCAATGTTGCAAAAAATTGTGTTGATAAATGAGTTTATTAGCGTGCAACATCCAGCAAAAATATGCTCTGCTTACAACATGAAAATTGCATGGATGTTGTAAAGGTCAACATGACAAGTCATATGCAACCCATGTGACTCCTATAATGTGGCGTATTTCCAAAAATGTTCAATGTAAACAACATGCAGGACTTAATTGTATCAATCCAGAATTGATTGGAGAGTCTTAAAAATGTTTTTTTTTTTTCCAACGAACACCTTTTATGCAGAGACATTTTGACTGAGAAAAAAAAATAAAAAATTCAGGCAGAGCAAATTATTATATTTGGATCATTGGAAAAAATTTACTTCTTGAATATTTTTGTTATAGTCTGAAAATGATCAGAATTTAGTTAATAAAATGACAAAATATTTGTCAGTAAAGTAAGAAAATACTAGCAGTCAAAAGTTTTTGAACAGTAAGATTTTTAATGTTTTTTAAAGAAGTCTCTTCTGCCCACCAAGCATGGATTTATTTGATCCAAAACAGTACAATTTTGAAATATTTTTACAATTTAAAATAACTCTTTTCTATTTGAATTTATTTTAAAATGTAATTTATTCCTGTAATTTCAAAGCTGAATTTTTAGCATCATTACTCCAGTCACACGATCCTTCCGAAATCATTCTAATATTCTGATTTGCTGTTCAAAAAACATTTATTATTGTTAATATGTTGAAAACAGCAATTTTACAGATTTCTTTCATAAATAGAAAGTTCAGAAGAACAACATTCATCTGAAATAGAAATCTTTTGTAACATTATAAACGTCTTTATCATCACTTTTGATCAATTTAAAGCATCCTCGCTAAATAAAAGTATTGACTTCTATATCTATATATATCTATATCTATCTATCTATCTATCTATCTATCTATATATATATATATATATATATATATATATATATATATATATATATATATATATATATATATATATATAGAAGTCAATTCTTTTTAGTTAGCAAGGATGCTTTAAATTGATCAAAAGTGATGATAAAGATATTTAAAAGCATATATATATATATATATATATATATATATATATATATATATATATATATATATATATATATATATATATATATATATAATATATATATATTGACTCCAACCTCTTGAATGTTATAGTGTCTAATGTTACGAAAAGCTTTTTTATTTCAGATAAATGGTGATCTTTGGATCTTTCTATTCATCAAAGAATCCTGAAAAAAAATTTACTCAACAGTTTTAAATGTTAATAATAATAATAATAATAAATGGTTCTTGAACAGCAAATCAAAAAAGCAGTTATTTTAAATAGTAAAAATATTTCACAATATTACCGCTTTTGCTATTTTTTCTTTAAATTAAGTTTACTTTTCTTCTTACCTTGGCAGATATTTGTTCCTATTTTAAGCAAATTTGATAAATTTATCAGAAAACAAGACTGAAGTATTGCTTCTCAAGTAAATGATTCTAGATTTAGATATTTCAACAGAAAAAACTTTTTTTTTTTTCTTCTCTGGCTGACATTTGTCTACAGAATAATGTGCACAAATGAATCATTCACAAAAGGATTTATTTAAAATAAATATAGAGGGTCAGTTGTAATTTCATTGAAAAGCATTGCAGGAACAATATTATAGTTGCAGCTTTAAAGTCTGTTGCATTTATTAATTATCAGTGTCAGTTCATTACAAAAAACCATGTTGCATGTTTGCATCATTGATTATAATGAGAATGTTTTAGTTTAGTTGTATGTTGCTTGCTTGCAAACTCTCTCTCTTCTCATCCAGTGTTTGGCAGCTCACCCTAAACCTCCATTAGGAAAGTCCCAAATGCCAAATAAACAATCAGCACGGTTAGTTTAAAAGTGACACCTTTTATTGTTTATAAAATTACTTATTGTTCATATAGCTATGAAACTGTTGCGCACACATGCGAGTACGTGCGTATGTGTTTGTGTGACTTTGTGGTCTGCATTTTCCAGCACTCTCTAGGTATGTACCCGCTAAACCCCATCCTCCGTGCCTCGCTAAATGCGGCATTAGCTGTAATTGCATGCAGAAATCCTTATCTTGTACTTGAGATGGGAGGCCTTGGCCGCTAGCCTCTCGCCACAAATACCAATTACAGTGTTCTCTGTGTCAGGCCGTAGAGATCCTTTTTGTGAGCGAACGGCACACACTTTTCCCCGGGAGAGGCCTGCCAGGAAGCCGTGTAAAAGGCTGCAGTTGATAATGTCTGTTTTGCTTTCACTTGCTTGTACTGCACAGCACAGATTAAGTCACCTCATCGGGCCACAAATAAACTCTGCTTTTTTTCTCCACCATTTTCTGTACAAATACCCCTTCTTTTATACGGTTAAAACGTATTTGGAGCATCACAGGATATTTGATAAAATTCAGCTTTGCATCACAGAAATAAATTTTTGCCAGCATGGTCTGATGATGATCTGAGCCAATTTTGGTGAAAATCAGACAAACCGTCTAGGACGAGTTCGAAAAAGTAGGTTTTTCGAACATTTAAAAATAGCAAAAAAACTAAACCTTTCATTTTAAAATATAGATGCAAGCAGAAATTATGGGGCCAAGCACTAGGCAAGCAAGGCAGCAAGCATCAGAGCAACTGAAGCAATCAGTAACTGAAGCCATTTTAAGACGATTTTAGTCAACAGGGGTGAAAAATCCTAAGAACAACTACTAGTAATATGATTTAATGGGTTATCACTTTTGACCAACAGGTGGCGCTGTTATCAAATCGATGTGGTGTGTTCTGTGTGAGGTGACAATAACATACACAACGTTTGGTGTCATTATGTCAAAGCTTTCCAGGGATACAGCCTCAGAGTCATTTTGTTGTCATGCCACGAATTTGTAGTAGCCCTGTACAAAAACGGTTTTATCTATCAACACGAAATCCAGAACTTTTTGTCAGCACATCCTGAAGATAATCTGAATCGATTTTAGTGAAAATCAGACAAACTGTCTAGGAGGAGTCCAAAAAAGTAGGTTTTCAACATAAATCAAAATGGCAGACAGGAAGTTCAGTCCACTATGGCATAATTGGTATGTATGTTGTTGGCATGATCCAAGGAATATATTGAGACCAGTTTCATTAGAGTAGGCTAATTTAAACATAAGTTATTAGCATTTTTCAAAATTGAATTATAACGTTTGACCACAAGGTAGTCCAAACTTTTTGAGTACTGTCAGGGCATGGTGCCGAAGACACATAAAAAATTGGGTATGGTTTGACTAGGCATGATGCACTGAATCTAGAGAGACCAGTTTGTGTGATGTTTGGTGAAACCATTGAGCTTCCGTTTCTAATCAAAAATAGCTATTTTTCATATCTACTGACAAGTAGGTGGCACTGCGCCGAAACATTGCAGGTAGACCCAGGTCATGTTTGTTATAACGCACACCAAGTCTGGTCTCAATACGCCTATTGTGGATATAAACCCTCACATCCATTTTTCCATCCTTTTCATCAAATTTGTTTGTGCGTTATTCGAAAACAGTTTGACTAATCAACTTGAATTCCATAACTTTTTGCCAGCATGGTCCGATGATGATCTGAGCCAATTTTGGTGAAAATCAGACAAACCATCTAGGACGAGTTCGAAAAAGTAGGTTTTTCGAACAATTAAAAATAGCAAAAAAACTAAACCTTACGATTTTTTTAATTTTGGTGTTCATTCGACTCGGCATGAGGCAAGGAATCAGAGCAAAATTTGCTTGTGTGTCTTACGGTTCAAAAGTTATTCGTTTAAACATGAGTGAAATTTTGAACAAGTGGTGGTGCTAGAGAGTTTGAGTTAGAGACTCCAAATTTGCTGTGTTTAATAGGGCTGTCCCCGACTATGAATTTTCATAGTCGAATCAGAATTTTCGAATCTTTCTATAGTCGACCGATAGTCGAATCATCTAGGCCTATGTGTGTGTGTGAATGGGTTGGGAGGGGCACGACACTATAGTCAGCAGGAGGGTAAAACTATTTTTATTTTATTTTACACACTGCACACAGCAACAACTTTTAATAAAGCGACCAAAACTGCCTGCCAACTGACAGACGAACTTATTTAGGTTTAAATAAAAAGGGTAATGTGGTGGATAAACATTTGTAAACGTTTTCTCATAATATTCTAAAGCCGCGATCGAAATACAGAACATCAGACAAATAATAAAAGAACATTTTGATAAATAAACCTAAAAAAAAAAACCTCTCTAGGATTTGCATTTCACATTTTGCGAAATTAAATTAAATCGGCAAAATTGCCTGTGCCAGCATGCTTTCAGTGCAGCGCAACATTGACACAAAAAAAAGCATTAATTTAAAGAATTAAATTAGAACAGATTATACATTTCTAATAATAAAAAAAAAAAAAAAAACGAAATAAAGTCAGAATCAAGTCACAGGGAGCATAACAAATGTGTGCAAAATGCCAAAGTGCAGGGGAACATATATATATAAAAAAACTGGCCTCATGTCGAGCGCAATAAACTCTGCAATTTTGTCCGTGATTTCTCTTTTCCTTTTCTCGGACAATGGCGGCCTCAAATCTAGCTTTCTTTGAGTTAGTTTTGGCGCAGTTCCGGTACTGCTACTAGATGAACTGCCGTCGTCAGTCTGATACTGTGGGTGGATCTAAAAAAATGACGAACATATTTTAAGTCCCAACGTATGATATTACTATTCGTAAATTAAAAGCGCCATTATATATGAAAGAGTGAACCGTCTTTATTAGTAAGAAACTTACCCGTTTTAAGTGGAAAGCCATGTTTGTTGTTGATGAGTGGTACGACATGAGCTGTTGGCACAACTTGCATTTTACTTTTTTTGGATCATCTTTTACCATTTCAAAGTGCATCCACACTTTAGATTTTCTTAATCCAGACATTGTTATGTAGCCTAATCCCTGCCGTCAAGATGGTCCTCATCTCGTCATGGATCAGGGAAAGTGAAAATTAAATCTGTCACAGGGGTGGTTGGATTTATTCACAAACACGTTAAAAATATTTATTGAACGCTTCTTTCTTTTCACTTTTGTTTTTACTGCATTATCATAATTAAAGGCTGTATATAACTTAATATAACCATACAAAACCAGTAGTTCTGTGTGCAATTAGACATTGAGCACCCCCATATTGCCAAAATGGTATGATGCTCGTTTCACCCGCGAAGATTCGACTGTGAGATCGGTGGTCGAATCAGGCTCCGCATATCGATGCATCGAATCTTCGACTATTCGGGGACAGCCCTAGTGTTTAATGTTGAGACTGTCGTCTATCAGTGTGCCAAATTTTACAACTTTCCAGCAAGCGGTTCTATGGGCTGCCATTGACTTCACGAGCAGAAGAAGAAAAGGAAAAAAAAGCTAACGGATCCAAGAAGAGCCATCGCACCTTCGGTGCTTGGCCCCTAAATAGCCATTTTTGATATCTTCTGACCAGTAGGTGGCACTGTGCCGAAACATTGCAGGTAGACTCAGGTCATGCTTGTTATAACACACACCAGGTTTGGTCTCAATACGCCGAAGCGTTGCGGAGATATAGCCTCACATCCATTTTTGCATGCTTTTCGTCAAATTCGTTTGCGCGTTATTCGAAAACGGTTTGACTACTCAACTTGAATTCCATAACTTTTTGCCAGCATGGTCTGATGATGATCTGAGCCAATTTTGGTGAAAATCAGACAAACCGTCTAGGACAAGTTCGAAAAAGTATGTTTTTCAAACAATTAAAAATAGCAAAAAAACTTAATGACCTTATGACCCTAAAACCTTATGATTTTTTTAATTTCGGTGTTCATGCGACTCGGCGTGAGCCAAGGAATCAAAAGTTATTAGCATAAACATGAGTGAAACTTTGGACAAGTGGTGGCGCTAGAGAGTTTGAGTTAGAGACTCGAGACAAGTTAGAGAAATTCGCTGTGATTAATGTTGAGACTGTCCTCTATCAGTGTGCCAAATTTCACAACTTTCCCACAAGCGGTTCTATGGGCTGCCACAGACTCGATCAGAAGAAGAAGAAAAAGAAAAAGAACGCTAACGGATACAATAGGTGCCATCGCACCTTTGGTGCTTGGCCCCTAAATGTATCGAAATAGAAAATAGTTATTTTAAATGGTAATAATATTTTGCATGTTTTTGATCAAATAAATACGGCTTTGAGCATAAAAGGCTTACCAGCGTCAGCACTTTTGAATGGTGATTTCTGTCATCTTTAATTTTTTTTTATCACAATGTCATCTTGCCTTGCCAAATGATACATGTGATGCTGACTTAAATGACCTTTTGCTGCATTTTGCTGTCAGTATGAACCCTTGACACTGTTTACACTGCGGTGTAATATTGAGATCGCTCCAGTATTGTTGCATCCCATCGTTCACTCTCAGCGTAAACACAGCGTTACAGTTACAGATAATTAAATTGGCCCTGTCACATAATGTCAGCAGTCCTTTTAACTGAGATGTGCTTGAGACATCCAGTTTTAAATCTAGATGTTAAACAAACAGACCCTTAACGCTGCTTATCTGAGCGAGTGAGTGTGGGAGAGGGGCTTTATTAGACAGAAGAATGCAATAACACAGGTTAAAAACTCTCTCGCTGCGTCTAGATCACTTATCTGCCCACCCAGGCTCTCCTGGGACCGGCGAAAGCGTGTGGCACGTCTGCCAACAGCCCCGTGAGGCTCTGTGTGTCCACTTTCAGGCCTGTTGTGTGATCGTGTAGTTCAGTGTGATGTAAAAAGACTGACGTCCAAGACAAACATTTCCCAAGTGAGGTTGTAGTTTAGTGTAAGTTCCACTTGATTTCAACAAAAGCAGGATATTAATAAGTAAAAGGTTTATTTATTAACTGACTAAGAGATTTTTAGACAAAATACACTTGTATTAAAGATACATAAGAGACTTAATATCTTATGCAGTGTTGCTTCTCAAGTAGTCTGGTTTTATTATTATTATGATTTTTTTTTTTTTTTTTTTTGGTGCATACCATTTAATCGTTTGGGGTTAGGAGAAATTTAAACTTCTCAGCAACGAGTAATTAAATTAATTATTAAATTGATATTAATTTAGGATTTTTATTTATTTATTTATTGGTGCATACTATTCAATAGTTTGGGATCAGGACTATTATTTTTATTATTATAATTATTTATTTTCTGCCTTATTTATTTATTTATTTATTTTCTGCATACTATTTAATATATGCAATAATATATGTATTTAAGTCTGGGGTCAGGAAGTTTTTTTTTTTTTTTTTTTGGTTTGTTTTTTTTCCTCAGCAAGGGCTCATTAAATTGATCAAAAGTACCAGTAAAGGATTTTACATAGTTATAAAGAAAATCTATTTCAAATAAGTCCGGTTATTTTAAATAATCCTGTTCTTTCCATAAAATCCTGTTCTTTTTGTAAAATATAAAGAAACAAGTCTTCAACAAATGTATTTATTTATTAATTCATTTATTTATTTATGCTGCATACTATTTAATAGTTTGGGACCAGGACATTTTTTTTAAAGAAATATATTACTATTATTATTACTTATTTTTTATATTATTATTATTATTATTATTATTTATTTGCTGCATACTATTTAACAGTTTGGGATCAGGATTGGGTTGTGTCTTGGTTTACATAAAACATGAAGCAAATGTCTTCCAACATGTTGCTAAAATTTTATTTATCTATTTGTTTGTTTGTTTGAGCAGCAAATCAGCATATTAAAATGATTTCTGAAGGATCACGTAACACTTAAGACTGGAGTAATGATGCTGAAAATTCAGCTTTGCACTACAGAAATAAATTACATATTAAAATGCATTCAAATAAAAATTTTTTATAACATTTAACAATATTACTGTTGTGTTTCTGTTCAAAAAAATGCAGCCTTGGTGAGCATAAGAAGCACTGGAAAATCTTATCGCTCCCCGTCTTTAAATGTATAGCTTTTAGGTTTAATTCAAGTCCATCCATTAACGATGTAAATATGTAAACGAGGTAAAATAATTGTTTTCTTTACTTCAGTGTATCACCTTGTCCTTCCATTCTTGCTGAGGGTTCACTGGGTTTGTTGATGCTCTGCCGTGTTTTTCTGTACATGATGAACAGATTGAGAAGTTCATGCTAATATTCAGCCTCAAACACGACAGCCCTTTCACGACAGTATTGCCTATTCAACAATCATCAAAGTCGGATCCACACCCCTGTCACAACTGTGAAGCCGAATATTAAATCATTATTTTACGACCCATCATTTTTTGACCATGAGACTGTCGTTTCCTGCCTTTCACAGCCGCAGAAGAGACGGGATGAGGCAGACAGAGGCCAAGGGTCACACGAGCAGATGTCATACGGTATTTGTCTTTCCATAGATCTCTAGCTTTGCGTTAGAATTAATCTTCGAATCAATGATTTGAATGATTTGTTCACAAAAGAATGTGAACAAACAAGTTTTGCGTGCAATTTCATGCTCGCGGTTGGTTTGGAAGCCTCACGATATGATGCCCGCCAGCCTGATATACACCATAATGCTTCTGTTGCGTGTGTACAAAGAACCAATCGTTTTTTAATATTTTTCTTCTCTGTCCAACATGTTTTTGCATCTCTAATGCTAGACCGAAAACCAGGCAGTGTTCTGCAATGTAGGAAACAGACAATTTGTAGCTTAAGTGTCATTAGTGTGAATGTTTTAACCAACAGGCCCCCACCTGGAACCATACATCGTCATCTTCAAATTTTCTATAGAAATATAACTCTTGATCCAGAAAACTTGACCCAAGCTCTACCTTTGAGAGGATCACACAAAGGTGGCATTTTTTTAGGCCTATTATCTGTCCTTATTTTAAAAATGTCACTGTGGCAAATTCACATCTTGTCATTTTTAAAGGGCTGCTTACGCTCAACAAGACATTATATACTGTGTCAAACAATTCCCAGTCAGATCCAGAATTGTTTTGCTCTTGCCATTTGGACTTTTCTCTCACATTTAAGCTAAATCTAATGGGGAAACCTGGAAAATAATGACAGTTTTGTTTTTTTTTGTTTTTTCCAGAGCATTTATTTGATAAAAAAATAAAGTAAAATCAGTAATATTGTAAAATATTTTTACCATTTAGAATAACTATTTTTTTTTTTATATTTAAATATATATTTTAATATGTAATTTATTCCTGTGATGCAAAGTTAAATTTTCAGTATTATTACTCTAGTCTTCAGGGTCACATGATCCTTTGGAAATCATTCCAATATACTGATTTGCTGCTTAAAAATCAATTCTAATTTGTTTTGCCTAATATTGATTTCTCGATTTTAATCGATTCTCTTTTTTACAAAACAGTATTGACTCTTTAATCCCAAGAATGAAACACTGTAGCGCACCTTCCATCCAATAAATCATAATAAGCTTTGTACTTTGTTACTTTTGATATGTAACAGAGTCTCAGATTTAAAATTCTGTCCATTTCATTACAATATTCAGACAATAAATGTCATTTTGGCGCTGTTTAATGTGGAGTGGCAGAGGAACAGCAATAGGAAACAATATGTCACGTAACGTCACGTTTATCCCAGAAAGCATTCTGCTAACTATGTGCATCATGTAACATTTTTATTACAATTTTCACAGTTTTTCAGTGTTTAATTTATGTTTCAATTAGTGCTGGGCAATGATTAATTGCGATTAATCGCAACCAAAATTCAAGTTTTTGTGTACATATGTGTGTGCACTGTGTATATTTATTATGTATATATATATATATATATATATATATATATATATATATATATATATATATATAATATATATATATATATATATATATATATATATATATATAAATACACACATGCATGTATATATTTAAGAAAAATCAGTTGATTTTATATATTAAATATATATAAATAATATACATTTGTAAATACATGTAAATATTTTCAAAATATATACTGTATGTGTCTTTAAATATACATAATAAATATACACAGTACACACACATATTTAATGTACAAAAACTGTTATTTTGTATGCGATTAATCACGATTAATCGTTGCCCAGAACTAGTTTTAATAAATCCGTCAAGTTTTTGACAGCCACCATTTAAATGTTTATATTTTAGAAAAGAAATTTAATTATTTAACTGCAACTTTATTATAACAAAACTTGAGTGTAACTTAAGCGTTTGTGCAAATTTTAACCTTCAGTATTATAGTAATGAAGTAACAACTGACTGTCTTACAGCTTTAGTTGAGATTTTTTTTCTTTGAGAAAATTTGGCATGTACTGTATCAGATATGTCCAACTTAATCGATATCAAATCAAATCCGAAAGTGAATCAAAGCAAAAGCTTCTGAATCCAAATCCAAATTGAATCAAATCATGAAATTTGCGTCAAAACCCAGCTCTAAACTAGTATTTTCCTTTGTTTTTTAAGACATATAGGCTACACAGACTATTGGTGAATATTAAACGGTAGTTAAATAGCTATTTAGGCATCATTTTAGGCTATATTTGTTGCAAAATGCAACATTTAGGTCAGTGAGTTGAACTTGAGAATTTCACCAGTCTGATTGATGAACGATTCATTCGAGAAGAGAAGATTATTTTCGGTAAACCAGATGATATGCTTCGCAAATCAAACCGAACGATTTGTGAATCAGTCGTGATTCATAAATTGGACAGATTAATTTCTCAACTCCCTGACTCCAAGATCAGGCCACTTAACAGATTTTCCATGAAATAACAGCTTAATATCAAAACCTATTGCATGACTTCAGAATATAAGGTGCTTTTCCAGTGAATCCTTATATTGAAATCTGCAAGAGAACAAGGAACAAGCCCTCACATCTTCTAGTTGGACATGGTCAAAATCCATGTATGGATGATAGTTAAAATGATTGCAAAACCAACCCAAGTGGTCTTTGAAACCTGACAACTACCAATGGAGCGAGGCCGAGGCTGCAGGAGCGAGCGGCTGCTGTTTGAGGCGATATGCCTGCATGCTCTTCCCTGCATCCTGCATTGCGTGACAACGGCGCCTTTATTAGTGGGTGAAAGTTTAACGCGCAACACATCCACCGCTTCGTTTCTAAATCTCATGCTTTTACTGCCACACCTGTTATTTGCAAAGCTGGAACAACAAATGTCAATTCTGCTTTCATTCATGGTGGATTCTTGTAGAAGGAGCAGCTAATTTTGTGGCATTTTAAGTTCGAGCAATTACTGTGCCATTGTCCATTCTAGCTCCGTTAATTTTCACCATTCTCCACTTCCTCTTTCCGAGCACAGCGCCTCGTCTTTGGTAATCATTTGCACCTTTTAAGAATCGCATGTCCCGCACGATTTACTTAAATTTTATTATCCAGCTTACTTCATGGTTGTTTCCCCTGCTCTCTTTGATGTTCCACTTGCTTGCTTTATTGTAATGGAGTTTGGTTTATTTTGTGAGGTGAAAATTGCCCCCAACAGGACCGGCTTGTTTACGCCCTGAGGATTTTCACAGGATTGAATTTCAATGAGAGTTTATCTTCACTTCATTTAAAGGAAAAGAGATCTTTTACAGGATCAGCAGCCCTCAGGTCAAACCCATAATCCACAAAACACTTACAAATGCACATCAAACCAACATCACAGACCATTAATAAACTCTGTATGGGACTCCTTTAAATTTTGGCAAATGCGCACCAATGATTATTTGGAAGGAAGAACATTTGATGGTACAAAATCACACCGCGTGTCACGCAGCATGCACAGATGTATGTTAAAAACAACACACTGTGCCAGGAGAAAATGGCAATAGGATCAAGTGCAGGTTTATGGGTGCATCTCATAAAAACATGTCCAAATTATGTTTCTAATGAAGCCTGTTTTGACATTTCTCTTCTCAATCAATACTCATTAAATTCTCATTATATATTAATGGAGGTACACAGTGGAATTGGGCTCTCTAGCGACATCTGTGGTTGAAACAACAACAACAACAAAAAATGCTAATCTGCCAAATCAAACACAACAGCTTTTTATTTAATTTTATATATTTATTTTTGAACAGTGAGATTTTTATTATTTTTTTTTAAGTCTCTTCTGCTCACCAAGCCTGCATTTATTAGATCCAAAGTACAATAAAAACAGTACAATTTTGAAATATTTGTACAATTTAAAATAACTGTTTTGTATTTTAATATATTTTAAAATGTAATTTATTCCTATTATTTCAAAGCTGAATTTGTAGCGTCATAACGCCAGTTTTCAGTGTCACATGATGTTGAAAATGAAAATTGTAAATAAAATATTTCACAATATTACTGCTTTTGCTGTATTTTATTTTGGATCAAATAAATGCAGGCTTGGTGAACAGAACAGAATTCTTTAAAAAACAAAAAATCTTACTGTTTAAAAACTGTTCAGAAGTATGTAATAATAATACGTGTTTATTCATTCATTTATTTATTTATTTATTTTCTGTTTTGGGCCTGAAAGTAAGCTGGAAACTGTCCAATTATAGGTAGATTTAAGAAATTAAAAGCTGTGCATACATAGTTTTATCTAAAATTTTTTCGTTTTGATGCTCTTTTAGGGAATGGCAAGTAGAAATTAGTCATTTCCGATGGTTTGGACTAAAGATCTTGGCTGGTAACTTGTCACCATAATTTTTGTCACTTTGACACCTATAATCAACTATTTTTGTCTCTATATTTGTTGTAAGTTGCATTAGAAAAAAAAAAAATTCTGGTAAAGTAGTGGTTTCCAGCTGGTCTTGCTTGTCAACCAAGATTTAAATTCCACATCAAATGGTGATTCAGTGTACAAAAATTAAAACAATGTGCCCTTGTTGAATCAAGGCACTGTTTTAGGCTTTTGTTGTTGGCAGTGCAACATTTATGTCAGTGGGTTGATTTACTAATATTACTATGAATCTCACAGATTCAATAATATGCTAAATTATTAACATGACATAAGCTTAATTGGAAAATTCCATTTTAGATCATTTTGACGTCTAAATGATTTGTTGGTACACTTGTAATTAAAGCGCTTAGAAGCCAGTAATTGAAAACACAAAGCACACTGTGATTGACATAAGCTGTTTAATTGTATTTAATGTAGTCTGAGTCATATTTTCTTTTATCTTACATAGTTTTGCATCCCCATCAATAGTTTGACTAGCTCCTACCAAGAGGCTTAATTTGATGGGATGCACAACCTTTGACATCATCAAATTTTAAAAGTTATTTTGGCTTTCAAATGAAGTTGCATTTTGTAATTAGCAATAAGCATTGTATTTTTCTCTCCGAAGAAACCTGTGGCCCGTTTAGCTTGAGTATTTGATTGTTCTTAAAGGAGAAATTCACTTCCAGAACATAAATTTACAGATAATTTACTCACCCCCTTGTCATCCAAGAAGTTCATGTCTTTCTTTCTTCTGTCGTAAAGAAATTATGTTTTTTGAGAAAAAACATTCCAGGATTACTTCCCTTATAATAGACTTCAATGGTGCCCTGAGTTTGAACTTCTAAAATGCATTTTCAACGCAGCTTCAAAGGGCTCTACACGATCCCAGCCGAGGAAGAACGGGTCTTATCTAGCAAAACGATCTGTCATTTTCTCATAAAAATGACAATTTATATACTTTTTCACCTCAAATGTTCATCTTGTCTAGCTCTGCGTGAACTCTGTGTGTTCCGGTTCAATACAGTTAGAGTATGTCAAAAAACTCTCATCTCATTTTCTTCTCCAATTTCAAATTTGTCCTACATCGCTGTTTTACCATTTTTTTTTTGTTTTTTTTTGTAAAGACCGTTTGATCTTCTTTGCATGTTCACTTTGTAAACACTGGGTTGGTACTTCTGCAGCAATATGGGATGATTTTGAAGTTGGAGGAGAAAATGAGATGTGAGTTTTTTGACATACCCTAACTGTCTTAAACTGGAATACACCGAGTTCACACAGAGCTAGACAAGATGAGCATTTGAGGTTAAAAAGTATATAAAATGTCTTTTTCTTTAGAAGATAACCTATCGTTTTGCAATATAAGACTTTTCTTCCTTGGCAGAAATCGTTTAAAGACCTTTGAAGCTGCAGTGAAACTGCAATTTGGAAGTTTAAATTCGCGGGTGCCACTGAAGTCCACTACACTGTAAAAAATAAAAAACACAATTTGCTGAGTCAGCTTAAAATAATTTGTTACCCTGCTGCCTTAAAATTTTAAGTTCAGTCAACTAAAATAAGTTTATTCAACTTGAAATGTTAAGTTGTACTAAGTAACAACTTAGATATTTGTGTTTGCTAAACTTAACAGATGGGTAAGTAACCCAGCTGCCTTAGATATTTGAGTTGAATCAACTTAAAATTTTAAGGCAGCTGGGTTACAAATTATGTTAAGTTGACTCAACAAATTGTTTTTTTACAATGTATATGGAGAGAAATCCTGAAACGTTTTCCTCAAAAAACAAAATTTCTTTACGACTGAAGAAAGAAAGACATGAACCTCAGATGACAAGGGGGTGAGTAAGTTATCTGTAAATTTCTGTTCTGGAAGTGAACTTATACATTAATTTCTCCATTAATACAAGGTTGAAATTCACCTCAGCGTCTGAAATGACTGCATCTGGAATGACCGCTTTGACCTGTATCAGGCCATCGGAGTGTCTTTTAAAGCTAATCCGCTATGGAGGGTTATTTTCCCCATTCTTGGGTGTTTTTCCCAATCTCTGTCTTTATGAGGGACTGGAAATTATTAGGAAATGAGGCCATTGTGAGGACTACACCAACCTCGTGTTGAGCGATGACAGAGACTGTAGCCTCATTCGTCAAGCTGTTCCTCTTTCCCCTTGCCATCAAATTAAACACAAATGTGTAGCGAACAGGCACAGCGAGTGTGAAAAGAGCGCCCATGATGCTCTGGTGCTTCATTGCTTGCAGGAGGTCAGATCATTATTTCACTTTGATTTGCCAAAGTCCTGATTCTCAAGGACTAACAATTGGCAGCTAGACTGCTTCAACTAGACTGTCTTTTCATCGGCGGCAGGATACATTTTTATGATTTTTCTGAAGAATTTTGGGTCGTGACTTGTTATTGCTCATAACCGTGAGAAACGTTTCTTTCTCAAACCATCAGGTTGATCCGCATCGTTTCCCATCAGCGATGATGCGACCGATCACCAGGGCGATGACTGTCTGGCCGGTCGCATTAATGAATCCCAACCGCAAAATAGCGCAGTGATCCAGCGGTCACACGGCTAAGACACGCGAAATGCCATGGAATGTGCGCCCCGGCCCATCGCACCAGTCTCGCTGAGCTCCGTCGTCTTTTTCCAATCCAGACTTCATTGTCTTGGAATGTTTCCTCCATACGGTCGCGAAAACACTTTCCTTCCCACATCACTTAAAGTGACTCCTCTGAACTTGTATTGTTCTGAATTGGTTTCAGCACCAGCTAATCATTATCAGCAGTACTCGGTGTAGAACAGCGGGGCTTTTTCCTCCTTTCAAACAACGGTGAACAGTGAAGCCTCGGGATGCGGAGCGAGACCGAACGTTTATTTATCGACTCACTTGATCAATTAATGGACAAAGCTTGTCTTATTCAGTGTTGGTTGACCACCTACAAACATTTATTCTTTATTGTTTGGCTCGGCGGCTCTGTGTTTACAGAGTGTCTTTCGTCAAAAATTGTGTATAATGCAAATGATTTGCACAAAACACAACCGAGTTTCCTGACTGCAACCGCAGAAAGTGAAATTCAAAATGTTCTGAGCGAAAACTTTTAAAAAGACATTTACAACTAGAGTATCATTTTTTTTATATCATTAATCAAATATCTTTTACACTTTTAAAAAGTCATCACTGAAGTGTGCTACATAACGTCTATAGTTATTTTATAAGCTAATTTTTTCCATGAGTTAAAAAAAAAAAACTTTCCAAACAATAAAAATGACACACACACACTTTTTTGAGGTCTGTAAAATTTTTACATGAATGGTATGTGACCTTGGTATATGACCTTGGACCACAAAACCAGTCATAAGTGTCAATTTTTCAAAATTGTGATTTATACAACACCTGAAAGCTGAATAAATAAGCTTTCCATTGATGTATGGTTTGTTATGACAGGACAATATTTGGCAGAGATACAACTATTTGAATATCTGTAATCTGAGGGTGCAAAAAAATCTAAATATTGAAAAGTCACCTTTGAAGTTGTCCAAATGTTCTTAGCAATGCATATTACTAATCAAAAATTAAGTTTTGATATATTTACGGTAGGAAATTTACAAAATATCTGCATGGAACATGATCTTTACATAATATCCTAATTATTTTTGGCATAAAAAAAAAATGGAAAATTGTGACCCATACAATGTATTTTTGGATATTGCTACAAATATACCCGTGCTACTTAAGACTGGTTTTGTGGTCCAGGGTCACATATTTTTTCATTATTAATAGTGCTAATTACATACATGAATACTTTTATTCAACTAGGATCCATTAAATTGATCAAAAATGACAGAAAAGTTATTTCTAATGGTTTAAAATTATTTATAATCTGTTTCAAATAAATTCTGTTCTTTTGAACAACCAATTTTTTTTTATATCATTAATCAAGTATCATTTACAAGTTAGCACTGAAGTTTGTTACCTATCGTCATAATTAAAAAAATATTATATATATATATATATATATATATATATATATATATATATATATTAATCAAATATCATTTACATTAATCAAATATAATGTCCATTTTTTTTAAAGTCATCACTGAAGTTTGCTACCTATAATATATATATATATATATATATATATATATATATATATGTGTATACGTGAATATATATATAATTTTTTTTCCATGAATTAAAAAAATTTTAGAAAACTTTTTGAAGTCTGTAACATTCTTACATTAATGCTAATATTTTTCCATTTATAAAAATTTATTTCAAATAGATGCTGTTCTTTTGAACTTGATCAAAGAATCTTGAAAAAATTATATCTATATCTATCTATTTATCTATATATATATATATATATATATATATATATATATATATATATATATATATACAAACACATTTCCGAGGCCCGCAAGACGTTTATATTAATAGTAATATTTTTACATTAACATTAAAAGTGATAGTAAAGTTATTTCAAACTTTTTATTCTTCAAATAATCAACAATAAAAAATAAATAATATATAAATAATGGCAAAAATATTAAGCAGATGGTGACAACTGCTTTCAACATTGATTATAATAAGAAGTGTTTCTTGAGCACCAAATCGGCACAAAACAGTGTTACTGGGAAAAACATCTGGTTGGTTTTTAGTTATACATTCAGTAATAAATGATACAGTAACTGTTTCCTTAAAGCCCTCTTTTCAGAGGAGGAATCTCCACCTTTGTATTTCAATGCGCTTTCTGTTAAGCACATTTGACTTATGGATGAATTGCATCTTATGCAGGATATTAGGAGAAAGATGACCCTGTGAGCTCAAAGCTTCCGGAGGGACGCTTGCTTTCTCTCTTCTGTTATTTTGACAGAATTAGAAACAGATGCAGTAAGACTAAAATCAGGTACCATTGCCAATCACACTGTGAGGAGTGTAGTCTTGTATGACAGGGTAATCTGTCACGGGTCAACATGACTGATAGATAGGGACCACAGCGTGGATCACATAGCACACTGTAATATTCCATATCTCCACGCTGTACCTGTCAGTTCTGGCACAGGGTTTGTCAGGAAAATTGTTTTGAGTTGAAGCAGCTTGATGCAAGTTAAAATACCAAATGATTTAACTGAAGCTAAATCTCTCTAAATATTATTAATGTGACAGGAAGCACTGGATTTCTGCATGTATAAAGTTGCAGCTGTGATGTTAGGCTGTTGTGGGTGGTTGCCAGTGTATTACTATTCAGTTTCTTTGGTGTTTCAGCATAGATATATATACATAGATGCCTCATTAGCAGCTGTTTAACTATACAAGCTTTCTGACCCTGCAGAGACAGGACACATACTGACACATTCAAGGCCCAGAAAGGTAGTAAGGACATCGTTAAACTGGTCCATGTGATATCAGTGGTTCAACTGTAATTTTATGAATCTACAAGAATACTTTTTTGCGAAAACCCTCTCAAATTTCATCAAGAATATCTTAATTTGTGTTCTGAAGATGAAAGGTCTTATGGGTTTGGAACAACAAAATTTTGGGGTAAACTAAACCTTAAAATTCTAAACTTCCACTGGGCAGGAGAAACTTTAACCAGCAGACTAAGCAGAAGTTCTTAAAGGAAAAGTCCACTTCCAAAACAAAGATTTACATATAATGTACTCACCCCCTTGTCATCCAAAATATTCATGTCTTTCTTTCTTCAGTCGTAAATAAATTGTTTTTTCAACATTTCAACATTTTTCTCCATATAATGGACTGATATGGCGCCCCGATTTTGCACTTCCAAAATGCAGTTTAAATGTGGCTTCAAACGATCCCAAATGCGGTTGTAAACGATTCCAGCCGAGACAGAAGGGTCTTATCTAGCGAAACGATTGGTTATTTTCATAAAAATAATACAGTTTATATACTTTTTAAAGAAACAGTCCACTTTTTTTTTGGAAAATAGGCTCATTTTTCAACTCCCCTAGAGTTAAACAGTTGAGTTTCAGTGTTTTCAAATCCATTCAGCCAATCGCTGGGTCTGGCGGTAGCACTTTTAGCATAGCTTACCATAGATCATTGAATCCGACTGTGAGCATCTCACTCAAAAATGACCAGATAGTTTAGATATTTTTCCTATTTAAAACTTGACTCTTCTGTAGTTACAACGTGTACAAAGATGGATGAAAAATGAAAAGTTGCAATTTTCTAGGTCGATATGGCTAGGAACTATACTCTCATTTTGGCATAATAATCAAGGAACTTTGCTGCCGTACTAATATTACGGAGCCGTCAACTCTGCCGGCTGCAACTCTGCATCTACACAAACTTAGTCCCGGTCACTTTCAGGTGCTACGTAATATCATTGTGCCTGCTGCACCTATGGAACGGCAGCAAAGTTCCTTGATTATTACGCCGAAATGAGAGTATAGTTCCTAGCCATATCAGCCTAGAAAATCGCAACTTTTCGTTTTCCGTCAGTCTTAGTACACGATGTAACTATAGAAGAGTCAAGTTTTAAATAGGAAAAATATTGTCATTATATATGGTCATTTTTGAGCAAGATGCTATTGGTCTAATCAGATTCAATGATCTATGCTAAGCTATGCTAAAAGTGCTACCGCCAGACCCGGAGAAAAGCTGAATGGATTCGAAAACGGTAAAACTCAACTGTTTAACTCTAGGGGAGTTGGACAATGATTTTCAAAAAAAGTGGAGTGTTCCTTTAATGTCAAACGCTCCTCTTGTCTTGTGTGCCTGGACTGTTTTTTTCCAGTTCATGACAGTTAGGGTATGTCGAAAAACTCCAATCTCACGTTTTCCCTCAACTTCAAAATCGCCTTATATCGCCGTTTACCTTTTTTGTTAAGGGTGTTTGATGATCTTTGCATATTCACTTTGCAAACACTGTGTCGGTACTTCTGCAGTGATGTAGGATGATTTTGAAATGATTTTTGAAGTTGAGGGAGAAAATACGATTGAAGTTTTTCGACATACCCTAACTGTCTTGAGGCAGAAAACACAGTTCAGGGAGAGTGAGACAAGACGTTTAGCGTTTGACATTTAAAAAGTATTTCAATTTTATTTTGTAATGAAAATAACCAATCGTTTCGCTAGATAAAACCCTTCTTCCTCGTCTGGACTTGTTTATAACCGCATTTGGAACCATTTGAAACAGTATTTAAACTGCATTTTGGAAGTTCAAAATCGGGACACCAAACCAGTCCATTATATGGAGAAAAAACCTGAAATGTTTTCCTCAAAAAAAGAAAGACATGAACATCTTGGATGACAAGGGGGTGAGTACATTATATGTGAATCTTTGTTTTGGAGGTGGACTCCTTTAAGGGGGTTACCTTGATGTGAATTCTGAAGTCGTGGACAGGTAATAAGGATAAGGCATTTTATGAGAAATGCCCCCTGGTGTGCAAACCAGAGAGCCCAGGGAACATTCCAGCTCCCAGCAGACAAACATTTCCACGAGGGTCATCTCTGTATGCAGAGAAGTCAATAAAAGCTTTAAAAATCCCATCAAGTCACTTTTATAGACGACAATAAATACCAAGTATCTCAAACTGCGTAGCTGTTGTCATGATTTGTACCGTGACACTCCCACCGGTCAGCCATCAACCCCTCCGGCACGAAAGCACACAGGCCCATATAAACTGAACGTTGAGGTGTTCCAGAGACTCGGAGCTCAGCAATATCCTGCCTCACGAAGACGGCGGGCATTAAGCCACGGCTGTGTTTTTATTACAGCCTGTGTAAAACAGACTGACTCCAGATTACATTTTGCACTTAAGACGGGCTCTAAAACGAGAATTCAGACCGACGTTGTGTCCCGGGACAAGTTCATGTTCAATTCCCGAAGAAAACGTGAATGCATCCCTGCGATATTAAACACATGGACGACTCGCATGCCCTCACAACGCTTTAGGGAAAACTTTTACTGTACATAAGTCATGCTTATAGAACGACATCTGTCTTTCCTCAAAAACACAATGGCAGTGGATAAAGGGCGAGTTGGTCGGGTACATAACCCAGCAGCCCTTTATTCATAATGTATTTTTCAGACCTGCAACCTGTAAATTTGATTCCCTGAGGTCCAGTTGTAATGTTACAAGGTTTTATGCACCCACAACAGTCGTAATTTGGTTTTACATGACCATTTTCGTTTTTTGACTATAAACAGACTGGCTTGCTACTGTACCAGTTAGACTTCTATATGCAAATGACCTCTGTTATGATTAGCTAACTGGAAAATGATTGGACCAGTGTGAAAAATTATTATTTAGACTTTTGTCTTTTCTGTGAAAGCCCGTTTCTGCCACTGAATAATAATTAAAAAGAAAAAGGTAATTGCAACTTTTTATCTCACTTTTTCCTTGCAGTTGCAAGTTTACATCTCACAATGCTAACTTTTTTCTCAGAATTGCGAGATATAAACTTGCAATTGTGAATTTTTTTTTTTATCAACTCAGAATTGCGAGGGGAAAAAAAATCCAAAATACCTAGATATAAACTTTAAGCTTCTCAGAACTACGACTTTCTATCTCACAAATCGGGAATTTTCTTGCAATTGTGAGTTTAAATCTTGCAGTTCTTACTTCTTTTTCAGAATTGCACTGAATACACTTTTGCAAGTTATAAAATCAGAATTGTGAGATATAAAGTGGAAATTCTGAGAAATAGTCACAACATTTCTTCGGAATTGCAATAAAAAGGAATTGTGAGATACAAATGCGTGATATCAGCATACAAACGTGCAATTCTGAGAAAAAAAGTCAGAACGTTTCTTCACAATTGTTGAGAAAAAACTGCAACATACAAACGTGCAATTCTGAGAAAAAAAGTCAGAACGTTTCTTCACAATTGTGAGAAAAAACTGCAATATACAAATGTGCAATTCTGAGAAAAAAGAATGTTTTTTCACAATTGCGAAAAAAAGTCAGAACTGATTCAGCTTCATAACTCGCAATTCTGATTTTATAACTTGCAATTACGAGTATATGTCATGCAATTCTGAGAAAAAAGTCAGAATTGTGAGTTTCTATCATGCAATTATAAGAAAAAAGTCAGAATTGGGAGTTTATATCCCATAATTCTGACTTAATATCTCTCAATTCTGACTTTATAACTCGCAATTTGCAAGTTTATGTCTCAGAATTCTGAGAAAAAATGTTTTGAGATTGTATCATGCAATTCAGAGAAAAAAGTCACAGTTACCTTTAGTTTTTATTCAGTGGCGGAAACAGGCTTCAATAATTTTCTCATTCTAATAGGAACTGCAAATATGGAGAGGCTGTTACTGCAAAAACAGAAAGGTAAAATAGTTATATCTCGCTTTAATATTGCTGATTTGGCATATTTACCCACTGTATTAATAAAAAGATTCAATATAAGCAAGTATTAAACAGCATGAGGAGCCATCACAATGAGCAATTTCAACAGCTTTGATGGCAAGTTTAAATTATGGGGAATGTTAGTCTAAATTTGGGCTTGTCAGTAAATGCAACACACTTAGTTTGCCGTAAGTCTGTGTTTTGACTGTTTCAGGTGTTTCAAAAGGAAAAGTAGATGTTCAAAGCTCACTGATTACATCGGTATGTTTCACTCCCCACAGAGAGCTTTAAGCAAAGTTTGCAGTGTCCTTTAACTAAAACCCTCATTCAACAGCTGAGCCTGGGGTTAAAATGATTTTGGATCTTTAGATCCAAAAGGTTTTCGGAATCATCTTGGATCAGCGAGCAAAAGAATATTCTCACTTTAGCATTTCAACACCAGCTGTTCTTTAGTATTTGAACAGCTGGCGTTCACATGTCATACTGTTGTGCACTAAAGCACATGATTACAGAGCAAAGCTTCATGTTATAATTAGAACAAAAAAAAATCACCCATTATCGCGTGAATTGAACACTAATAAGCTCTATAATTTAGCTGATGTGCACAGTCACGAAGATTAAACAGGATGGTCTTTCACTTTGAAGTTACATGTGGATAATGAGGCGGCTTTTCACACCGCTTAGATGATGATTTCCCACCTCTTTTAATTGAGATATATGATGCTACTGTAATTGGCTAATTCTTTATTATTTGCACACGCTATATTTGTTTTCATACACTGACAACAAACGAAATTGTGTCTCAATGTGTGTGGCCTCATTATCGAAACCTGTAATTACATACAGCTCTTTTTCTGACAGAAGCAGAAATTTGTGAAAGCAGGAATAAAAACCTAAAATGGTAATTTGTTCCAACAGCTGCTTTTCTACTGATCAGGTTAGAATTGAAATGCTAGAAATACACAAATGGGTAACAAATGCATATGTATTTTTAATGTATACACATATTTATATATGTATGAATGCACGTATTTTTTTTTTTTCCAACAATCAAATGATTGAATGAATTAATAAAAAGTTTGCATGATAAAACAATTTATATTTTTTAAATACAAATTTTAGTGCTGTGCAACAATTAATTGCAATTAATCAGATCCAAAATGTGTGTATATTTATTAAATATATAGAAATACACACACATGCATGGATATATTTAAGAAAAATATGTTTTGTTTATATATTAAATATATATATTGTAACGAAGCATATACATATACATGTAAATATTTTCAGAATGTACACAGTACAATATACATAGTATACACACATATTATGTAAACAAAAGCTTTTATTTTGGATGTGATTAATCACGATTAATTGTTGCACAGCACTAATAAATTGTATCATTCTTATTATAATTATTTTTAATTATATTTGAATTATATTTATAATAACATTACTTTTATGATTTGTGTTTCTTAGAAGATTCTCATGAGTAAAAAACGACTAATTAGTTTTTATTTGAATCAGCATAAAACCAGATATAATATATATATATGAAAAAATAATAATAGTATTATTAATAATAATAGTAATAATAATTGCACAAAAATATTGCTCTAAATATATCAATACCTATTTATTTATTTCACATTTTATTTTAAATGTTGGATGTTTTCATGAGATTCTGAATGTTTGTTTGTAACACCTTTATTTGTTTGTTTGTTTATTTATTTATTTACTTACTGTGTTGCATTAAATTGTACAGGTTGGTGAGGGTAAATTTACTTAATTGTCATAAAAATAATATCACAATGTGAACAGAATGTAATCGTCCAGAAACAGGCTTAATTTTTTAGCAGAAAAAAAAAAATTCTTACTTGTTTTTGTTGATTTACGGTTAAATATGAAGCACTGACAAAAAAAAAAAAAGATTTTTCAAACTTGTACATAAAATAAATACTACTGGACAATTTTACAAGAAAATACTATATCAGTCTTTCTACTTAAAAATTTCATGTTTAATTCAATATTACCCTTTTTCATAAGTATTTGTGAAATTCACTAGCAATTTTTGAGTGAAAATTGTTTTAAAGTAAACCCTACATCATTTTTTATGACAGAAATCTGTCATGTTCTTGACAAATTTCATGAGAGTCACCCTAAAATTGTGAGATGTCTCTTGCTGTAAGAACTACAGACACTATAGGTGGTTTTCCTTATAGTGCGTACTATATGTGTTGCATCATGGTATAGCGTGCCATTCTTAATAAATAGGCTTGTGCTGTGGATTGATTTTTGTTTTTCTATTTACAGAGCAATCTTATAATGTGTTTTGCTTGTGTATAATTTATCAGTCAGGTTGTCGACGTGTTTGGGTCTCAGTTGATGCAGTGTTCCTGGGGATTTACATTAGAAACCATGTGCTCTGAGCTCTCGGGTCAGAATCATTCACCGCGTCAACACTGCATCACTTATTACCGCAGCCTCAGTGTACCACATTTAGTCATAGTCACAGGAAAAACCGCCCTCTCCAAAAAGGCAACTACCTTTGATCAAAGCCATTTCTTGAATACTTAATTTCAATAGAATAGCAGCTACGCCCTAAAAGACACATGCATGGGAAAATGTGGACTCAATCAAAACGTCATATCACAGCGGTTAAAGTCAAGTCACTCTCCATCATGGACTAGTTGATGTTGAAAAGGAAGGTTAAAAACACGGAAACATTAAAAACAACCATATTGGTTTTCTTTGAAAGGAATAGTTCACCCAAAAATTAATCGCTGAGAATTCACTCAGGCTATCCAAGATGCAGATGAGGAACAAATTTGGCACTACATCACTTGCTCACCAATGGATACTCTGCAGTGAATGGGTGCCGTCAGAATGAGAGTCCAAACAGCTGCTAAAAACATCACAGTAATCCACACCACCACATTATATCGATCTTTACATCTTGTGAAGTGAAAATCTGCATGTTTATACGAAAAGAAATCCATCATTAACACTTTTTTAACTTGAAACTGTTGCTTCTGACTAAAATATGAGTCCTCTATGCATAATAATGCTTTCTCCAGTGAAAAAGTCATCTCATCTGAAACAGGAAAGAAAAATGCACAGGCCAAAACAGTCCTAGGAAACTTTAAACGGTTGCTTCTGGCTAAAATATGAATCCATAATTCATAATAACTCTTCCTCCAGTGAAAAAGTCCATTTCCTTTTGTTCTCTCACATCAAAATCCACCCACATATTTGTTTTTGAATTGTTTTGGACTGTTTTCTCTTGTAAACAGTGCTTCATCTGTGCATATTTCTCTCCTGATTCAGACCAGATGACTTTTTCACTGGAGAGAGCAATATTATGTTTAACTGGAAACAACTACTTTAAGTTAAAAACATGTTAATGATGGATTTGTTCCTTCATGCAGCTTTTTACATCACAAGATGTTCATTGATGGACTGGAGTGGTGTGGATTACTTGTGGATTATTGTGGCATTTTTCTCAGCTGTTTGGACTCATTCTGACGGCACCCATTTACAATCCATTTGTGAGCATATGATGAAATGCTACATTTTTCCAAATCTGATGAAGAAACAAACTCATCTATGTCCTGGATGCCCTAAGGATGAATACATTTTCATTTTGGGTGAACTATTCCTTTTAAATATTTGATTTGTGGAGAGACAGCAATTTCCCCTATTGATCCAAACTGGTTCCCACATCTGTTAGGCCCAATCTGCCTGCCTCCATGCACATTCTGTTCTGATTAAAGATTTAATCGTGCATGGTTCTGTGCGTGTCACTATGGTCTGACTTTACCGTCAAGGCGCTTTTGTCAATCCGAATGCTTTGCTCATGTCTCGGCAGAGCTGTGCTTTATTAAAACTGGAATGTTTCAGGCACCTCGTCAGCATAATTATTCCAAAAGTGTGCAATGCTGAGAAAAAAAAAAAGTTTGCAAGGCAAGTACAGAATCACTGATGTTGCCGTGAAGTTATAAAATCCCAAGAGAGTCGCAAGCAGACAGAGAATGTTGTTTGCGAAGTTAAAAGTCACGAAGACTTGGAATTCCGTGTTTGAGAAGATCTCCACCCTGCAAAACAATTAGATGTCATAGTCTTTTATTTTGACTATTTCTAGTAAGATTAAACGGTACGAGAGAAATCCAGTCATGATCCGAGATCTGCGTGTGTTTTTGGTCCAGGAATAAAATTCCCATCAAACTCAATCCCTAACCAGGAACTTAGGTAATTGCGACTTTATCTCATAATTCTGACTCAATAACTAGCAATTGCCAGTTTATATCACACAATTCTGACTTCATTTCTCAGAAATGCGACTTTATATCTTGGAATTCTGACTTCATAACTCGCAATTGCGAGTTTATATCATGCAATTGCGACTTCTCCGAATTGCGAGTTTATAACACGCAGTTCTGACATTATTTCTCAGAATTGGGTCTTTATAACTCGCAGTTGTGAGTTTGTATCTCACAGTTCTGAGAAAAAAGTCAGAATTGATAGTTTGTATCACGCAATTCTGAGAAAAAAAGGCAGAATTGTGAGATAAGTCGCAGAAATCTTTTTATTTTAAATTTTTTTTATTCACTGACGGAAACAAAACTAGTCATAGGGGTAATTTTTTTAAAATTGAGATTTATAAATCTGAAAGCTGAATAAATCGGCTTTCCACTGATGTATGGTTTGTTAGGATAAGACAATATTTGTCCAAGAGATGTCTATTTGAAAATACGGAATCTGAGGTTGCAAAAAAATCTAAATATTAAGAAAATCGCCTTTAAAGTTGTCCAAATGAAGTTCTTAGTAATGCATATTACCAAGCAAAATTTTAGTTTTGGTATTTTTAGGGTAGGAAATTTACAAAATATCTTCATGGAACATGATCTTTACTTAATATCCTAATGATTTTGGGCATAAAAGAAAAATCTTTAATTTTGATCCATGCAATGTATTTTTGCTACTTAAGTCTGGTTTTGTGGTCCACGGTCACATATATATATATATATATATATATATATATATATATTTTAAAGTACCTGTTTCAACCGAGTATGCATTTGAGTTCAAATCTGTGTACTTCAAATTATACAATGTGCTTTTTATCTAAAAGTGATGAAATGTCTCCCTTAACCATCGCCCCTAAATCCAAATCCAGCGTTTATACTTCCTCGTGGCCCGTGACAAAGAAAGTGAAGAGTCAATTCATCATCATACCCTTACTGCTGATGACTAAGAGCAGCATTTTTGTGCCAAGCGTTTCGCACAGCTGTTGGGGAGATGTTTTATAAACTAATCCTCTTATCAAGATCCCTCGCTGGCTCACCTGCAGGGGCAGAGGAAAGCCTCACCTGGGCCTAGAGCAGGGGCTGAAGACACTGTACATTGTTTACCGCTATCTGTTAGTTTACCCCTAGCAGGCCAGTATCTGCCTTATCTCAGCTGGGATTCTTCTGCCTTTTCAAGCCGCTAAGGTGAGCGTGACGCACTGTCAGTATGCTAAAAAAATAGAGGTGAGAGGGAAAGCCAGAGAGAGAAACGCACAAGACAAATGTCACTGAGGTTGCTCTTTCATAGCTCAGGACACACAAATGTGCAGTAAATAGATATTAAATATAATCTATTGGCTATTTATTTCACCATGATTTTTTAGAGAACATGTGCACACTATAAAAGCAACTGATGCAAGCTGGTTGGCCCACCATTGTGATTGCACGAATGCTTCGTTACCTCTTCCTTCTCTGATCACTTGCCGGATAAGTCACACTACCAGTCAAAAGTTTTTGAACAGTAAGATTTTTAATGTTTTTTAAAGACTCTTCTGCTCACCAAGACTGCATTTATTTGATACAGCAAAAGCAGAAAAATCTGAAATATTTTTACTATTTAAAATAACTGTTTTCTATTTGAATATATTTAACATTTTTATTTATTCCTGTGATTTCAAAGCTGAATTTTTAGCTTCATTACATACTCATTACTACACTTTGTTAACTGGAAATTGCTATAAAATTAAGATCACTTCTGAAAATCTCAGAGTTAAGATTATTTTGATCTCATTGCTGTCTGAAACAGGTCTCATCTGTGATTTTTCTACTCTGTGTGAAGGCATTTTCATGGCATTCCCATCCTAGTATTACAGTGTAATACTGCATAGACTGCATTCATTCATTTTTGGTTTGCTTACATTCTTTTCAGGTTCTAATTTAAGACACAGACTGTTGAAGTAATTACTGTACAGCTGAATTCCCATGTGCTCGATTTAACAGTGAGAGTTTACAGTGAGCTAGGCTCAATGAACGGTGCCCAAATTTCTTCATGACGGTAACTGACAAACTTATTCTTGATCCTATAAAAACGTGTCAGGCAATAATCAGTGGTGAATATAAGAACATTAATCTAAAAGAAGCCTTTATAAACCACCAAATATGAAATGAATAGTTGCTATTTTTGGAAAATCTGGTCAACGGAGTCCTCTAGGAGAGAATTTGACTTTCTAAAGTGTGAGGGAAAACACTGAATCTTCCAACCAAACACAACTGGGAGTCTTCGGTGGCTTCCAAGATAATGCAATTCTGCTACAATATGCAATAGCTACAATATCTGCTTAGATAAAGTGAGACACGTTTCCCAGAAATCCAAAAATGGAAACTGGTTAAGATACAGTAGACCTGAATCAATCCCATAAACCCCAGAGAGAAACCCTTCTTGCTGATGTTTGTAAAATGTCAAAGATTTGCTGTTAGCAGTAAAAGTGTAGCTTCACTGTAAAAAATGCTGGGTTAAAAACAACCCAACTTGGGTTATTTGGCAACCCAGCGCTGGGTAAATATTGGACAGAACACATGCTGGGTTATTTTTACCTAGCTGGTTGGGTTAAATGTTTTTACCAAACATGCTGGGTTATTTTATCAACTATTGATTTTGCCAATTATTGGTAAAAAAATTATTGCTGGTTTAAAATGGACTGGAACTTATAAAAACACAAACAGAATTACTAGAGGCAACAGCAATAATCAAAAGATAAACATTTATTATTAAGCAAGAACACATGGACAAAATAAAAGACAAATACAAGTTATTTGGGTGAATACAGTATAGTTTACAATATTGCATACATTTAAACTAGTTTAACAAGCATTTTAGACAAAAAAAAATGTAACATTTAAAAGTAGAATTTTAATTTTAGTGTATTCAACCAATCTCTGTAATCGTTTTTTAATGAAATAGCTCTACCCTGTTGAAAAACAGCATATACTGGTTTCGTAGGTTTTGATGCTGGGATGCTGGTTTTAACTGGTTTATGCTGGTCATGTGCTGGTCCAGGACCAGCAAAGAGCCAGCTAAAACCAGCATCCCAGCATCAAAACCTACCTAACCAGCATATGCTGTTTTTTTATCAACAGGGTAATTCTCATGCCGGTGTGTCGCCGAAATCTGAGCCATTGAAGGGCTGCTGTTCGCCGGGTAAACTGCAAACTTCAGAGTGCGGCCTCGCGTTTCACTCGTAGCTAAAAGATGCCATGACTGACTCCAAAAACTGCCCATAAACAAACAGTACTGACATAGAACATATTTAAGATTAAACTCAATACCATAACGAATAAAATCTATTTATTTTATGCAAGGCAAAAGGCGTTTCCATCCTGTAAAACAACAACGGCTGACGGAGCGGATTGACATCTCATCCTTATGTTGCGTTGCATAAAATAATACAATTTACAGCATGGTAAAGAGTTCATAAATGAAATAAAATTTATGCAAACCTTTATTTCGCAGAAGAAGTGCAAATCGGCGGTGCTGAGAACCAGTTTCTCCTGTAAAGGACTCAAAAAGCCTGCGCTCTGACTGACTCAGGAGCTGGGTTGTTTTGTCAGAGACAGGCTCAACCCAGTATTAAAAATGACCCAGCAAATTAGTTACTGAAAACTACCCAGCACCAGGGTAAAAACTATTAAAAATAACCCAATAAAATGACCCAACGGGCTGCAGCATTTTTTAGTGTTCTTGAATGGCTTTCTTTTCTGTGCACTCTTAAAAATAAAGGTTCTTTACTGGCATTTTTGGTTCCATGAAGAACATCGGAACAGAGCAGAACCTTTGCATTTGTCAAAAGATTCTTTATTGTGGAAAAATGTTCTTTTAAATGTTTTACATTTTTAAAAGAACTCTTCACTGAAAGGTTCTTTGGAAAACCTAAAATGGTTCCTCTATAGCATCACTGTGAGTGTTCCTGGACATTCGCTATATGCTTTTTCAAAGATCCAAAGTAGTTCTTGATGATTTTACCAATGAGCACAGTTATTCTGTGGCGTCAAGCCTCAACTTTCCACGTCTACAAACATAAACACCTTCATAAGCACTTGAATCAGGTTCTCCTGATGCTCATTAACAGTTGATTGCATTGCTGCAGCCCTGAGTTCTTCAACAGTGTTTAGAGCTTCAACAGTTTACAAATCAGAACGATGCTCTAGGGGCCGTTTATGGAGCACGTCACCGCTTGTATCAGAGCACAAGTGCAACAGCCAGATTCTCATTGACATCCAAACAAACCGAACTTTAAACAGAAGCAAATTAATGAACTATGATGAAACGTTCTTCTTTCTATTGATTGTCAAATAAGCTAAATATTTGAGGATATGAAAAGCGTGTAATCAAATCGAGATTTAAACGCTGGGGTTTCATAAATGGCCATTAAATGCAGATGTTTTTCCATCCATTATGATGATCCACACTGCATTGCACAGAAACATGTGTTGGTTTATTGCAACGGACGCCCATCTCGATTTAGTTAAAAGCTACAAGTGTTTCAGGATGCGAGCCATCTTGTTGTTAACCCTGCAAACTTGCGTTCCCAAAAAAAAAAAAACACCTTTGGAAAAAGTCTACTGATTATCTAATCCACCGAACTCAACAGCTCTTAATGACGACAGTAATTCATAAAAGTGTTTTTTGCATCTGCCATTAGGATGATGAGGAAGTCCACTGGGATGAGGTTTAGGAACAGCCCATCTCTCTTTCCAGCCGTCTTGATGCCGTTTATCTTTCATTCCCTACAAGAGCGAGTTTGTCTTTCACAACAGCCTCATCCCGTGGGTCTTTACGTCCACATGCAGCACTGGCTAATACATTTGCCTGCTCATCAAGCATAAACTAATGTGTATTGGCTTACCACTTTTCACATGATTAATTCCCACGTACCGGGAGGAATGCGGTCCCTTGGAGAGCAACGGGGTGTTTTTAACTCCCTGGGATGAGCCAGCGCCGCAGACAGCCCGAGTTGAGAAAAAGGGAGCGAGCGCAACAGTTTATTGATAACAGGTGGTCATGCATGCCGAGACGTTAATGATAACCAGCTGTGAGGCTGGTCTCGCGCCAAGCGCCCGGTCGGAGGACCGCAGAGAGGTTGGCCAGCTTTTACCTGACCTGATCTATTAGCTCATCAGTTCTGCTTTTATTGTTTTCTGGGGTCAGACGCAGCTGACTAAATCTTGACACAGCGAGCATCATTACTCCGCGGTAGAGAATCGCTTACCCGCACATGTGTCAGGCAGCGTATCCTGTAAAAATAGTGTTAGAAACATTGTGTTCGTTCGCCTTGGTCCTCTGCTCGAGAGGCCTTCACATGTCATGCCAAATGGATCTCCCCTTAAATCTCTGGTCTGATAAAGATGGGGTGCATTAAGAGAGAAAAGGTTTGTACCCTCTAAAGCAAAGCCAGACATCTGCAGACTTGATGAAGGCTGTGAGCAAAGAGCTGAAATACTCTTCTAAAAAGGCTGCCTCAAAATTTCAGTGTGTTACTTGCCATTCCTGTCACTGTTTGTGAAATTTACTAGCAGTTTTTATCTACACTTTAAAAAAACAACTGAAAAAAATCATTTTTATTTATATAGCTCTTTAACAATACAGATTTGTGTGTATGTCTACATGTGAAACCCAGCTCTTGTTTCCAACTGGCTCTTGATTCTTTGGTTTTTCAGTATTTTTGTGTACTTGAACCCTTTCCAACAATGACTGTTTGATTTTGAGATCCATCTTTTCACACTGAGGACAACTAAAGGACTCATATACAACTATTACAGAAGGTTCAAATGCTCACTGATGCTCCAGAAGGAAAAACAGTGTATTAAGAGCCAGGGGTGAAAACTTTTGAACAGAATGTAGATGTGTACATTTTTCTCATTTTGCCTAAATATCATATTTTTTTCATTTAGTACTGCCCTTCAAAAGCTACAGAAGATACTTACATGTTTCCCAGAAGACAAAATAAGTTAAATTTATCCTGATCCTTAAATTCCAAAAGTTTTCACCCCCCAGTTCTTAATGCATTGTGTTTCCTTCTTAAGGATCAGTGAGCGTTTGAACATTCTGCAATAGTTGCATATGAGCCCCTCAATTGTCCTCAATGTAAAAAGATGGATCATAAAATCATACAGTCATTGCTGGAAAGGGTTCAAATACACAAAAATGCTGAAAAACTAAAGAATTTGTGGGACCTGAAGGATTTTTCTGAAGAACAGCGGGCAGTTTAATTGTTCAGGACAAACAAGGGAATCATAAACCACTATCACTACCAAAAAAAAAAAACTAAAAAAAACAGCAAGAACACAAGATCACATCTATCCTCTTTACGTGATCTCTTGTGCCCAGATGAGATTTAGCAGGAATGGACAATACGAAGCAGATGCGATGAGAAGCGAGAACACATGGCCAAGATCTGATATCAGGAAGACGTGCTTCTGGCTCAACGCTGTAAAAGCACTTGAAGGTGAGGTGAAATAAGATGCCCTCCAAATTTACCAGCAGCTGCTTGAAAGTTCCACATTTTGCATTGAGCCATGTTCAAAATGGCAAACGACGCATCAGATAAGTGTATCGCCATTGCTCTCTTTCATCATGAGGTTGGAATCGATGCCGTAACGATGTTATCGGTAAAATGCAATCCATATAGAACGCTATAATAAATGCTCCATCGCATTAGGCCACTAATTGTGGTCTCAAGTATGAAAGCCTGCCAAGCACAACACGAAAATGAGTTTCGTGGAGAATGAGGGGGTCGGAATGAGATGCCCCCCGCCCTCACGTCACCGTCACGCCCGTCATGTTCACCCGTATCAACAGCTCTGCTGAATGGAGTGGCGAAGAGCACCTGATGTTCTGCTCTCAGCACATATTCTCGTTCTGTCACTCACGTTAATGAATAAGAGCCCCCATGGCTCACCCCACTTCCATGGCATAGCGGAGGAGGAGCGGGACCCCCAAGGGGGTCAGTGTCAAAGGTAGAATGCTCGCACACACATTCAGAGGCATCATGTTATGCATTTGTGATCATAATTTCTCAGTATGTTTGTTTTTACAACACTCCTACTGAAACTGACAAGTATCAGTGCTAAAACAGATAAATTGTGTCTTCTGCACAAGCATGCAAGAGCACTGCAAAAAATGTAATTAAAAAAAAGAGTTTTTTTTGTCTTGTTTTCCAGCTGAAATGTCAAAAAATCCTAAACAAGATAAATTAAGGGTTGATTCACCACTGGCAAGATGGGCTTTTAAAAAAACTTGGCTGTCTATGCAGTACAAAGGCAAAAAAAAAGTTAAGTCAGTGCTACATGAGAAAAAGGGCTGTGATGATCTTTATGTATCCCAGTTGTGCATTTTCAAAACTAATTGATGTTTTTCAGAAACTAAAATATTGTGTACTATTGGCAAGAGCCCAGTTTACCATAACAGTACATTTATGTTTACTGCATTCGCATAGAAAGTACACGTTAAAAGTGTATATGCACTATATGGACAAAAGTATTGGGACACCTGACCACTACACCAACAGGGACTTAATGACGTTGCATTCTAAATACATAGATGTTAATATGGATTTGGCTCCCCCTTTACAGTTATAATAGCTTCCTCTCTTCTGGGAAGGATTTCTACAAGTTTTTGGAGTGTTTCTGTGGGAATTTTTGCTTATTCATCCAAATAGAGCATTTGTGAGGTCAGACACTGATGTTGGACATTATGCCTGGCTCGCCATCCCTGTTCCAGTTCATCCCAAAGGGTTGAGGTCACGGATCTGTGTGGGCCAGTCAAGTTCTTCTACACCAGACTCATCCAATCATGTCTTTATGGACTTTGCTTTGTGCACTGGGGCATAGAAAAGGGCCTTCCTCAAACTCTTCTCACAAAGTTTGAAGCATAGCATTGTCCAAGCAAGGGGCCTAACCCAACCTTTGAAAAACCATTATCCCTCCTCCGCCAAACTTTACGGTTGGTACAATGCAGTCAAGAAGGTGACATTCACCTGTCATCTGCCAAACCCAGACTCTCCCATCGAACCGCTAAACAGAGAAGTGCGATTCGTCACTCCACAGACAAGGTTTCCACTGCTCCAGAGTCCAGTAGTGGCTGCTTTGCATCACCCCTTTCGACACTTGGGATTGTGTTGGTGATATGAGGCTTGCATGCAGCAGCTCAGCCATGGAAACCCTCTCAATGAAGCTCCCACAGCACAATTGTTGTGCAATATGTGATATATATTCAGTAGAAGTTTTGAGCGTTTCAGCTGTGGAATCAGCGGAGCGTTGGTGACTTTTATGCACCATGCGGCTCAGCACTTGAGTACCGGCTTTGTGAATTTACATGGTACATGGAGTTGCTGCTGTTCCTAAATGTTTCCACTTTCTAATAACACTACTTGCAGTTAACTATAGAATTATGTCCTAAATGTTTCCACTTTCTAATAACACTACTTGCAGTTAACTATAGAATTATGTCCTAAATGTTTCCACTTTCTAATAACACTACTTGCAGTTAACTACTACTTGCAGTTAACTATAGAATATCTGGCAGGGGTGTAATTTCATATATTGAGTTATTGCGAAAATGGTATTCTATCGCAGCACCACTCTTAAATTTACTGAGTTCTTCAGAACGACCCATTTTTTTCATAGATGTTTGTAAATGCCCATTCATCCAGTAGAGCAGTGATCGGCAACAGGCGGCCAAAACCGGCCCGCCAGCAATAATATCTGGCCCGCGTCCACAGTCAGATTATTTTGATAGCGGTTGGTTCAGAAATAGATCTGTCATTCGCGATCACGCACACTCGGTGTAAAGGGAGCACATCTTACGATATAACACCATGTCCTATTACGCAACGCTAGGACACGTGATAAAAGGAGTTTTTGTCCTAACTAGCCATTATGGCGACACAAAATTTCTATTTTAGAAACGGTTTCTATTTCTGCAACGTCGCAGCTGGAACAACAACACAAACTATGAAAGTTATAATCTCAGGTACTGATTATGTGCTTTATTCAATGTTAAAAGTGTCTAATGTGAGTTTGAATATCATTTTGTGTCACATTTATAGCCATGCTGAAAGCAACAACAGATCAGATCTTGAAAATACGTTTAAGCAAACATGTTAAAACTGCGAACCAGCAAGTGTTTTCCCTGACGAAGATGGTATCAGTCATTCAATATTTAGTCTTAATAATGTTAATAAGGTTTAATATTTATGAAGTAGATTATAAAATTCTGTTTCGTTAAGAGTGCAGTGCAATTCTGCGCTTCTGAATGGCTGTGGCGTCACGTGACTCACGTCTGGTGTGGACAGCTAAATTGCTTGTCACTAACTTAGTCTGTTTAGTTGTGCCATCTTACAACCAATATATAGTAAATGTAAGTCAAAGTGTTGCCTATGTAACCAGTTAAAACTTGAAGTGGCAATGAGGTCTTAAAATGTATGGTAAGAGGTCTTAAATTTAACTCATGATTCCTGTATATACCCTGGAGTAACAGATCACTACCAGTTACAAAAGACACTGTAACAGTCTGTCACAGGCAAATCTAGTTGGATTTTTCATCAATTAATTACTTTAAATTATCCTGACTATGTTCTGGCCATCTGCGAATTTTTTTGGCCCAACGCCAAACCTACTTGCCGACCCCTGCAGTAGAGCATTTGTGAGGTCAGGCGCTGATGTTGGACAGTAAGGCCTGGCTCATAAACTCTCTTCCAGTTTATCCCAAAGGGCTGAGGTCAAATCTCTGTGCAGGCCAGTCAAGTTCTTCCACAACACACTCATCTAACCATGTCTTCATAGACTTTGCTTTGTGCACTGGGGCACAGTCATGCTGGAGTAGAAAAGGGCCTTCCTCAAAGTGTTCCCACAAAGTTTGAAGCATAGCATTGTCTAAAATCTCTTGGGATTGTGGGCATTATGATTTCCCTTCACTGGAAGAGGCCTAGCCCAACCCCTGAAAAACATTATCCCTCCTCCACCAAACTTTATGTACAATGGAATCAAGCAGGTGACATTGTCCTGGCATCTGCCAAATCCAGACTCACCCATCAGACTGCCAAACAGAGAAGCGTGATGCCTCACTCCACAGAACAGGTTTCCACTGTTCCGGAGTCCATTGGTGGCTGCTTTACACCACTCCATCTCGGCCATGGAATACCATTCCATGAAGCTCCTGCACAGCTTTTGTGCTGATATTAATGCCAGTGGAAGTTTGGAAATCTTCAGCTATAGAATCAACAGAGCGTTGGCGACTTTTACAACCATGCACCTCGGTAACACCATTCTGTGACTTAATGTGGTCCTCTGCTTCATGGCTGAGTTGCTGCTGTTCTTAAATGCTTTCACTTTCTAATAACACCACTTGCAGTTGACCATGGAATATCTAGCAGGGGTGGAATATCATGAATTGACTTATTGCAAAGATGGCATCCTATCACAGCACCGCTCTTGAATTCACTGAGCTCCTCAGAATAACCCATTTTTTTCACAAATGTTTGTAAATACCCAGTAAAGCATTTGTGACACTGATGTTAGAGGTCAGACACTGATGTTGGACAATAAGTCCTGACTCGCTCTCTCTGTTCCAGTTTATCCCATAGGGTTAAGGTCAGGATTCTGTGTGGGCCAGTCAAGTTCTTCCACACCACACTCATCTAATCATGTCTTTATGGACCTTGTGCACTGGAGCACAGTCATGCTGGGCCTTCCTCAAACTGTTGCCACAAAGTTTAAAGCATAGAATCATCCAAAATGTCTTGGTATGTTGAAGCATTAAGATTTCCCTTCACTGGAGGTAGCCTAGCCCATCCCCTGAAAAACAGCCATTATCCCTCCTCCAACAAACTTCACAGTTGGCACAATGCAGTCAAGCAGGTGAAGTACACCTGGAGTCCACCAAACCCACACTCACCCATCAGACTGTCAAGCAGAGTGATTCGTCACTCCACAGAGCAGGTTTCCACTGCTCCAGAGTCCGGTGGTGACTGTATTACACCACTCCATTTGACACTTGGCATTATGTTAGTAATGTGAGGCTTTGGAATGGAAACCCATTCCATGAAGCTCCTGATATTAATCCAGTGAATGTTTGGATCTCTTCAGCTGTGGAATCGGCAGAGCGTTGGCGACTTTTGTGCACCATCCACCTCAGCACTCAGTGACCCACTCTGTGACATGTGGTCTTCTGCTTCATGGCTGAGTTGCTTTTGTTACTAAATGCTTCCACTTTATAAAAACACCACTTACAGCTGGCCATGGAATATCTACCGGGGATAAAACTTCACAAAATGACCCTTTTGCAGAGGTGGCACCACTCTTAAATTCAATGAGCTTTTTAAAAGGACCCTTTGTTTCAACAAATATTTGTAAATGCTTGGTTAGGTGCTTGATTTTATACATCTATGACAATTGGTCTGAAGGTGTGTCCAAATGTTTATGTCCATACAAACCCTAAAACAATGCCTGTTGTTTAACAATAGGCCTATTGTTTAACTTCAAAGTTACCCAATATATTTTGACTTTAAAGTTTTATTTGCTGTTCTCTGTAGCAAAAGGTAAAATGCGCTCACCATTAGAAATCCAGTGAAAGCGAAACTATGGAACAGGGCCCGTATTTACACCCACCCATAATCGTCCACTTCTCGGTCCAAACCACAGGCATTTGACTGATGGATGGAAAGATGGGTGAATAATTGAATATATTATTCACCTAAGCAGAATTTTATTCGCCGTGAGCACCATTTGGGTTTTTCACTGCTTTTGGGCACACGCAAAGTACTCTTGGCATAAACACAAGTCAAGATACCACACTGTAAATGCCTGAGCCTGTTTACTCGGTGCAGTAAACGCTTTGAGGGCAATTAAATGTCCCACTCCCTAATCTCCAGTGGGAAATGAAAATGTCTGTGGTCTATTGGGTCACTGACCTGTCAGTCTGTGAGACTGACAGGTCATGCTCACAGCGAAACAGGGAGGTAATTATGGGGCGGTCAGTCTGATTAATAATCTTCGACCACTCAGGTCAGTGTAAATGACAGTTATGAGAAATATTAACTCTTACAGACGTCATAAAAAAGGCCTGGCTTCAGCTAATTGGATACTTCTGGCTATGTTTAGCAAAAACGTTTCCACAATTGGTTCTGTCAAAGGTGATAGGAAGGTCTGTACTTCTTAACCTGATGACCAGCACTACTAGCCTGTTGTTGTTTTCTGTTTCAAAACCTAGAGGTCTGCGTATCTGTATTCCTTCTACTGTACTTTAGTTTTGGATAAAACAAGAAAGTCCCACAATGCATCGGATCCAAGAAATCCAAGAAGCGAGACAAATGTTGATTATAGATGCTGTATGCATTTAACACTGAAAATGTTTGATAAAAAGTTCTTCCTACTAGTTAACTTGGTAGCATATTAAAAGTGAACACTGCAAAAAATTATACTCAGTATTTTTGACTCATTTTATATCTAAACATTGTTAAATGTTTAAAATTCTGAGGTGTACTGAGTATTTTTGTCCAGTACAAATATCTAAGCATTATTATATTAACAATTGAAAAGCACAAAATGCCTTGTTTCCCCAAAAAAACAAAACAAAAAATATATATATATATATATAATTATTTATTTTGATTTTCTTCATTTTATTTTTTTACACAAAGGAAAAAATAAGACCTGCCAAAAACTTAGTGTTTTGGTCAATTTATTTATTTATTTTGGAGTGAGCTCCATTGAAATTAATTGTCAGCAGATTCCACAAAATCAGTTTAACACTGATTTAGCTAGTTTAAGTGGGTATTCAAGCCTCCCCATCCTGGTGCTTGCCTGGTTTATCTGGTTGGCCCGATGTTTCCAAAAACCCAGCTAAAACCAGCCGGTCGTGTGACCAGCTAAGACCAGATTAAATAGTTAGACTGCTGCCTATGTAGGGAGCATATGGCTAGACAGCTCAGTAGGTTTTAGAACAGTTCTTAAGCAGAATGTTTGCAGTGTGTCGCAATCATTAGGGTGGTTACCGTCCTTATTTCCGTTCAATTACAAGAGGAATTGTCCCCGTCAGTCTGCTAATCATTAGGCTTCTGTATAAACGTTCTTTTTCATTAGTGGTTTTCAACCACTTTTGCAGTTTCGTTAGGCAAGATCTATTTTTCTTGCTTTTCCAACAGCTCCAGTGCCTCATAGTGTTGGTTAGTAGGCACAGAACTGTCTTTCCTTGATTTTGCTACAACAATAACTCCATTGCTGGTTCTTGCCGTATGATAAATTTTCCTTCCAGGTCCATTTGTCATAAACCGACCTTGTCCACCCTGTCCCCCTTCATTTTCTGCCCTCTCGACAACTGCAAAGCAGCATACAGAGCCTCCGTGACTCTTGGGACGATATACATTGAATGCCCGTGAGCTGATTAATAAAGCAGAGGGCTGATGGGAAATGAACCGCAAACTTACTCAAACAGCAATAAAACAAGTCAGGATTCACAAATCTGCATTAAGAAGGCCCTGTGCTAGTTGCTCCCCCTCCTTCCTCCTTCCACGCTGATTTATAAAACAGGACTGGCTGTAATTGACTCTCCCTCGGATCCTAATATAAAGTTATAATCGGACTCGGGCCCGCGAGCCAGGTCTCCGCCACACGTTTAAAAGCAAATAGAGCAAACTGCATGGAGCACAGAAACACAGCCATGAATGATGTCTCTGTGAATGTTGGCTAAATTAAGCGGCAAGGGTTGATTTAGGCCATCTCGCTCCTCTCTCTCTATCTTTTTCTCACCTTCTCTGTTTTTTTTAGGGTTGCATCCACCAGTTCTTGTGCTTGCGTTCTATCAGATGCATAAAACTTTAAAATGACATTAAACCTGATTCAAATTATACAAACACATCAGTGTTGTTGACTAAAACTGACTTTTGTTAGTTGAAATAAAACTGCAATAAAATATAAATATTAGATTAAAAACTAACTGAAATAAAGTAAATTTAAAGTACTAAAATTACTAAAACTGAAATAAAAATTAAACTAAATAAACTGTGCTGTACCCAATATGTACAGTAGTGGATGTTTCTTATTCCCAGAAAAAAATAATAAAATAAAATACAATTTTTGGGTCCCACTGTGGTTAAAGCAGATTAAACCACAAGTTTCATTGGACAATTCGTTATTTAGAGTAGAAGTTCTTATCATACAAGAGTAAATGTTTTTGTAGTGGTTTGGCATGTGTATTGAGCTGATATTTATTATTTGATTGTGCTAATATTATTCGGGACTAGATGTTTTCTTTCGGTTAACAAAAGTTACAAAGCTCTTTATTTTCATGCTGATTTCAGCAAGAGCTGTACCCATGAACCAGGGACCAACAAACTACAAACCCTGACAGTAAAGAGATCCTTGGAAGTAATTTAGCTGTAGTACATGCTGGGACTGATGGCATCCTTCAAAGCCAAAGTCACTCGGGTCATTAACTTGCTGGCTTCACTTCTGTGTAGTTTATCTCCCAGATTTCATAATACTAACGGTTTTGTGCCAAATACTGCCTTCAACTCGTGCTTTAACACAAGAAAGTAATACAGTGGTAAAGATACACTTTTCACTCAAATCGTGCTGAAAATATAATTAATTTTTGAAAAATTATTTGAAAATGTAAAATACTTTTGGCACCATTGTACTTTACCAAAGTTTGGAGTTGGTAGGATTTAAAAAAAAAAAAAAAAAGTTTTTTAAAAGAAGTCATTTATTGCTGACCTTGGCTGCATTTATTTTATCTAAAATACAGTAAAAACAGTAAAATTGTGAAATATTATTACAATTTAAAATAACAGTTTAATATTTGTATTTTAAAATGTAATTTATTTTTGTGATTCAAAGCTGAATTTTCAGCATCATTACTCCAGTCTTCAGTGTCACGTGATTCTTCAGGAATCATTCTAATATGCTGATTTGCTCCTCAAGAAACATTTAGTATTATTATCAATGTTAAAAACCATTGTGCTGATTAATATTTTTATGGAAACAGTGAATATATATGTTTTCAGGGTTCTTTGTTTAATAGAAGTTTCAAAAGAACAACATTTATTTGAAATTTAAATCTTTTGTAACAATATAAAATCTTACTGTCTCTTCTGATCAATTTAATGCGTTCTCGCTAAATAAAGCATTAATTTCTTTAAAAAAAAAAAAATGTAAAAAATAAATACATTAATGCCACTTGTGAACGGTGGTGTATGTTATAGCTAATATCACAATTTCATTGTACATTGTAAGCGTCTACTGACATTTCTCTGTATTTAAATAGGATTGTATGCATCTGTGAATGCTTGACCAAAGCATTGGCCAAAGTATTTTTATACCATCTTCTGTTCTCAACGTTTTGCAGAACGCTTCAAAACAAATGAGTTTGCTGGTGAATGAGAGACCATGACTAACAAAAAAACACCATCTACGTCATGTTTTACGAAAACGGCCGAACAGTCAAAATGGCAGCAATGGAAAGAATTTTGCATCTCAAGTCAAAACATACTAAATTATTTACTTAATAGTAGTAAATCACACATTAAACTGTGAAGAACTATGTGCGCAGATAAAGAGACATCTTAAAGCAAACCGAATAGGCTTAGTTCAGTGTCCAAGGGTCTTGCTAATGTGCCTCGATTGCTATACAAGGACATTGAAGGAAAGAGTTCATCTGAAAGTTCCCGCTCGTTTGGCCCAGAGGTCTGTCTAGTGTCGAGTTGATATGTGTTTTACAATTCACAGGGCATTTGATAGGTATGTGTCTTTGAGCAGCGCCCAGACGCTGGGATCCACACATAGCTGGTCTATGGCTTGGCAGCTCTTGCAAAACGTTTTATTTTCATAACCAAGGTTGTAATTCATTTGATACTGCAAAATATTGCTTTATTACAGCAGAAGTGGGGAAGAAATCAATGTCAGTAAAAATAAAAAAGTGATTTGCACTGCGTTGAATAAATTTTCATTTGTGATTATTGTGATTAACTAAGTTCAGTGCAATTTACTGCATCATGTTTAGTGCAGTTCAGTGCATAATTTTCATTATTTCTACAGTAACAGCAGTTGTTATGACTTACCAGTTGAGTATGCAAAAAGAAAAAAAAACACATACCATAGTTGATTTTGATAAGGTGCATGAGCGTTAAAGGATAACCAATTTTTGTTACAGCAGTCAGTTTGCGACCCATGAAACCTTCGCCACCACCGTGGCGGCAGGCATACCAGAACATGTATCTCTGCTTACGTAAACAGACGGAAAAAATCCTGAGAACAGAAACAGAGAGGCAGAGAAAAGAAAGATAACATGTTGAAAAGTGCAAATCAAACACTTACCAGCATTTAAAGCAGTTCACTGTGAAGACGTTTCGGAGAGATCGCTAACACCTGTGTTAGCTTGTTTTGTTCAGGCATACAGTCAGCTATATGGCACTTAAATAACATGTTCATTCACACTCCAGTTCAGAAAAGTTCATTTTCATCCATTAGCTGTTGAATAAACATTAGCTAAACAAAATATATTGCTTTTTCTGTGTGCACTTTTTTCATATAAATGCATTTAGTTTAAAATCTGCTCCCAACCACCTTAATTATAACTTTGTCCCACTGTAAATCGGGCAAATTCACATTTTTAATTTCTGTGAATGTGAAAGCCTGTAAAAAACAACTAAAAATAGAAAAATAAATACATAAATGCATAAATACATAAATAAAATGGTAAAATTATTTATGCTACAAACCAGTGTGTTTATAATTACGACAATACATTAAAATAACATGACAAGAAATGTCAGTTTGCAATATCAAGAAACAAAAGATTAGCATCTTTTGCTATTGCGGCGCATTTTTCAGCCTGGCATTTATAAAAACGGCATGTAAAAGAAGTTCAGCTTTTAAAAATATGTCTCAAAGATGCTCCACTGCATTGTGTCTCATGTTGTCAGATGCAAAAAAACATCCTACGTAAGCTGTTCATTCAGGTAATATAACTTAATAAGTTCCACTGCATATGGAAGCCTTTTTCCACAATGAGTAAAAAGGTAACTTTATCTCACAATTCGAACTCTTTTCCTTGCAATTTTGAGAAAAAAATCTGAATAATGAGATGAAGAAATGTCAAAATTGTGAGCTATAAACTCGCAATTGCAAAAAAAAAAAAAAAAAAAAAAGGTCAGAATTAAGATAAAAAACTGCAGTTACTTTTTTTCATGGCAGAAACAGAATTGTGAGACTTAAATTTAGAATTTAGAGAAAAAAGTCAGAATTGCAAGACATAAACATGGAATTGCAAGTTAATGACTTTTTTTTTTTTAGAATTGCAAGTTTATATCTCACAATTCTGAGATCATTTTCTGCAATAGCTCTGAATTACGAATCGTATTTAGAATCATTGTGAGAAAAAAGTCAGAATTGTGAAATAAAAAGTCACAAAGTACCTTCAGGACCTCTGAATGATTGGTTTTTTTTCTGTGACTTGAGAATCAAAATTCTCAATGCTACATTTACATGCAACTAAATAATCCATTAATAATCAGACTGACGGCTCAATTGGACCGAAAAGCCTTCATGTAAACACCTTAATCGATCCGATTGAGCTCAATCTGAATGAAATTTCGATCTGATTAAAAGGGGTGGTTTATTCCTTTTGTAAACGATCGAGAGTGCATGTGTGCATGAAACTGAAAGGACTGTGCACGTGCAATGACGTAGAATTGCACAATGACATGATGCACGGAATGAGCTGTCCTTTCTGTTGAATAATGAGTTGTATAAATGAATGTCTTGTCATTTTAAAACTCTCCTTTCACTTAGCGTCTGTGAAGTGGAGCAGGACAATGTCTCACCAGTCTATGTTGCGAATTCTCATCCACAGACGACTAGATGGTTTTAAGCACAGGGATGTGTGGTTTTACTGCGTAATAAATATAAGCAGCATGGCACAATGATTTATATGTAATATTTATCCAGAAATGGATACATATTAATTCTACTGTTTAAAACAAAGAAAGAAACAGTGTAGGAGAGTGGTAACAGAGAGAAACTCTTTATTTGTGCAGTGTGCACGTCAAAAAAAAAAAAAGAATTCTGACTTGTGACTATCACTTTATTTAGCGTTCATGTAAACACTACATTCAGATTCATAAATCAGAATGAATTCATTCCAACTGAAACAAAAATTGTGCATGTAAACATAGCCATTGAATCATGGAAAAAACGCCCATGACCAGAGGCGTGTTTAGAGTTTTGGCATCCATCGGCAAGTGGTCCCGGTCTCAGTAGAAATCTTGTTCGGATAACCTCGATAGGAACTGTGGATTGCGTGAAATTGCGTAATTACATGGGTTGTGTGGTGCCTAAACATGCTACAACCCATAGCAATGGAAAAGTAAGCCTAAGTCACCCAAAGGTTTTCGAAAAAGAGTTATTGCAATACATGATACTGACATACATGTTTTAGAAATGACAGTATTTGAGATGTACAGGCAGGCGCACCACTGGTTACATTCAACTTTCTCCTGTGATAGCTCATTCACCTCATTTTCATTCATGTGTGTGATCTTTTACAGCCCTAAAAGGACCTCCGTGCCCTGTGGTGCATCTCTTGGTTTAGGCCATATCCACTACCCACCCTGTTGCCAGCGGCATCCGCTGCTGTGGCCAAGTGCACCCCTGAGCCATACGCTGGAGAATATGTAAGCGTCTCCTTCAATTAGTTCTGTTTGGTCTTAACACTGCTCCCGGCGTCGGCAAACCCACCACTCCCAGGGGACCCGGCCATGATATTTTCAGTGTCAATAAACCTTTACAGCAGACTGGCAGAGATGCTGCGCCTAATGGATGTCAGTGGTACTGCAGTTTTAAAACTGTATGGAATTTATTCATGACCTCTAAAGCAATCATTTAACAACATTGAAGTTAATTAACAAAGTTAACAAATGTCACTCATTATTATTATTTAATGTTTACTTTTCTGTAACTTTTAAGTATTAAAATAAGCGTTAGTAGAAGTAGTTTGTAATATCATCTTCCAGCAGGGGCAAACTGATGAAGCTACCCAACCGAACCTTCACGTAAGAACAGCCAGGGTCAATCTCATTGGAGTTAACCTGGAATTAAGCTGCTGATGTGAAATCTGGCATGTTGTTGCAACAGAGCAAACAATCCCATCCGATGTTGACCGTGACTTGCATATTATAAACATCTGGAGGTTTGTCTGCAGGTCTATGGCGTGGTGGCACTTAATGATTGGACGTCATTGGGTCAGAAGCCAGTCCTGACCACAGTGTGGTTATTCATTCTTTTGAATTACACCTGTATTCCCAGCGGCCCGCAGAGCCCTGCTTTTTTGTTTGCACAGCTGGTTTGCGCTAAAACAGTCCAGGTTAAATAGTGTCTTCAATTGTCCCTCTAAAATGTGAACCTATGACCCCATGATTCATTTTAGACGGTGGCTCAGCGGTTGCAGGTTCGAATCCAGCCTGATCTCCATTTTCTGGCCTTTCTACATCATATTGGCAAAAACCTAGTTTTTCAGTACATCGAAGGTATATACTTCATCAGTATGTGCACTGCAATATAAAAAATACTTTTTGTGTGCAAAGGAAATAAATAACAACTTTATTGCATGCGTTGTGGTGCTTCTGTGAATGCGCGATGAAGACTGACACAGAAGAGAAGAAATTAAGTTGTTTTGTTTTTTGTGTGTGCACAAAAAGTGTTCTCGTAACTTTATAACATTACAGTTAAACCACTAATGTCACATGGACTATTTTAGGAATGTCCTTACTACCTTTCTGGGCCTTGAACGTGTCATTTGCGTTGCTGTCTATGCAGGGTTAGAAAGCTCTCAGATTTAATCAAAAATATCTTAATTTGTGTCCAGAAGATGAACAAAGGTCTTACGGATTTGGAACGACATGAGAGTGAGCAATCAATGACAGAATTTTTATTTTTAGGTGAACTAACCCTTTATCTTAAACAGTGTTGTTTCTCTACACTGTAAAAATTTTCTCCAGTTTCAACCTAAAAACTTAAGTTCAGCAGCTGCCTTACGTTTAAGTTAAATTGACTCAAAAGTACAAGTCATTTCAACTCACTACAATAAAAAAGGTTTAAATGACTTGTACTTTTAAGTTATAAAAATTTTCTCGTTTCAACTTAAAAACTTAAGTTCAGCAGCTGCCTTAAAATTTCAAGTTAAATCAACTTAAAAGTACAAGTCATTTCAACTCACTACAATAAAATAGGTTTAAATGACTTGTACTTTTAAGTTGATTTAACTTATGAGTTGAAATGACTTGTACTTAAAAAAGTTCTTACCAGTTTCAACTTAAAAAACTTAAGTTCAGCAGCTGCCCTAAAATTTTAAGTTGATTTAACCTCAAATTTTAAGGCAGCTGCTAAACTTAAGTTTTTTAAGTTGAAACTGGTAAGAAGTTTTTACAGTGTAGTAATTTTTTTTTTTTTTAAATTGTAGCTTGAAAACAAGTCAAAAATGACTCATCTCTAAAGCTTTCCACATTTTGCTTGGACTTTCTCAGAGACTTTATTGTGAATTGTTGCGTCCCCATAGTAAACAGCTCAACTTGTTTTGGGTGGGTCGGCTGGGTAGTAATTCATTTGACTAATTTTGGGTTTAGTGGCTCTCCCAGCCCATGAGACGAGCGGAGGACTCTCATTAGATGAGCGTTAACACCATCGGAGGGCCTGCTCCCTCACGTATCACATTAGTGCTGAGGTCAGATGATGATGTGGCGGTATGTGTGACTGCTGGTATTACTTCACGTTCCTTGCGGACATCCAAGAATGCTTGTGTTGTTTATCACATTCTTGGTACATATCGACTAGTAACATAATACGTTATTCCACGCGTAGACAATCCGCAAGTGGCCCCAGACTGAAAATTAGGAGGGTCGGGGTCCAAATTACACTTGGAGAGAAAAGAAAAATGGTTGATTTGTTTCCCGAAGTATATATTTTCCTTTCTCTCTCGCTCGGGCTTCACACAAAGTACTCAAGACTCAGTGTTTCAGCCCTGCGTTAAAAGGTATTATTGATTCTATCTCGACTAAACCGGTGTCCACGTCCCCTAAACATAAATATCGCGTGTTGGCCGGGACACTTGCGCCGCTCGGCGCTCCTAAGTACCATCTGGCTGCTGCCAAAACAAACAGTAGTAATGAGTACTAGGTCGTGGTTGAGAGGCCGGTCTAGAAGTCGGGGACTTGCCAGCGTGCGCACACTGAGGGGCTGTCATAAGCCAAATTAAAAGACTGACTGTTTCTACCCCCTTGCGCTGCTGAAGATGCTGGGAGTCGACGTGGGGGGAATGAGGGGGAGGCGTCGTGTTCAACAAGCAGATCTTGTATTTGAGAATCGGCTCTGGGGAGTGAAACCGAGGAAATAACAAGTGAGGATTTATTGCCAGACGGTTTGTTTACGTTAAAAGGACGGGTCGTTCGCGCCAGCCAAGGCGGTATTTGCATAATACATACAAAATGAGATCCATCTTTGCCACACGCATACCCGCGAAACCTTGCGTTTTAAAAGAAGTAGCCAGAGAATTGCTTAGGCACTGGACAGGAGGGCCCGCTGCAGACGAACGACCAGCGGAGGTGCGGGAAAAATGCATCTGTGCGGGATGGTTGTACGAACTGCTGCATATTGTGGTCTCCCTGGGGGAGAACACAAATCGAGCAATTTTCTGCTCTGTAGACCGTATTATCGTCCAGTCTGGCAACTTTCACAGTTCAACATTTTTAAAAAAGGTTTTAAAAGAAGGTTTTGCAGTGAATGCCATAGAAGAACCATTCAGTAAACAGTTTGTAAAAGAACCATTTTTTCTCGATATGAAGAACATTTCAATGATCTAAAGAACATTTTAGAACTTTTGTGTAATGGAAAGATTCCATGGGCCTTAAAGGTTCTTTATGGAACCAAAGATGCCAATAAAAGAACCTTTATTTTTAGAAGCATAGAGCAGTGTTTTTACACAACCTGCATTAAATGAAACTTCACATTTCTGAACGTTCCTACACATAACAGTTCAATGAGATCAAGGCCAACTGAGTGGCATACAGGCCTGTATGTAATTCATTCTATAATATAATGAAATTCAGTCACATCTCTAGGATGCGATTGACTTTGATGCTCTTATTTGTCTATCATTATTCAGTTGTTTAGTTAAAATGTCAAAATAAACACATTTATGCTGAATATTTGATACACTGGTAATAAAAAAAATGTGATCAGTAAGATTTTTTAATGTTCTGCTCATCAAAGTTCTGTTTATTTGATTAAAAATACAGAAAAAAGTAAATGTTATTGCAATTTAAAATGAGAGTTTTCTATATTAATGTACTTTAAAACGTACTATAATTTATTTCTGTGATGCAAAGCTGCATTTTCATCAGCCATTACTCCAGTCTTCAGTGTCACACGATCCTTCAGAAGTCATTCTAATATGCTAATTTATTATTAATTTTGAAAGTTTTTTGCTGCTTAATGTTTTTTGGAATCTGTTATACTTTTTTCAGGATTCTTTAATTTAAAAAGAACAGCATTTATTCAAAATATAAATCTTTTCTAACGATGTAACGCTTTACTATCATTTTTTTAAAAATCAATTTAACACATCCTTGCTGAATTAAAAAGTATTAATTTCTTTCAAAAAAAAAAAAAAAAAAAAAAAAAGAAAGGAAAATTTTACCCGCCCTAAACTTTAAATGGTATTGTATATTGTTACAAAAGATGTCTATTTTAAATAAATGCTGCTCTTTTAAATGTTCATCAAAGAATCTTGAAAAAAGTATCACAGATTCCAAAAAAATATATATATATATATTAAGCAGCACAACTGTTTTCAACATTGATAATAAATCAGCATATTAGAATGATTTATGAAGGATCATGTGACACTGAAGACTGGAGTATTGATGCTAAAAATTCAGCTTTGCATGACATGAATAAATTCTATTTTAAAGCAGTATATAAAATAGAAAACCACTATTTTAAATTGGAATAATATTTCACATTACTACTGTTTTTACTGTATTTTTAATTAAATAAACAGCCTTCATGAGCAGAAAGGAATTAAAAAAAACAAAACAAAAAAATCTTACTGATGGCAAACTTTTGAACAGCAGTGTAATAAGTGATATCAAATATATTTGACATACATAATATGTAAAAATCTGATTTATATGTATTCAGTTTTACATTTTACATTTGAATTTTAGTGTTAGTAATTTTCTCATTTTTATTAGTCTTAATTTCTATATCTATTTGCTTTTCATTTTTATTTCAGTTTAGTTTAAGTAATTTTAGCATCAACTTAAGCTTATTGTAATTAATCATAAATATTTATATGTCAGCTTAATTAAAAAAAAGCTTAATTTATTTTTAATAGTTTTATTTATTTATTTGTACTATAATAACACTGGTGGTGTGGCAAGATTTTATGTTTTTCAATTCTGTGCTATCAGAACTAAATTAGCATTTTTTTTTCTGTTAGTGTCCATTGATAACATTGGCATATGTGACCCTGGACCAACAAACCAGTCATAAGTCACATGTGTATATTTGTAGCAATAGCCAACAATACATTGTATGGGTCAAAATTTTGAAAAAAAATTGCATGAATATATTTTGTAAATTTCCTACCATAAATATCTCAAAACGTAATTGCTGATTAGTAATATGCATTGCTAAGAACTTCATTTGGACAAATTTAAAGGTGAATTTTTGCACCCTCAGATTCCGGAGAATAGTTGTATCTCAGCCAAATATTGCCCTATCATAACAAACCATACATCAATGGAAAGCTTATTTAATCAGCTTTCAGATGATGTTGACCCTTCTGACAGATTTTGTGTTCCAGGGTCTCATATAGACATGAAAGTTTCCTCAAGTCATAAGTCTGATTACACGTGTGCTGTTATTTTACCATGTGATCAGACTTTAAAGGTGGGTTTGTTTGACATTGGCGCCCCATCACTTCAGCATCATGATGGTGAGTTTTGCAAAAACAGCACTCATTTTCATTAAAAAATTTCGTTTGAAAGAGCTAAAAACGTAAATTCATAGGGTTAAACTATGTGATCTTTTCAGGTTCTAGAAGAAGTCCTCATTGAGGCCTGTGATGGAGAAAGAGCTGATTGACTTCTTGACTGCTTGTTTAACATCAGGCCGTGAAGCAAATCTGTCTCAAGCATGTCAAACTTCATCTCTCCAAGAAGTCTGAAGGAAAACAGGTTGCTCATTTTACTTATTAAAACACTCTAATGAACATTTAACTGGTGTTTGCTTGTTACGAACTTGAACGCGGTCCAGTAACAACGTTTCTTTTGTTCTGTCCCGTGAAGAAAAGCTCCTGCTGTTGGGAAACCCCCTGATATCTCTGAATGTCCATGGGCAGGTCAGAAAGGCCCTGATGATGTCAGTTGAGGTGGACCCAAAACTGCAGAGCTGTTTTAATGTGGTTTGCGGCGTTTATTGCACGCGATTACAACAACCATTATGCACATCCACAAAAAATGCTGCCACCCTACAGCAAACCCGCAAACTGGTGCGCTCATTTCCTCTCCATCCTTCGGCAGAGCAACAATGCCACTGTTTTTGCTGGACGGATCTGCTGGTCAGACGCACTACAGGTGTGAAAAAAGAGGCCTCAGTTTGCCATTCAGTTTGGGCATCATTCATTCGGGAGGTTATTTTTAGTGCTGAAAAGTTCAATGTGGTGCTACGTTTCTTTGGCAGCCCGTAGAGGTTTTCGAGCCAGCGCTGGATGCTGCTGTGGCTAAGGTCTTATGTGTAAGTGACAGCAATATGAAATGTTTATTAAAGGCTGCTTCCTTTGCCTCCTTATTTTTAACTTGAGTTGCTCATCTGTATTCAAATTGTTGACAGCCGCGGTGGGTGTTCCAGATTTTCCGCATAAGGGTGTCTTTTCTGTTCTGTTCAAGAGCTTAAACATGCTATATATACCTGTTTAAAGTTCAGACACCCCTACTTAATTTTTATTAATGTTACACTAAGAAACATATAGGAGTGTTAATAAATCATAGCAAAATCTGCCAACTCTTATGCATTTGGTATACGCATCTATTCAGTCAATCAAGTATCAATTGATAACTAAATCCATAGTTTAAAAATATATATAAAAATATATATAATATGAATTACAAAGTAATTCATTAAATATTAAAAAAAAACTATTTAAAGAAATATTTTTTAAAAAATTGGGTAAAATTAAGTAAACTACATTTAAAAAATGTAACATTTATTTTTTTATTTTATGTTTAATATTTATTTTCTGTATTTATTTATTTTCTTTAAATGGTTTTAAATATTTAGAAATATGTTTGTATAAAATATTTTAAAACATTTTATTTAATTAAATACTTTTAATATTCATTAAATATAAAAAATAAATATTTAAAGAAATATTTTTAAAATAAATGTTAACAGTTGCATAAAATAAACAAAATTTTAAAATGTAACATTCATTTATTTATTTTTAATATTAATGTTTAATATTTATTTTCTTTATTTTCTTTAAATGGTTTTACATATTTATAAATATGTGTATATATACAATATTTTAAAACATTATAAAACATAATATTCATTAAATGTTAAAAAATAACTATTTGAAGAAATATTTTAAAAATACCTGTTAACAATGTATTTATATAAATGTATTTTTTTAATATTAATGATTAATATTTATTTTCTTTATTTTCCGTATTTATTTATTTTCTTTAAATGGTTTTAAATATTTATAAATATGTATATATACAAATATATAAATATTTTTAATATTCATTAAATATTAAAAAAAATAACTATTTTAAAAATATGTTTAAAATACTTGTTAACAATTAGGTAATTAGGTAAATGTAACATTTTGTTCATGTAATTTGTAAAAAAAAATATTGATGTTTAATATATTTTTCTTTATCTTCTGTATTTTCTTGAAATGATTTTAAATGTTTATATGTATGTATAAAATATTTTAAAACATTTTATTTAATTAAATATTTAATTTCTAATATAAAAAAATAACAATTTAAATAAATATTTAAAAAATACATGTTAACAGTATATAAAGAAAATTTCAAAATGTAATAATCATTTTCAATGTTGTGTTTAAAAAATATTAATGTTTAATATTTATTTTCTTGAAATGGTTTTAAAAATGTAGAAATATATTTATTTTTAGTATTTATTTTTAGATATTTATTACATTTTAATTTTATCCAAAGGCTTATCCTCAAATACATAAAATGTAAATTTTAAATGTAACAACATTCTATATATATATATATATAGAATGCATTTGCATCAAAAAGCATAAACTTTAATAGTGTACAAAAGTTGTAGGCCTATAGTGTTCAGATCACAACAGTTTCAAGCGATACCCTTCATTTAGGCCCGTACAAGCTGCTTTCCACTGCTATCTTGACTCATTACCTCTCTAGATGTAATCCCATCATGCATCTGAGTGATGAACTGTGCTCTGGAGGGAAAGGACATCTCGATAACAGACAAATCACTTTGAATTACTGCTCCAGTCAATGAGGTGTGCTGGTATTGGGGAAGAACACACGGTCAAGAGCAGTGGGCAAAGCTCCTCTTATGCATCTGACAACAATCTGCCGTCACAGGCTCACGGCACCTCCCGACCCACCGCATTCAGTTTGTTCAGGCTGGCTTTCCGCAGACTGTGGCAGTGGCTCACGGGAACTCCCTCGCGCATGCCAGCTTTTCCTAGGGCGCTAAAGGTCGGGTTAAGACTGAGTGGAAAATCTGTCGGAGGGGGTCTGTTGCATTTAGGATCAGTTGTTCTTCCTTGGATATTATTACAGAGCGAGTGCTCTACTGTGTTGGGGAAGGAATCCAGGAAAACACATCGGAATGTGCCATGATAAATTTCATGTGGCACAGCGGTTCCAAAGGGCATAAACACGAGGACAGCTATATGAGCGTCAAGTAAGGGTTCGTAAAAGTACAGCATCATATATGGTCAAACTGTACTCGGCCCATCACTGACACACATGTCTTGTTTTGGGGCATTTTACAATTATACGACTCCTCTGTTACTCTAACGACACAATCCAAACGGGATAGTTTATAGTGTCTTTGACATTTTTATGCCTCATCGGGTGTTGCCAGGTATCGGATTAACCAATATTTACGTGAATGATGATCGGTCGGCCTTCGCCGAGAGCTTTTAGCAGTTTTTTCCTAGGTGGTCCATTTGTGTCTGACAACCTGACACCTTCTTAACTCCACATACAGTTTTCTGTCTTTCTGGTGACGTATGAGTGTTGTCGTCATCTGATACTACGCGAGGATAAAACAATAACTGCTAGCGCAGCATTTGTGACAGGCCTGCTCTGGGGAAAAATGTCTTAAAAGGAACAAACCGAGCTTTTGAATTATGTGACACAAGTAATTTAATAGAAACACTGGAGTACATTTAAATTCCAAAGTGGCAGGGAGGTAAAAACTAGAGTGAAATGTTTTTATTACTATTTCTGAATGATTTAGCACCTTTGGGACTGGGGTGTAAGAAAATAGTGAAATTTTGGTCTCTAGATACTTGAATAACTCAGTCTGTCCAGTTGTTACAGAATAACCCTGCTTAATTTAATTTAATACACACAGTAAACAGTTTTCTGATAATTTAATGCATTAAAATAACAGATCAAGTGTTAGCAAAAATACCAATGGGTCTCCCTTCAATAGCTGTGTACGAGCGACCCCTTGTGCTCGCCTTTAGTTTTGCAAGGAACAAATGCATGGAGAAAAAAAACAAACAAACTAGAGTTTGACACCAGCCTACATCATATTCGTTTATATTTTGTAATATTTTAAGCATTTTTACCTTGACTATCACTTTATAGTGACTAATACAATCAGATACAGCGATATTTTCTCAAATATTTATTACAATACTAATAAATTGAACATTAACTTAAATGGTATAACTGGATGCTTTCAACTGATTTCGTTTTGAACTGTCACCAACTTAACTGCAGTGGTCAGACTATTAAAAAAATAATGTATAAAGCTACAAATTTGATTATAATGCACGATCTATCCATATAACATGTATTTTGAGGTGCAGCTCGTTATTTTAATTGAGTGTTTCGGTAGTTAGCAGTGAACCGGTTGCCTCACCTGAAAATTTGTGTTGGATATTATCTTTGGGAATAGAAATATGGATATTTTATTTGTAAACATACTTCTTCCCGCTTATTTATTTTAAAACTAGCGAGCTAAGCCAGTAGTTGTAATGGTTGTGTCGTGTAAACATGGCTGAAGACGCGAAAAGCGGAGGAACAGACAAACCGATTCAATTAATTCACATTGTGATGGGTGAAACGGAGCTTTTCGAAACTGCGAAATTCGAATCATTGCGTAGCAAAATGATTCACTGTTTCGAACCGCTCCAATCGGATCGCGAATCATTGGATTCAGATCAAAACATCGGAGCGGCTTTGCGAATCTTTTGATTCTGATCGGAACTTCGGAGCGCGGAACGCGAATTATTTGATTCAGATGGGAACTTAAGAGAGGGTTCGTGAATCTTTTGGTTTATATCGGGACTTTGGAATGATTCGCAATTCACACTCCGAAGTCCCGATCTGAAATGATGGTTCGTGAATCATTATTCAGATCGGGAGGAAGGCGCGCGGATCACGAATCAATTGATTTAGATCGGAACTTCTGAGCGGGTTCGTGAATCAGTTGATTCCCACAATATTATTAAACAGCACAAAACATCAAATCATTACGGCAGTACAGTTATAAAAACAAAATTAAGAAGAAAGAAAGAAAGAAAGAAAGAATGCACAAATACAAATTAGTCATTTTTTATCTTTGTAGTAGCCTATATAAATTAAGGTTAAAGATCTTATGCATAAAATAAAATACACATAATTGTACATGGCTACAATTATATATAAAATATAATGTCAAAATGTCAAAGCCTTTTAGTCAGGGGTTTTCTAAAAGATTAAAAACCTCTGCTTTTAGTTACTAAAAAAAATAGCCCAGCCGGTCTCCTTTGAACGCAACGTTAATAGGAACCTTCCAGCACAGGCTCCATTTTCTATCCGGGTTTATTTATCAGTGACACAATAAGCCTGCTAAACCATCCTAGCCTCATCTTTGTTGATTGTTTTCGTCAAAAATCAGACAAGGTAGCCCTTTAATTGTCTTCGTTTGTTTGTATTTCTTATAGTCTTCACGGAGTGAGTTTGCTGTGTGATAATGTAAAGTCATTTCTGACAGGGTGTACGTGCTAAGCTAATAGAAAGCTATGGATTATTCTGAATGAAGTAAATTACAGTTATTTCTGAATTAATCAGAAATAAACAATAACGAAAATGAACCTACAAAAACCCAGGGAATGCTAGGAGGTTCGTGGACATTAGTGTAACTTACATTAAAAAGGTGACCTAAAAAGATTAAAAAAAAGTTACATGCAGAAATATATGAATAAATAAGAAAATAAACAAGACGTCTACAGTGCTATAATGACGATTAGAAAAAAATAAATAATATTTTGAGATAGTTATTAATTTTTTACGCTATAATTTGGTTTATACAGTACATCTATATATAGATTCTTTATACAATAAGCTATATAGATGCCTTTTTAAATTTTCGAAGTGCGAGGATAATTATATTTGGTGGTTTGTAGCATCTAAAAGATTGAAAACCCCTGTTCTTCAGTAAGCTGCTTACAGTTTGTGGCTTGAGTAACCTGCTGTGTTTTATTGACTTTAATGTCTTTATTTCAGAGAAATTGTCATCTGGACTAATCTGCTTCTAAAATGGAGCCAGCATGTCGAAAAGACAAACAAAAGCAGCAAACACCGACCCGTGGAGACAGAACCAAACAGAAATCAGCCCAGCAGGAGCTGAAGCAAAGACAAAGAGCAGAGGTTACACTCCCTCTTCATACTAATATACTGATGTCCTTTGTGCCTGAAAATCCTTATAAATGCATATCATATCATAGTATGCAATGCTATGGTTATTTGGACACTACAATCAGACTGTTCTATTTTGCAACAAATATTTTATTTTTTTATCTTTTATTTTTTACAATTTAAATTAAAATGTGTTTCTTTAAATAATTTACAAATAATTGATAGTTTTTCATATTTAACATTTTCATTTTTTTAATTAAGTAAAAACAGTAATATTGTGAAATGGTATAACCATCTAAATATGTAATCTTAATATGTAATTTATTCCTGTGATGCAAAGCTGAATTTTCAGCATCATTACTCCAATCTTCAGTGTCACATGATCCTTCAGAAATCATTTTGGAGCCTTCTGTACAAAATTGCACAATCATTGTGATCAGTCACTCATTTGCTTGTACTTAAGGACTTAGAAATAGTGCAAAGTTTAACATTTCATATTCTCTTGTCATATCTGTTTTAATTCAGATCAGTTCATCTCCATTTGTTTGTTCTCTTTTTCTGGTGTGTTGCAGATTTACGCCCTGAACAAAGTCATGACTGAACTTGAACAGCAGCAGTTTGAGGCCTTCTGCAAGCAGATGCAGTCACAAGCCGAATGAGAAAAACTCATGTCAGGGCAAACATACGCAGGTTAGGGTTACATTATGAGGTCACTCATATTTTTGTATTATTGTAAACCATATGATAATCACCCCTTTCAGTCCTGACGTCAAAACCAAAATGTATTCGCTGGAGATTGATACACGCACACTACTTGAACCTGAGTGTACAATCACATCACAAATGTTGGGCAGTATACAGTATACAAGACCAAAAATACATCATATTTATCAGAGAACCATCCTGTGAAGACATTCACTCACTCTGTAGGATGTTAAACTTCTGTTCACTTCATTTTATGTGTCTTTGTTACTTGTGAAGTTTTATATGATACACAGTGTTTATTATCCTGAACATTACGTGTGATTGCACAAAGCTGTTTTAGACGATTTGTGACCTGTTGACTGAAGGAAAATAAGATGCAGTTGTCACTCTTTTGGTTTAGGATTAATTTATTTTTTACATGTGACATACTTTAATGATAGTTAAAGTTCTTTTGACCATAAGGGTTTTTAACAGTAGTTTGGTTATTAAAAATCATATCTTGAAAAAATAAATAAAATGATTTCCTTCTCTGAGCCTTATTTTCCTATATCAGCATACGCAGGTAGAAAAGCTGATAAATACACTACCAATCACGTTTGGGGTAAGTAAGAATATTTTTTTCACCTGACGTTAATACTTTCATTCAGCAAGGATACATTTAATTCATCAGAAGTGACAGTAAAGACTTTTATTATGTTACAAAATATTTTTATTTCAAATCATTGCTGTTCTTTTATTTAAGGAGTCCAGAAAAATTAGATTCATCACTGTTTCCATGAAAACATTAAGCGGCACAACTGTTTTCAGCATTGATAATGATAAGAAATGTTGCTTGAGCAGCAAATCAGCATTTTAGAATGATTTTTTTAAGATGATGCTGAAAATTCAGCTTTGCATCACAGGTATAAATTACATTTTAAAATATATAAAAATAAAAACCAGTTTTTTAAAACTGTAATAATATTTCACAATATTACAGTTTTTACCATATTTTTGATTAAATAAATGCAGATTTGATGAATGTAAGTTGTCCAAAAACATTTAAAAAAATCTTCCTAACCCTAAAATTTTGAATGGTAGTTCAAATACATTTTTAAGTTGAATTCTCAGCAGTCTCGTGGCACTGAAACAGATTGTCTGGGAAAAGTGTGTCTGAGGTCTGGGAACAGATGTGGCAATTTCTTCATCTGACCTGAATTTGTCAGCTTGAAGTCATTTGAAAAAGACCATGCCATGTTATAATATAGCACAAATGTTTCACAGCAAAACTATAAATACAATATTGTTTGATAAAGGAAGGCCAGAAACAGCTCATGTTTTGTCATTCTTTTATTATTTTTGTGTCATGGGCATGATATAGACCTATTTGGACTGCATATGACACTAGGAGATCATGCTAATTGCAGATCGGTTGCATATAGAACTTCATTAAAGGTGCATTGTTCATATAAGCTAACGCAATGTGTAGCTTGCAGGAGTATATAGAGGTAGTTAGTGGTCGAGAAGAAATGGTAACCACTAAGGTAAAAAAAAAAAAACACCTAAAATAAGACACTTCTTTAAAATGCCTAGCATTACATGTAGTATAGTATGTGCAAAACTAAAAGCAAGCTGTGAGTAAATTCTTCAGGTCTTTTTCAATCAATTTTAATTTTGTCTGAACGGTTTAGAGGTCTATGGTAACAGAGCTTCCAGTCACTCTCACTCCAAACCAGCCCTGCCAAAACTTGGTATCTTGACCTCCATGTTCAAAAGAGATGAAGCGAAGGCCTGGACCGTAATCTGTGAATGTGTGGCTCACCTATAACAGAAGCAGAAATTGAGTTAAAACAACAGGCTTGATAATAATAAAATACTTGCATGATGTAGAACAAAATATTAAATATGATGCAACAGGCTATTTAAGGTTAAAGATTAAGTGGGACTGGAGATTCTGCACTCATACCTGTTTCCAAGAGCAGTCGTCGCAGTCAGGGTCAAGGGTCACTTCATCTGGCTTAAATTCAGAGATGACCTCTTGGTTTTCATCAAGCAGAAACACAGTGAGGTTATAAATACACCCACAGTCTGTTCGGCTGCAGTACCTACACACACATTCAAAAGAAATGACTGAATGGACAATGTGATGAAACAAAACTCATGACATTATGTCTATCCTCAAGGCTTACCAGTCTTCCACATGCACCGCTGGCTGTGCAATGTCTAAATTTTCAGGGTCGTAACCCTCTGCTAGCAGATCAATAACTTGTCTTTTTAGACATGGCCTGGAACAAAACAGGAGTAGACAGTGAAACACATGGATGAATAAAGACATATCAAAACACATGCAGTGAAAGAAAGAGAAGGATCATTTTCCAACCAGAAAAACTGCCTTTTATTTTTCCCAGCCCTCATCTGTTCAGCTACTATCCATTCTCTCTTACTCAAAAGAGGTGCTGAAGTATTTAGTGACTGATTCGTCATCGAAACCGTGTCCGCAATCCCCCGGCATGTCCTCGGTCCGCCATTGATCGCCTCCATTCTCTGTCAGCTCCCAGTGTTCCAGCTCCTCTGGTGAAGATAAGAGTTTTTTTTTTTTTTTTTTTAGATATTTTACTGATTTTATTATTTTATTTTAAACTGATATGTGATGGCAAATGAGTTAAGAAATGTGTGTTCTTATGTGTGTTATGCATGCAGTTATGACTCCATGTCTACTGCTAAAAGGTGATTAAATGATGACTACATTGATAGTGACATTTACGCATTAAGCAGACACTTTAATCCAAAGTAACTCTGTAGAGCAGTATAAGCAATTCATCAAAGAGCCAATAATATTTGCAGTACACAATGCAATGTTTATTAGAAAACTATATTAGCAATTTGAAAGCTGGATTAGTTGTTTTCCCTAAATCTAAAAGCTAAAATCATGATGAAAAAAAAATAATACACTACTGGTAAGATTTTGTAATATCACTAAATAATATTACAATTTAAAATAACTAATTTCTATTAGAAAATATTTTAAAATGTATATATATTATTCAGTGTCACATGATTATTCAGAACTCATTCTAATATGCTGATTTGCTGATCAAAAAATATTATTCTCAATGTTGAAAACAGTTGTGCTGCATGTATAGAAAGTTCAAAAGAACAATTTATTTTAAATAAAAACCTTTTGTAACATTACAAATATCTTTAAGGTCACTTTTAACTAATTTCATGCATCCTTGCTTAAATTTATTCATCCTTGCTTAATATTAATTTATTTTATTTATTAATTTATTAAGTCTTATTGGCCTTTTGAAAGGTAGTGGACTTACCATCTCCATTAGGATTTTTTAAGAGGTTTCCAGGCATGTTGTTCAATCTGAGAGTTGTCTTCTTTTCCTGTTACTATTCAAAGAGAAATACGCCATATAAAACAGTGCAAAAGTGACAGTTTTGACTTTGGAATCTCTATCTTTTAACCAGCAGTCCTTTTTTTTTATCATTCATGTGCCTGAGATCGATTACATTTCCTTAATCCTGCAGTAGAGCTCAAATTAAAACCCAATCAATGCAAAGCTAAAGCTGATATCATTCACTAGAACACAGTTTATTTCTTTCTGCGTTGATTGTTCCCTTTAGCTCTAGCTTAGCCTATTGCAGTGAGCTGACTCATGTTTCCTGCTGTAGATTTGTTTAGTGTATGTTTATGTGCTCTTTGCACACACATGAAATAAATGAACACAGCATACACATAAAAAGGCAACGAATCCTATAAATTGTCCAGTACTTACAGTGAGCGGAGTATCTCTGAGTCTGTCCTCTCAGTCGAGTGTGGTGGTGGGATGGAGCTTCCTGTAATTTGATCTTTCCTCAGCCCTTCCCTGGTTGGCAGAATGAGGCACATGAGTATTGCGACATCAGCAACTTGAGTTAACCGCTGACAGTTTTGCACAGCACATGATGTGTGTACATTAGCACAAATGTCAGACACTTTACAGAAGAAAACTATAACTGAAATACAGAAAGGAATAAACAATCTTCGTTTTACAACAGCCAACAATATAATTTTTGATGGGAGGAGAGAATTGTACAAATCAGCCTCTTTTTTTAAAAAAAACATCGTGGCCATGAATTAATAATTCGTTACCACGGCTTACTAATACATCAACACAAAATACTAAGTCGTAAAAAAATATGAAATCGTGAGCACCTTTTACTGATTCGTTACTTGTTTTATGAAAATCATGTCAAAAGTGTCAATACGTACAGTCAAACCAAAATTTATTCAGACACCTTCAACATTTCTCACATTATCAGTTTATTCGCTATACTTTAGAAAATGGTAATAATATATGAGGAGAACTCAAAGTTAAACTGTGTCAGAACAAATTCATCTTCATAATCACAAATGAATTACAGCCAAACCAAACCGTCACAGTTTACTATATTTTTCCATCCTCACGTACATAAATGAACTATAGTGTTTTGCACCCACTAGTAAAAAAAAAAAAAATAAATAAAAAAACATTAAAAAATATACCTGATGTCTGAATAATTTTTGTTTTGTCTATATATGTGACCATGGACCACATAACCAGTCACTGAATAAATAAGCTGAATAATTAAGTTTACATTAATGTATGGTTTGTTAGGATAGGACAATATTTGGCCAAGATACAGCTATTTGAAAGTCTGAAATCTGAGGGTGAAAAAAACAAAAAAAAAAAAAAAAATTTAGAAAATTGCCTTTAAAGTCCAAATTATGTTTTTAGCAATGCATATTACTAATCAAAAAATAAGTTTTGAGATATTTACAGTAGGAAATTTACGAAATGTCTTCATGGAACATGATTTTTACTTAATATCCTAGTGATTTTTGGCATAAAAGAAAATTTGTCTTTTTGACCCATACAATGTATTGTTGCTAATGCTACAAATGTACTGGTGCTACTTATGACTGTTTTTTTGGTCCAGGGTCACATATGTAAATTTATGAAAAATGCAGTCACTAATTTTATCCCTTAAATCATCTTTGATCATCAAAATGACATATTTAAATGTTTTTCCCCCAAATAATTTCTTAATGTCTTAAAATTGCTTGAATATAACTCAAAATTACCTCATTTAGTATAAGTGGAATAATGACCTGCTGCTGCTCCAATTTCACCCAGTTAGTAAACACTACACAATTGCAAGTGGCAATATTGGATATATGGTTATTGGAGAGTGAATCCATGAGTGAGTTTATTTAAATTCTGAATGGATTCTAGCCGTCGCTAATCTTATTTTGTCACAATCTGCTGTCAGAGGAAAAAGATGGGGAAGTAAAAACCTACATCTTGATTTTGGTTCTTGTTTCAAGATTCTTCTTTTTTTTTTTTTTTGCCATATCTGAGATCTGAATCTGATTAAAACTGATATCTTTATATGAATAGAATTTTAGATCAATAAATACATCTAAATATAAGTTTTTGTAAAAAAATATTTTTTTTTTTTTTGTAAACCTATTCTAAAATTTGCAAACGGCCAAATGTATTTTAGACTGCAGTATTACGCCAAATAAAATACTTGAACAATTATTGTGCTGAACAATATTTATAGCAGTATTTTTCTCTTAAAAAATATCTAAACATAATCTGACAAAGACTTTAGAATATTTAGGAAACCCATGTGAATTAAGTGTTATCATGTAGTAATACTTAATACTTATAAATAAATAAATAAATAAATAAGATTTAATAATAAAAAATATTCATAGTCAGAGATGCTTTAAACTAACGAAATAATTTTTGTTTTGTTTGAAAAGTGTATTTGTGTGTGTGTTTTATGAATGTCACTTATTTTGATTTTTTTTTTTTTTTTATAATGCTATTCGAAGTGTATATTATACCTAATATACATTTATACATGTATATTATATTTCTGGCCTGTAAACTGACCAATAGATGTGTGAGCCATATGAATGCATTGGGGGACTTTTATTTTGGTAGATGAGCCGATCTGTCTGTCTGGGTTTCACCCATCACATCTTCATCACATTCGGACATATATCATCACTGTTTTCCATCACCCCTGCCACTGTCATCGCCTGTTTTTCGATCCAGGATACTTATCTGCCTCTTTACCGTCGCGTGGTCCACTATCTGCGTTTCAGCAGCAGGTAAACGTGAATAAAACACCATGAACACAAACATTAGTCACAACAATGTTAGCATGACGGCTAGCCAATTAGCAAGTTCCTGCAGAGGAGGAAAAAGTGGATTAAGTATTGTTTAAATATATTACAGTTCGAGCTAGTTAAGGATTTAGTTGTGTAGTCATGGATATCGGTCATAATTGATGTGTTTTGAATGAAATAGTGTTGTTAAACATAACAGATCAGGTCTGTAGTGCTAACAGGCTATCTGAGCTCGAAGACTGCCCAACAAAAAGATTAAAAAACATAGTTTGTTTACTAAAATGATCCGGAAAGATAATAAACCTTTTATTTGAGTCAAATCACAGATGGGGAGATGAATATATAAAGCAGTCAGAAAAGTTAGATGTGTTTTTGCAGTTTGTTTAGGTGTGGAGATACGTGACGTGACTCTTGTGTATTATATAATCTCATAAATCCATTTCTAAAACTTTAATTTGTCTGACAAGATTCTTGTGTTTAATTATTGATCGAAATGAATAGCTATTTAAAGGTTTTTAAATAATTTGATCCAGTCAGATGTTATCATAACTAGTTAATGTACAATATGTATCAAAACAGGAAGCTCTAACACGATTTAATTGTAGTTTGTGCGTTATTCCAATGTTATTTTGATATTATATGTGTCATATATGTGCATGTGGTATAAAATGTGATCGTAAACTAAAACATTTTTTTACATTATAGAAATGGACAACAGCTCGACGACTTGTCCATTTGACACACAGGTAAAAAGATTTTTATTTGACATTTCATTCATTTATTTCCCAGCTATAACGGTTTTTAATGTTCGTATATGCTGTGTCTTTTCAGTAACGTTATTTCGGCATGACTGTATTTTTCGACGAATCCTCCATGCATGTATAACGTTGACGTTAGCTGAAAATAACGTTAGGCTTTCCTCGTTTAACACTGGACGCTAATGTGTGATCATCATATCGAAAATATATATAAAAAAATATCTTATTTTAACGCTTTTACTTATTTATTTTCTTGTTTGATCTCCTTAAATGACTAAATCGTCAAAAGAAGAGATAGTGTCATTGTTTTTATGCGATCCCATTAGCAATGGCTGGCTAACTCATTAGTTCTTTAGATGCGGTTTAGCTTGATTAAATTAAAGAAGATCCGAGTCGTTTTTCGGCTTTTCCTTCATCGTTTTCACTTTCATAAGCTATTTATTTTGTTAAGCTCGTTTCTGTTCTCTTTTGGGCTGTTAGTGTTCAGTCAGTGTGTACCGTGTTGCTAAAACAAGCCCTTTAACATTCTGGCACATTATTAAATACGTTTTTACATTAAGCATGGAGTTTTGTCGATGCAAACGTAGTGGTAGTATATCTGGCGAATTTACATGTTTGTCGATCGTGTAATTGAATGACGGTGATGTGTCGTTTTACTCGTAGTTGTCAATATGTCGAATATTTGCACAGTTGACAGAGCCAGTTCGCGTCTGCGCATGCGCGCACATTGCTTTACTCCTACAGCATCAGATTGGAAAAGTAAAGCAGAGACTACATTTATAAGTACTGAAGTGTGTATACACATCCTTTATATATATATCTTTAAATGATGATTTTGTATATTGAATATTTAATATTTTTAATATTATTTATTATTTATTTAACATTAAATATTTTTTGCATGTTTGTTTCTATTCTCTGATTGGTGGAGATTTTTTGGCAGAATCATGGGTAATGTAGTTTTTCCACCAGGTATTAGCTATTAAATATGATTTTTTTTTTTTTTTTTTAATTAAGTGGAAAAAATGCAGCCTGATGACTTTAACATAAACATATACCACTGATTAACAACCTTGTATGTAAACTGTTCTATGTTGATTCTCTAGTAAACATTTAGACTCTGTAATGCTTTCAAAACAGTTTAAGAATTGTATTCAGATCTGAACAGCAACAGTGACTCAACCAATGGTGACAGGGCTGGGACTACATGTTTGAAAGCAGTCATTATGTTTTTTTATTTTTTTATATCCATTGTGACATAAGTGGTCTAGAAATTGTACGTTAATGTAACCCTGAGTTGTTTTGTTCCATGTTTATTTATTTATTTATTTATTTTTTTAACATTTTATTTTATTTTATTTTTTTATTTTTTTTTTATTTACCCTTGGCTTAAAATGGTTTAAAATGACAAAAATGCACAAAGTTCATTACTATTACAATGGACATTCATTGCTTCATTTCTGACTGGCTTAACAATCTGTAGCATTGCAGTTTGGTCATAATCTAAATGTTAAAAGTGGCTGTAATTCTTTTTAAAAGAATGAAATCCTGCTTGAGCTTTTAAACTCATGGCACTACCCCTTTAAAAGAAAAAATAGTCGCTTTAAGATGTTATGATGCTGTTTTTATTGCAGGCCTACAGTTCGACATTTAAGCGGAAACGGACGGTGGAAGATTTCAACAAGTTCTGCACTTTTGTGCTCGCATATGCTGGTTATATTCCTTATCCACAGGAGGTGAGTATTATATTGTGACGTAACTGAGAGGAGATTGTGTTAAAATGCTACTCACTGTGCTTTTACGTTTGATAGAAAGTGCTGTCAGTGTTGCAGGGTGAAGCAGGCCCTGCTTTCCTCAAGATCGCTCTGACACTTTGACCTCCAGAAGTTCCTATCCTTGGCAGTGGTGTAGCACTGGGTGTTCATGGGAATTTTGTTTTCGTTTTTTGGTGGCACGCCTCTTATGAGCTGCTTTGCTGCTGACGCTCTTGTTTGATCCGCAGAAATGGTGGTGGCTCTTATGTCACGGCCGCTGAGAGACATCCCCCCTCCAAAAAAACCTCAGCCCTCCCTCCCAGGGTAAGAGGGCCACTCCAGTCTCCTCCATTCTCATCTCAGACCCTGTCTCTAAGTGCCATTCTTCACAACAGCAGTGTGTGTGCATCCACAAACACTTCAGTTTCAGGTCTTCCCTTTAATGGATCCTTCAAATGGATGGAGGCTAAATCGAGGAAGCTCTGTTGCAGGGAATTGCATGAGGGCCAATCATAGCCACAAGTGTTCCAAAACCCAGTGAGCTGCCTACATAGGGTGCTAACATCCTAACTGCTTACTTAAAGTGCATGGGAAACACAACTGTCAATTGACACTGGCATGTTGGTTAGATAACACAGTTTGGATGTATATTTAAATATTGGGTAAAATAGTCAGTTTTGGGTGTCGGATAGTCAGTGTAGATCAGTGACAATAACTTCCTATGTTTTATGATCGAAAAAAGCAGTTTATTGGGAGAAGGATAGGTGTTAAAACTCAAGGCAGGTCACCTTTGTTTATATAGCTCTTTGTACAATACAAATAGTGTCAAATCAGATTTACTGGAAAATAACAATCGATGATGCCAGTGTCATTAAATATGAGACAAATTCCAATTTTGCCGAAAAGACAATAATGTTATTCAGCTTGAATCAGATCAGTGTTGATTCAGTTCAATAATTGTGTAAAGTTCATCAATTATGACGAACTACATTTGAGGTCAAAAGTTTACATACAATGCATTAAGAGCTGGGGAGTGAAAACATTTTGAATTTGAAGATCAGGGTAAATTTAGCTTATTTTGTCTTTTGGGAAACATGTAAGTATCTTCTATAGCTTCTTCTATAGTAATAAATGAAAAATATATGATATTTATTAAAAAAAAAAGAAAAAAAATGTACACATCTTCATTCTGTTCAAAAGTTTTCAAAAGCTCTTAATGCATAGTTTTTCCTTCTGAAGCATCAGTGAGCATTTGAACCTTCTGTAATAGTTGCATATGAGTTCCTCAGTTGTCCTCTGTGTGAAAAGATGGATCTCAAAACCATACAGTCATTGTTGGAAAGGGTTCAAATACACAAAAATGCTAAAAAAAATATATAAATAAATAATTTGTGGGATCTGAAGGATTTTTCTGAAGAACAGCGGCCAGTTTAACTGTTCAGGACAAATGAGGGACTCACGAACAACTTTCACTAAATCAAAAAAAATAAAAATCAAGTGTGTGTAAACTTTTGAACAGGGTCATTTTTAGAAATTCAACTGTTAGTTTCTCTTGTGGACTATATCTGAAAGTCTTTATGCGAAATATCTTATTCAGGTCAGCACTAAATAAAAAAATAACAGTTTAGTTCAATGTTGATTCAATTCAGTGATTAGGAATAAAACCCCCTTTTTTTTTTTGTCTTTTTTGACAGTCAACATACAGACAAAATGGTACAGTTGTCAATTTGGTTTCCATGTTATAGTTGGAAGTTGGCGATATTTAGTAGAAATATCCAACTTTAGGTTTTTGTTCTGCCATTTTGATTGAATGCCTGTTGTCTACAATGATGTATAGGTAGGCAGCTCACTATGTTTTGGAACAGCTAGTGCTTTCATAATGTGTTTTCACATCCTTTCAGCTTATATAGAGTCTGTATTTGGAAAGATCATTTGATTACCCAGTTCCTTTAATTCAGTCCTACATTATTATTTATTTGCTCACTACTTGCTTTGTTTCCGCAGGCTACTCAGCACAGAGGAGACATAGCCCTTCATAGCGCACAAATAATGATTGCTTTAATAACAAAAGTAAATGAGGGTATAAACAAAAGTAAGGGTAGACAGAGATGGACCCGTGAGAAATGCACCAAAATAATCCACCACTGATGTGGGATCCATGTGTTTCTGAGCTCATTAGTCGTGATCAAGAAAGCTGATTACGGTTTGACAGCAAAATGAGGGGGAGGTTTTAAGTTCTCTGAACTTACAGCGGAAGTTCGTAAACTTGACATTTGTGTGCTTTATTTTTACAGAGTGCGGTTTCGTTGCACAGATGCTTGCATTTCTGAGGACCAGTAATTTGTAGATTTGTAGATTTTAATTTTAGGAGTGACTCTACGAGAGCTTTTTGCTTGGCACTTTGCTTCTTTTGCCCTGGTTTGTTATAGTCACTTTTTTTACCAGTCACTTTGTGCTGGTGTTCATGTTTTTATATATTGGTAATCATGCTTTTTACTTGGTAATTCAGTTAATTGTTTGGTGCTCAGTGCTTCTTATCACAGAACTGATTGATCTAATAAAAAAATTGCTGGGAATTTTCATGATTACATGTTCTTACATTTTAGCCTTTATCAGATTCAAATGTCTAAATCCATTACAATGCTGAACTTGCATCATTGCAGTATTTTATTAGCAAATTCCTGACTGAAATGTTTAGAATAAAATTTTGTAATGATGCAAGCTTGAGTAGTATGTGGGATTTAGATATTTTCAAGTTCATATTCAACTATGAATGATTCAGGTGTGCAAGCCTTTATCATATTGCAGAATGGGAAATGTTCCATCTTAGGGATGTTTATTTAATGTAAGCAGGCATTTTCATCTTGCACCAGTGTGGTCTGCATTTCTTGTCATTATAAATATTGCACCATAACCAGCAGGATTCGTTGGTGTGGATGATTTCTGTTTATTAATTTCACCATAAGTCTTCTTGAAACATGCAGTGAAGTTATTCGGTCACTGTTTGTTCATCTCCAGTCTTCAGAACGATGTCATAATTTAAGAGATTCAGTGGTTAAAACAGTGTTTTCAATCGCTGTCCACAGGAGGCCCACTTGAGAAACAGCTCTAGTCCTCCCAACAGCACCGGCAGCACCGCAGACAGCGACGGATGGGACAACCAGCGGCTGGGCTGTGGCCTCTCGTCTCCAGACGAGCCTCCGCCCAAACACCGCAAGAGCTTCGCTGGATTCAAAAGACCCACAAGCGAGGATTCCGAGCCTCAGAAGCGTCCGAAATCAGCAGGCCTTCTCCTGGAGGGTCGAACGAAGGCCGACAAGGTGAAAAAGAAGAAGAAGAAGCTGAGGAAGGATAAGAATGAGGAATTGAGATCTTTCACCCCATTTACTCCTCCCAGTGCCGAAGATGAGATCTCCAATTATGGATGTACCATTAAAGAAGAACCGGAAGATTACCTCAGCATCCCCGTACCAACCGATGACATGGGTGGAGACCAGCCTACGCACACTGGCACGTCTTCAAAACCTGCCTCGAGTTCGCCAGGCCCAGCAATGTGCAAAGAGGAGCCTGATGTTGGCCGTCCTTACTGGAATGGTTCTAAAAGTTCAAGTCCAAAGTCGGAGGACGTCGAGAAGCCCTTAGAACCTCAAGACGAAGCAGTTGTCTTGAAAGTAGAGGGTTTTTCCGGTAAAAGGACTGTGGTCCGCCAGGGGAAACAGGTGGTGTTTAGAGACGAGGATGGATCGGGGGATGATGAAGACATCATGGTGGATTCAGGTAAGCAGGACGTTTCAGGCTCAAATATAGTCACAGCAAAGTGTAGTTTTCACCCTGGACCAATGTATGGAAGATTGTTTCCACTGCTGAATTAAAATAATAAGGATAATGGTGACTTTTGATCTCACATTTCTGACTTTATTTGCACATTTGAGAGTTTACAACTCAGAATTATTATTTTTGTCAGAATAGCGAGATATAAAGTCGCAATTGCCAGAGTCAGTTTTTTTTTATTCAGTGGTGCAAACGGACTTCCAATCCAGTGGTAGTTTGAAGGTGTTTACCAGCTGGAGTAAACTTTTCCGAAAAGTTTGATTTGGCCAGCAGTTTTGTACGAAAGCTTGTTTCTGCCATGAAAAAATAAATAAATACAGTAATTGCGATGTCAGATATGACTTTTCTCGCAATTCTGTGTTTATATCTTGAGTTTATAACGCAATTGTGAGTTGACATCTCGCAGTTCTTTTTTCTGTTGTTAACTTTTTGTCTCTCAATTCTGACTTTTCCTTGCAATTGCGAGTTTATATATCACAATTTGGACTTTTCTTTTCGGAATTACGAGTTTACATTTCAGTTATGATTCTGTTTTTTGGTTTCTGCCACAGAATAAAAAAAAAAATAAACATAATTGCAACTTTTTTTTATCTCACATTTCTGGCTTTTTACCCACATTTGGGAGTTCACATCTCACAACTCTGATTCTTTTAAAAAGCCGCAATTACCTTTTTTTGTAAATTTTTTTTTTTTATTCCATGACAGAAACCAAATAAGCTGAATTACAAGATATAAATAAAGGTAATTGACCCTTTTCTCGCAATTGTGAGTTTATATCTTGAGTCCTCAGAATTATGAGTTATAATGCAATTGCGAGTTATAATGCAAAATCTCACAGTTCTGTTGTCTTCAGAATTACGAATTATGAACTTGTAATTTCGATTTAACATCTTGCAATTCTGTTTTATGTTTTTGCTATTTAAATAAAAAGTTAAAAGGTAATTGCAACTTTTTATCTCACTTCTGACTTTTTCCTCATAATTGCAAGTTTACGTTTTGGAATTCTGTTTTTTGGTTTCTGCCACGGAATAAAAAAAATAAAAATAAATGTAATTAATAAATAAATAACTGTTTATCTCACATTTCTGACTTTTTTTTCCCACATTTGGGAGTTTACATCTCACAATCGACTCTTTTAAAAAATCTCACAATTCTGACTTTTTTTCTCAGAATTGTGAGATATTAAGTTGCAATTGCATATTATAAAGTAAGAATTACGAGACGTAAACTTAAAATTCTGAGAAATAGTCTCAAGAGTCATCATCTGCAAACAGTGTTTTGTGTGCTTGTTTCTGCCATTAAAAATAAATAAATAAAAAATAAATAATAAAGTAGTAGTTATGTCACAGTTATGCTGTTTTTCTCCCAATTGTGACTTTATATCTTGAGTTAAATTTTTTTTATTTAGAATTATATAAAACGAGTTATAATGCAAAATCTTGCAGTTCTGTTGCTTTCAGAATTACAAATTATAAACTCGCAATTGCGATTTAACATCTTGCAATTTGTATTTTTGCTATTGAATAAAAAATTAATAATTGCAACTTTATATCTCACAATTTGGACTTTTCGTAATTGTGAGTTTACATTTTGCAATTCCGTTTTTTGTTATTTTTGCTGCCACGGCATAAAAAATAAGAGTAATTGCGACTTACCTCACAATTCTCACTTTTTTTTATCTCACAGTTTGAATTTTTCTTCTCAGAATTGCAAGTTTATATCTTGTAAATCAGTTTTTTTGGTTTCTGTCATAGAATAAAAAATGTTAAAAAGGTGACTTTTTTTTTTTTTTTCTCAGAACTGCGAGGAAAAAAAATCTGATTTTTGAGATATAAACTCACCCTGTGGCGGAAACACACTTCCATAGTTTCAGACTCCATTTTGTCTTGATTTTGTTTGAAATTACATCACCTCAGTTTGTCCTTCGCTTGCAGTATATCGGAGCCTTTTCTTTTGGAGTCTGCCATTGTCAAAAGTAAATTGCAATTGTGTATATATTTACTGAATTTACTGTGTTTCTCTTTGCAGATGATGACTCCTGGGATCTAGTTACATGTTTCTGCATGAAGCCTTTCGCCGGACGGGCGATGATCGAATGCAACCAGTGCAACACTTGGATCCACCTCTCATGTGCCAAAATCCGCAAGTCCAACGTCCCCGAGACGTACATCTGCCAGAGGTGCAAAGACTCAAAGTTTGACATTCGCCGTTCCAATCGCTCAAGAGTGGGCTCTCGAAAACACCTTCTCGACTGATGGCGCTCTTCTCGATCTGCCCATCCACAACTCGTAAAATTGTCTTCTTTAAGACGAGACTCAATGAGTTCTGAAGAGGAAGGGCTCAGTGACCTGCTTGCGTCACGATTTTTTGTTTGTGTTTTTAATATTTCTCACCTTCCTAAATGTTTGCGTCAGGCAATCAATACTAGGATGATGCATTAACTGGAGCAGATTTCTGCCGGACAGACGGACAGTTGGAGTTGTGACGGTACACAGCTTAAGTTGTGCTGGAAAGACGGGACTGTGGTGTCGGATTGCACTTTTTTAAAAACAAAGGGATAGCTAGAGATATTCCCCTTTGTATCCATAGCTTTCAAAAGTATGTCTATTTGTCAAAGTATGTATATTATATAAAAATAACCATAAGATATTAGTGTTCAAGGTGTTTAGACTCATCATTTTGTGTGGATCTTTTCTAAGATGCCCCAAATGTGTATGAGGGAGTTCTGTTTGTTGGATAATGTTGAACAAAGCTTTCATCAGTCACTGATGACTTGGAGTGAAACATCATAAATGGTTCTTGCTACATTGTTTTTTTTTTTTGTTTTTTTTTTTTTTGGCAACAAATTGCAGATAAGAGACTATATGTGTCATTTCTGTTTCTTGATTTATAAATCCTGATAATTACTACATTTTCTTCCCTTCAGTGAACAGGAAACTTTTTGTTTGCATGTTGTAATGTTTAACTAAACAGATTGTTTTGTTTTTGTATTTTTTTTTTTTCTCCAACGTGATGTTTAATGTTAATTAGGTAAATTATGTGAGTCGATACAGGTTAGGGAAGGGGTGGATATCCTTACTGGGTGAATCCCAGAATCTCACAAAAACATATCCAGGTCACAATTCACCACATAGTCATTTTTAAAAGAATTTAGCTTTTAATTTTCTTGTGGAAATAGTATTAATCCAAATTCTGTGGTAAAATATCACTTGGGCATGTTCTTGTAAGGTTTTTTGAGATTCACTGTATTGCCAAAGGGAAGAACATTTTGCCGCATGTGCTGAAATGCCATGGCTTACTTATATAATAGTCATATTTACATTTGAAACACTGTACTGGTATTATTTGGTCTACAAATCTTGGGTTTTCAAAACTTGGCGGAGCTTGTATTTGGAGGAATCACTCATAAGGGTGTAATTCTTGTTAACCACTGTGACCGGTTTAACCTGGTTAATAATCGATGAGTCTGTTTTCATGTTCATAGGCATGCTCAGATAAAAATGTGTGATTGTGTCCTATTAGCTGGTCCACTCCCATCACAAAAACCGCAGGTTTGTTTCTTGAAGATATTTTGTACCATTTTTTTTTTTTTTTTTAAATCTCATATGAGTTGGTTTTCATCTTCAGAACGTACTGTTCTGATAGATGAGATAAACACGGCGGAGAAGATAAATTATTTGGCACCTTTAATATGAATATTTTCTATATGTTAGCTTTCCACTTTCACTACTCTGCATGCTTGACCATAAAACCCTTTTAAGTTTTTAGACTAAGCCATAAGAATTTGGTACATATTTCCAAAGTAATCACCTTAGTCTGTGATGTTTTTAAATATTTATTTTAGAAAAACAGCCCAATAATGCTGATAGTTCATGAAAATAACTGATTTTGTGAAATTGGCCTGGTCTTTATTTCCTGATGAGTCAGTGGACAGTCTCCACAGTGTTTTTTGAAGCATATTAAAACAGGACACTTTCTTTGTAAACATTTGATCTTCCTTTCAAATGACAATTTGGGAAAGTAATATGTAGGCCTGGATTGAGCAAGCTAGCTTTTCATTGTTTTGTGGAGAAAAATTTTTTAAGAGAGATTTTTTAAAAACCATTTATCAAGGGATCACGGATGATGGTTTTGGACATTTTGTTTTGTACAATCATAATGTGTTCATGTAGTATGGCTGATATTTCAGGGCTGTTTGTGTGCAAGAATAACTGCTAAAGTTTGAGATCACACTGTTATGCTGAGTCCAATGAAAAGAAAGAGAGATGTTTCTGTGAAACTTCATGTAAACCGTTGTAAATAAAGAGATGACGATTTTAATGACAATTCATGTGAGCCATAACGTTCTTTTATAAATACTAGGGCTGTTAACCTATGCGATTAACTCAAAATCCTTAAATAAAATAATTTAACCTAACAAACGCCAATAAATTACTGAAGCGCGGGAAATTGTGTCATTAACGTAACGTAATTTAGAAGTTGAAAGACGCTGAGCAGTGTTGCCAAGTCCGCAGTTTTCCCGCGGAATTGGGCTACTTTAACACTGTTGACGCGGGTTGTTTTTCATGTCCGCGGGTTGAAGCGACCCTAACGTGGTATTTATTCCCTGGAAAGTGAATTTTACCAGGGGAACCCCGCCAAACGTGTATTTTTACTCCGCAGAACGCAAAACGCTAGTTTTAAGCAGAAAATGGGCGGGTTTTGTTGTGAAAACCTGGCAACCCTGAAGCTGAGCGTTTACAACGGCGCAAGCACCTGTAACCCTAGTAGGCAGAAAACTCTGTTCTAACCCTTTAACCCGTCTCTGTTTGCATTCAAAACATTTTAAGCCGCTAAACTCCGGGTAAGTTTTTAGTCCAATGAACCTAGTAAGCAAATGCATTCAAACAGTCAGTCCAAAACAGACTTGGAATTTCCACGTGGTTTTGCAAGGTATCGCAGCTTAGCTTGTCCAGCTGTGCTTTGGTGTGCATAAATGTATTAATTTAACAGTTATATGGACTCATATAATTAGGTTATTTGGTGTCCTTCTTTAAGTTTTTTTTTGGAAAGATACCTGAGTTTGCTTTAGAGAACACTGTCAGGAAGTACAGTTTTGAGAGAATCACCCTTTAATCTTAAGGTTTACTATGCTGGATACAGCAAATGATGACAAAACTGTGTATAGAGGGTTTGCGCTTTTGTCACAACTAGTTGCCCGGATGTGCGGCCGTATTGGCGATACTCGGATGTAAACAACAGCATGGATTGCAGCGATGTACTACTGAATATTTTGTTTTTCTAGTTTATGCTGTGTAAACCACGAAAAACAATATTTTTACAAACTAAAGTTAATAGGTGGTGAAGATGCATACAAGCAGTATTAATTGAGATATTAGCCTAATATTTCACCTGACTGGAAATAAGAACAAACACGAATGTTGTCAAGATTCTTGCCCTGGAAATCTTGGTTCAGTTTGGCCAACAATGCCTCAAACGCCTTTTGTTCCTTTGTTCCATTTTTTTCCCTGGTCTGACCGATTAGTACGTCCTCAAACATGACAATAATTGACCATTTTCAGCAGCAAAATATGTGACTTGTTTGGTTTAGTGCCATTGTTTACATCCAGTGCCGCCAATATGCTCAGTTGATGACGCGTTGTGAAAACACTCTGTACTCTAATTACAAGTACTTCATTTTTGGACTCTGATTACGTAATACAGATTACATGTTTATATACATCTAAAGACAACAGAAGAGAACAGACAAAGTGTAGGTTTCTTCACTTTTTATTTAAATTATTCTTCAGGTTGACTACATTAATACATATATAAGGTTTTGCATCAGATAGGAATGTAACACCAGTTTCTTCCGGAGTTGCAAAATGTGGCTTGAACAAGCCATTTACATAAACGTGACCTATGCTAAAACGTGCAGGGTAAAATGACAGTACTGATTACAAACCAGAGAATGCTTTTTTTTGTTTTAAATCACACCAAAATTATGCCATGGCCTGTTAATAGTTCATGTATTTAACACTGACCAAGGATTCTAGGAGAATCACACTTTTTTTCGACGGCTTTAAATGCAAAGATTCTTGTTGCTGTTAAAATGTGTTCTTTTCCCTCACAGCCCAAAAGGTCAACTGGAAAGACAGTTACAAATAAACATCTATAGAACTAATCATGTAGGCACTGCCCACTTACTGACAAAAGCACTAATAAAACAATGGACAAGTTAAGAAAATGAAAACAAAAGGGGCATGGCACATTTATATGACACAATGATTCAGAGGGTGCATTTCAGGATCATTTAAAACAATGGATCAATAAATTAAATGTTATTGTTCTGAACATAGTTCTTTCATACTCTGCTTAAACTTCTTCATTCAATATCCAAAAGGCATTGTAGTTTTACACTAGCTCAGTCTGAGCATTGCTGCTGACACTTCAAGTCACTGAAACTTAAGAAAACTGAACAGGAGGAAAGTTGCTATCAAAGGAAACATCCAGATGCAAAGAACAACAAGCTAAACAAATAAAAACAACAGCCTGTCCTTTTTCCAATTCACTGGACCTCTGACTATGTAATACTGCTGACTTCATTAAATATTTTACATTTGGACAATGTACTTTGATATGGCTTTGCTACAGACTGAAAGAAGAATTGGTGAATCCCAAAAAAGTTTGCATACCATATATCTCATTATTATTTGTTTATTTTAATTCAACCAATTTAATCCTTTTTTAAAGATTTATATATCATAAAAACAACTTTCAAGATTTCTTTATTTTTTAATTTAAAAATCGTGGTGGCGATATTCTCAATTCTGATTAAAATGGCAAAAAAAAAAAAAAAAAAAAACAACAACAAAAAAAACTATTATTTTATTCAATTAAGCAAAATGATTTCATAATTTTAATTTATTTTTCCTTTTTTTTTTTTTCTGTGAGCGGCAAAATATGACCCAAACATTTCTTTGTGAGATTCACCTGTAAATACAAATATTAGAAACATAATCTAAATAACACTTTTCTTGGAGGAAAATTAATTCAAGATCCTCTGGTCACAACAGAATGGTCTACTAAAAACGTAGCTTCTACAGTACTGATTTTGGAGGCAGTGTGAGCATGAGATTTCCTGCTCTTAAGCCCAGTGTACAAACACGCAAAAACATCTGTGTCAATATCAACATCCGTCCTAGGGAAACCACCGGTTATCTAACACTTCATTACAGTCTGAACTGTACTTTTAAAGTACAGCTTTGTTAGAGGACTTTTATTGCCATACTTTCCAGTTGTAGTATTAACACTGATTAAGATTAATGGACGGAGTGATATGATATCTGACCTTCTCTCACTATCTGATAACAGACAGCTATCAAAGCTGCCGCGGGTTCAGGTGGTTCAACGGGAGTCTCGGTTAAAACTCCTGATCTTAAGGAGATGTTAGGAAGTGATCAACCCATTGACGATATATGTAAGGGATTTGAGATACACAGACAACACAAAGGTGATACACGGGTGACTACATGAAATGGAGAGGAGCAGCCCTTCGGATCACTTGATGTCTGACTGTCCCTTTATGTTCCTTTGATGTCCATTGAGCTCTTTCTTTCAGTGTGTGGTAGACTCCTATGTCTCTGAATCGATTCTATGCGCTGAATGATGATGGGAAAAAAAAAAAAACAAAAAAAAAAAAAAACAACTTTCATTACATCAGCTTTGAAATAATATGGGTCTTTTTGACCCATACAGCAAACAACTTTTTTTTTCTGGCTTAAATATATGCTAAATTTTGTATTACTGAATATTACTAATATTAAAAATCCATTTAGTTTCAACATTCACATAACGAAGTATGAAAATGTATTTCAAAGGCAAGAAAACCTTTCAATCTCATATTCAAATTATTAAATAAATAGGTAAAAATACAATTTTAAAATACCATAATTACAAAAATATGAAAAATGGCCAAAAAATATACTGGTAGAAAACAATATTTAAGTAAATATTTTAAAACTATACACTGCCAGTCAAAAGTTTTTTGACAGTAAGATTTTTAATGTTTTTTTTTGTTTTGTTTTTCTCCTTGCCAAACCTGCATTTATTTGATCCAAAATACAGCAAAAGCAGTAATATTGTGAATTTTTTTTACTATTTAAAATAACTGCTTTCCATTTGAATATATTGTAAAATGTAATTTATTCCTGTGATCAAAACTACATTTTCAGCATCATTACTCCAGTCTTCAGTGTCACATGATCTTTCAGAAATTATTTTAATATGCTGATTTGCTGTTCAAGAAACATTTTGATTATTATCATCAATATTTAAAACAGTTGAGTACATTGTATTCAGGATTCTTTGCTAAATAGAAAGATCCCAAGTTTAGCATTTATCTGAAATATAAAGCTTTCATAACATTATAAACAATACCATTCAAAATCTTAAATTAGAAATGCTAGAAATTAATATTTTTATTTAATAAGGATGCTTTAAATTGATCAAAAAGATTTCTATTTCAGATAAATGCTGTTCTTCAGAACTCTCTATTTATCAAAGAACCCAAATCAGAATATTAGAATGATTTCTGAAGGACCATGTGACTGGAGTAATGATGCTAAAAATTCAGCTTTGAAATCACAGAAATAAATTACATTTTAAAATATATTCAAATAGAAAACAGTTATTTTAAATAGTAAAAAAAAAAAAAAAATTTACTGTTTTTGCTGTCCTTTGGATCAAATAAATGCAGGGTTAGTGAGCAGAAGAGACTTCTTAAAATGCTGTCCAAAAAAATTTGCCTGGTGGTGTATTTTTGCCTTTTTTTGGTATATTTCTGAATATATTTTTAAAAATGTGACATTCCCAGCTTGTTTCTGCAGTACTCACATTGTTTAGGTATCCTAAGAGGCTCTGTGTCTCCAGACAAGACTTGGTGCATGGCTCCTCTGAACTGGTATAGCAGCTTTAGGCTCTTTTCCTCTCCAACACAGGGGTCATAAAACCCTGGCAAGCCAGCCTGATTAACATGAGACAGAACTAATTAATGTAAAGCACCTGGCAGGGGTTTAAACAGCTCATTGATGTAAAGCACCGGTTGATGTTTGCGCGTCTAACCTTTGATGCTTCGGTAAGAATGAGTTTAGAGTCTTTCACTAAGCACTGAAGCGGGACGGTCACATCAATGACCTTCGCTCTCTCATGTTTCTGACTATTGTCGGACACAAATTTACCATACCAGGCATTTAGAATGAGGAGACCTAGAATAAAAACACATAAATCACATCACATATAACACTGTGTTTCTAGTATTTCCACTTGTCGATTGAAGATTTTCCAGGTTTTGAGAAAACGTGCACAAAAAACATTTTCAGTATATCATGGAAGCTGTCCATAGAGCTTAAGTTTTATGCGAAATGTATAAAAAAGCTAACAAAAAAGTGCATCTGCATTTCACAAACCCATTTTAGATTCCTCAGCATCGATAATTCTCTTCACGGACTCTTGCATCAGCAAAACCTGAAAGCCAATGAAACAGTAAAGCAAGAAAACAACATACCTGCCCTGATAAATGGCTGTTTGTGTTGGCAAGAGGGAGCTAGTCATTGTTGTCTATGTATTTATTTTACTCACAGCAGCTTCAGCCTCTTGCTTCCTGCGAGCAATTTCTGAAGCAGAATCCTCCTTCTGTTTCTCCAACTCTCTGTAAACAACCAAACAGTCAGGGCCCTTCATCAGAGAAACTGAGGTAACGGAAAGACAGGGGTTTGAGGAAAATGGGCGGTTTCAGTGCAGTAATTATGGATAATAACTCACTGTTCCTTCTGGGATCGTACATAAGGCATAATAATAAGCTTCTGGACAGCTAAGTAGATGGCCAGCGGGCCCACAGTGGCATAAAACACAGCGCTGGGTAAAATCTGGTCGGTCAGGTGAATAGGGAAGAGGTAGGTTTGACTGGCTCTGTTCAACCTGTAGAGAGAAGAAAATGACCATCATAAATAGACCACCCACGAGCAGCCCGAGCTGGTTAGACTGCCGTTCTGCTGAGTGGTGCTTGTCGTGGTTAAGCTCAAGTTAGTGCTAACCTGATTTTGAGGGAGACTCCTTGGGGTACACCAATGCTGACTGTTGCAGCCAGAACACTGTGACGACTGATCTTACGCTCTGCACCATATTCGACAACTGTGCCAAAGAAGCCAGTTCTGTTGAATACAAAGTCAATGAACCATCAGGGTAGACGTAAGAACGTTTTACCACTATAAAACTAGGGCTGGGCAATGCATTGAATATTTACAACCTTTTTTATTTAAGACTGAACTTTCTAAACTTAGCAAAGATTTTAAAGTACTTTTCAGTTTCAGGTCTCGAAGTACTTGTCTGTTTCAACTAGGGCTGCATTTGATTTAAAAAATCCTCAATTGCATTTTGCCCGTGTCAAGAAATCGGCAAAATACTGGAAGTGGCGCATTCCACATATTAAGCCCATTTACAAATTTATAAATCATAATGCTATTAAGAATTAACAAACGCTTCGATTCAATTAAATAAATATATTCGATGCAGGTTTAATATTTGCGCTTTAATTATTCACATGCGTGTAGGTTACATACGTGCTAGAGGTCTTCACGGAGGACCCGAGACCCGAGGACCCGGGACCCGACCCGGGACCCGTACGGGTTCGGGTCTATATTTGAAATGGTCAGCCGGGTCGGGTCCCAATCTATTACCTCGGGTCCCGGGTCTGTTTAACATTTGTGTGTAATACCCGAATCGATCGGAGAACACCGCACCCGCCAGTGATCAGTGACGGTCAGCACTTTGCGTGTGTTTTGTAACTTGCAACTTGTAAAATTAGGACAAGAAAAGTGTGAGCGGGAAATAAGGTGGGGAAAAAAACATGCGTGTCGCGAAGTTAACGCTAGTACTGCAAGCGGACGGTACCAAGCTGTCTCATGTGAATTCCTCCTTTAAGCTTCATAAGATTAACCAGGTGGAGCTTTAAGCATATGTTTTGCATTGTTTTCTTTTACTGAAGAAGAGACGCACCTATTGAACACGCACGATGGTGCAGTGCAGTAGGCTTTGTGCAACCCACTTCTAAATCCACTCTGATGCGCATTATTCAGTAGTGTCTTGCATTAGCCAAAATCATGACAGTCGACCACATAATATCTTATCCAATTGCACGTGAATAAATGCAAATACTCAATAAAAGCAAGACCTTGGCGCCGGCTTCCTCTGAAATATGATTGCGCCCGCGCCCGCTTCGTCCTGCTTCGTGACAGCAAATGCCGCCTGCATGCGCGAGAGCATGTAACTCAGAGTGGTAACATGATAATTAATTGTTGATTACTAATTTGAATCAGTACATTATAACGAAAACAATACCTTGAATAAATTAAGAGTATACTTCACCAGACACCACTACACCACTGCTCACGCAGTAAAGTGTAATGCACTTCTTGTTCTGTGCGCTTTTTGAAAAAAAAAAAAAAACAAACAAAAAAAAACTGCTCCAAGCTGCAATAATATATAAATTAAGAAGATTCTTTCACTCGGCAAGAGAGAGGAACAGCTTAACATGGACGAAAATGTTAGTGTCAAGGAGGATTGATCACAGTCTGGGCTACTGACAGTAGGTAAGCCAAAAAGTTTTTTCGCAACTTATTTATTGACTTGTTAGCATTTTGCTGTGTAATATGTGCCGACCGGGTGCGTTCGGGTCTCTGTCTTCCCAGCCGGGTTCGGGTCCAATTTACGAATAACCGTCGGGTCCGGGTAGTAAATTTAAGGCATTTCTCGGGTCTGCACGGGTTCGGGTCCCACTTTCAAATTAAATACGGGTCCGGGTCGGTTCCGTGCAACAAATTTACGGGTCTCTTCGGGTTCGGGTACGAATATTTGGACCCGTGAAGACCTCTAGTACGTGCATCTCAGAGCAGCTGTGTTCACAGTAAATGCTGCTACACAAACTGTTATCGTTTACATGTGTGGAACACCTCAAACTCCATCTCTGCATGCTGTTGTGAGTTTGGATTTATTATAACGTTCACCTGAGAATGCAACGTGTGCTATTTCATCAGATTTGTAAGGTAAAGCATTTATAAACCTATGCAAACACAGGAGAATACATCATCTTTCTCAGTATGCTAACTGTTCATAGCGATTTCAAAATAAAAGTTTAAAAACCTCACTCTGAGTTTACACGTTTTGATGTCCACATATTCAAGAAATTACAGTGGCTGTAGTTTTTCTATTATAAAGAAATAGCCAAATGTTAAAGATTAAGTGGACATTTGAATTAAATGTTGTTTAGTCAATATTAAACATGGATTAGATCGTGCAGTAAAGTGTAAAAACAATCATCAGGCTGTTGGCGCCATCTGTAGGCATTTGTTTTAATGCGTAATGTACATTAGCTCTATTGTTTATAATACATTATGTATTTTAACAGTTTTGGTCAATAAAACCATATGATTACTTGCTTTTGATACTTCATCTGAGCTAATGATTATTGCCTCATTGCTATTATATATGTATGTAAGTAATTTTAAAGTCTATTGTTTACTTAGGTCTATTTTTATTACAACAAGAAATTAATTATAATTATCCAATTACTCGATTAATCGCCAGAATAATCGACAGATTACTCGATTACCAAAATAATCGTTAGTGACAGCCCTAGTTTCAACACGGATTCAACAATTTAGCTAATTAAAAGTGTTTGTTGTATTTTACATGCTTTAAAACTTTGTAAAATATATATAAAGGTAGATGTTGTTTATTACTTATTTTTATATTGGTGCATACAGATAAAATGATTAAATACTGTTGCTTATAAATTACTGAAAAACAGTGTCTAGATTTTTAGATTGCCCATCTATATCGTAAGATGTAAGTAAAAATACATACTTGATGGAGCCTTTGACCTTAGTCTGGTCTTCATCCTGGAATTTGTACTGATAGCTCATCATCAGGTAGGAATGAGGAACACCCAGCTGAGGATCAGGAATAAGAACAGATGGATTGCATTCTTAATGCGTTAACTTTGCTTTGAATGAAACACAGTACCATCATCAGTGTACCCCTGCATAGGCTTCACCTGCAGGGCCAGGGTGAAGTGGCTTGTTTTGGTGTCCCTGACGATGCTGGTGGTCATGGCAGACTGGCTTCCCCAGCGCCACTGCAGGTAGCCCATTGTGTTCTGGTCCAGGTGGCGGGCCATCATTGTAGTGGCACTGGGCCGTACGCCACGTGAGGAGAACTGCAGTCCCCACTGGGCAGTCACAAAGCTACATGACACAAAATTCATATGAAATTCACAGAAATGAGAAACAAATCAGACTCAAAACACACAGACGGACACCTACCAGCGCGCAGTTACATTACGGAACACTTTCATCCCAAATAAAGGTCCTCTAATGTCCCCTGCACCAAACTCCAGCTTAAGACAAACAAACAAACAAACAAGAACATCAGAACCAGATCACAACAACAACAAAAAAAAAAGGTGGTGTGTTGGAAAAACTCTCACCTCTCCCCAGCCTCTTGCTGAGGTCACACGCCGCACACAAAGGTTTATATTTCCTCCCCCATTTCCATTATGCGTAGACAGAGATCCAGAGAGAACAGCTGTATCTGAAGTGGTTAGGGGCGCCTGACAAACATAACCTTGCATGATTACAGAGCACAAGAGAGCATGGAAGCCCATTTCTGCCACTGAATAAAAAAAAATGAAAAAGCTCATTGCAACCATCTCACAATTCTTTTTTTTCTTGCAATTGCAAGTTTATATCTCGCAATTCTGACTTCTTTTTTCAGAACTGTGAGATATGAGAAAGTCAGATATAAACATTCAATACTTACTTTATCCTTGAAATTGCGAGTTTGTATCTAGCAATTCTGACTTTATAACTCACAATTTGCAGGAAAAAAATCATAATTGTGAGAAAGTCAGAATTGCCTTTTTTTTTTTTTTATTCTGTGGCAGATTTGGGCTTGCATAAGGGAGATCACGTAATGTTCAACTGTACATCCTGACCTCAATGGATTGGGAAATATGCATTCTGTTGATCTCAATGTGGGGAAAACCTCCTCCTGGTACATCCTCAAAGTCCTCCTCATATCGGTCGAAGAGGTCTGTTGCATCTATGCCAACACTTATTGTCCCCTAAACGAAATCAGGAAAAATGAGTAAAATACCATTTAAACCAATTCTGTGTCATGAAATGTGATGTTACAGGATTTTTTTTCAGACTTGCACATAAAATTAAGACTGTATTACCATACAGTACAAACCCTTAAGTTATTATGTGTTTTTACAGACCAGTTTGGAAGCCAGAATCACCCTGGTTCCCTTGGAAAAACCCCAAAAGATTTTTTTTTCATCATGACAATCTTAACAAATCAACAAGACTTGAATTTTGAAGCCTGAATATAATTGCCAGAAGTAAAAAGCTACGGTAAAACAAGCTACACCACAGTTGCATGACCAGCATCACTATTAAGCTTCCAACAATTTTAGTTAAATTCTTGAAAGTTTGAGTTAGAATAGTTTGTAAGAGTGCAATTAAAACACAATGGGGCTGTGAAAGTGGACTAGTGAGTAAATTAGATTTCCTGTTCAGTATGATGATGTTTCATGTCCCAGACAGCTTCTGAAGTCCCATTTAGCCACTTGTTAGTAACCTCCTTTTTCAAGATAAATAAAAGCTTAAACACACACACACAAAGTGACTGGGTATTTGATGTTGCAGAACAAAATGTAAAAATATCTTGAGCTTAATATAAGTTATTTTTAGGATTTTATCCAAAAACCCAATCAAACAACCCACTGACCTTGTAACAATAGAACAGGAAGGACTAAAACAAATTTACAGGTTTTGGTCTACAAAAATACATCACTCCTTCTTTTGATCACCAGTAAATCTTAAGAAATCACTTCTCATAACTTAAACTGCTCTGAAATCATGAGCATGTAGTATGTGCACCAGCGCTCACATATATTTAATTCAGTCACAGCCTCATAAAGTTTAATAACCAAATTAGACTGTATCATGATTCCTGTTTTTTCATCCACAAAAAACACTTTTGTTATACCATTTAAAATATTTAAGATGTTTTTTGGCTTTAAAATTAATCAAATTGAATTTTAGACTTTTTAAAGACCTTGCATCACAAACTTTTTTTGATAAATTACACTGGGAAAACTGGATATGCAGGTATCCAAAAACAGAAAAAACAGAAAACCAATCAAGAAAGCAGTCCTCAAATTTCGTTTCCTCAACAATAAACCTCAGCAATAAAGAAAATATTTCACTGATACTATCTGGCCTCTAAACAAACTGGCATATTGAATCTTTGAAGCACAACAAAACTGAGAGGTTCAGTGAAATAAAACGGCATTTTAGGAAATAAAAACCAGTCGTGTCATTATCTCCCGCTGTCATTCAGGTCTGGAATGTCCACCTTAGGGTTTGTTCTCTGCTGGAGTCTCCTCTCATCTCTCTCCCTCTGCAAACGTTCATATTCCTCCCTGATCTCTGCAGGGGTTCTCTTCCTCTCCACCACCTAAAGATATCAGGGATCAAGCAAGCAGACGTGACATTGGGATGACATGCACCACAGCAACACACAGCAATACAAATATGCAAAACAATAAACACTTCCACACAATGTGGAAAATCAAAACTAACCTCCCAACCTTCCACCTCCAGGCCTTTCTTCCCAAATATGTCATATATGGCTCGGGATTGTGGATCACTGAGAACTAACCAGAGGTCAAATACAAAATCTTTTAAAATTTAGCCTTCAAATAGCAATCACTATTTTCCAAATGACACACCATATATTATGCACTTAGACGGCCAGTTTGTCAACCACTGAGTGGATGACAAATGGTATAGAATAGTGCGTAAGTATGTAAATTGGGACGCATATACATATACATATACATATGAAGAGTTCAGATGCAAAACCAGCTAAATCCATCTGATGTCTTTCTTTAAAAAATCCATTTTTATCAGGCTCAGATGTATAGGTTTCTATGTACCGATACTTCTGATTGGGCTGAGGCTGGTATTTTAGCGAGTTTGAAGAAAAAGTATTTGATGGACATATCATCTGAGTATCATTATCTCATTTTTGACCAAGATGGCTTTTAGCTGGTTTTGCATCTGAACTCTTCATTTGTATATTACTTAGTTATTTACATATATATATGTATTTATATATATATATATATATATATATATAACTCTGTAATGCCTGACAAATTAAAATTATGGTAAGATTTTTTGAAAACAGAAGAGTTTATTGAACCTTTAGACAAAATATAAGAAACAAAGAGGCATTCGTGTTTTATATCAGGCTTTTTTAGCTCATAGTATGATGTAGTGAGAATGTGGAGCTCATATTCAAGAAAGGGGAAAAAAAAAAAACACCTCAATTTCATTCAGAGGCCCAAACTGAGCAAAAATATGCACATTGGTGCAAATATTGTTATTTATATAGCCAAAATGTAAGATCTGCCAATATTACACCTTATTAACATGATATTTAAATGCATAGTTTTATGATCAAAGCTGTCATTTTTATTGTTGTGCAAAACATATAATGCAATGGAACACAATTACATTTGAGAAATTTTGCAATTTTGAAGCCTTTTGTATCATATTTGAGACTTTTAACCTGATTTTTCTAAAATATTATGTATGGATAATAAAGTAAACCTTGCTTCTGACCAATATTGTAATTTAGAGACCTCAGAGATTCACATATTAAATATGACCTGGCTTTATAGGGTTAAAAAATTAAAAAAACAGCATAAAATGGAAACAATATGGGAGAAGAAAATAATGATAGACCTTTGATGTCTGGATGAACTATTCCTCTAATCTGTGTACTGAAAATGTCCCTGTATTAGTACTAGGAACAAATATAATAATTACCCTCATATGCCTGGTGTACATAAGTGAAGAGTTGTTCAGCCTGCCTCTTTAGCTCAGGGTCTCTGTGCTTGTCAGGATGGTAGAGCATACAAAGACGCCTGTACGACGACTTCAACTCTTCTTGAGTAGCCTGTGATAGATAAGATATATAAATACATGACAGACATAAAGACTGATAGATTTATTGCATATTATGAAGCAGAGTCAACATAATCTGAATATTTAAATTAATTGGTTCAGCCACACCTTGATAACAGGCTTCCGATTGGCTGTCCTGCTCAGGTAAGACTGTACGTTGGCGCGCTTTTGCATTTAAACCCAAATGCCAACATTTCCGTTACATACTCAAGAGTTTGATTGCTCATTGGAAATACCGGTCGAACACAGTAGCGAACAGAAGTGTTTATTATGGTAGGTATAATCATTACTATACACTAAATGGCTTCGTTTAACTAAAGTTTATTGGGTTAATAGAGTACTGCTTTTTAACCATTAATATTAAGTGAATGGGTTCTGAGATAAGCTGTATTCATGCGCATTTTACATACGTACGTGCAAAATATCAATAAACATCACGCAGATGGCTGATATAAATGCAATTTTAATGCTGACAAATACCGCTAGAAAGCTGTCCAAGCATAAAATGTTAGATCGAAGTGTACGAGCCCAATGCAACCGGCACCTAATAGTATGCAATGACAGCTGTATGTCACCTATTTACAGAAATTGCATGACTCTCTGTATTCTCTGCAGAGCTCGACAATGCAAAATAATTATGGTCCTCTTAGAAACGCATTCACTTTCTTACCTCTCTCCTGACATTGAGCAGCGAGTAATAATCTTCGTTATCTACTTCCAATTCATTTTCCAAGGCAGCCGCCATGTTCCCAGTGTCCCAAATCCCATCCCAGCGATTCCTACTACGGCAAAGGCCTTTCTCATGACTATTAATTACGCAACGTGACATTCGGCAAGTACGCCAATCTGATTTGTTAAAAGACTGACGTTGAAGGTAGGCGTTTGTGAGCTGACGAATCCTGCTTTAGCGAAGGCTTGGCTCATGAATATTAAATAACTTACGTCAGCAAACGATTCCTGCACTCGGCGAGTTGACGTCAGCACGACTCATGAATATTAATGAGCTAAGTCTTCGCCTTAGTAAATCAGACAATTCGTTTACGGCTGAGGCTCAGGATTTATATGTTCTCCTGCCACCGTGTGTTCTGGAGAGAGTTATTTAATATTTAAATGTTCCCTCTTTAGAAAGATTCCTGGATGAAAAAGCGTCTTATTTAAGTAAAACAATTTTTCTATAAAATTGCTCATTTGTATTCATTAAGTATTAATCCAACAGCCTTATTCTTCCTTAAACAAAACGTTAGAGTTATGATTAACTCTGCACATAAATGATCTTTTTTTTTTAACAATTTTTTTTCACCGCTGTTAAACCACATTTTGCCCTAATTTTAAATGGCTGAGGCGTGTTTTTTTAATCTATGCTATCTTTCAATTTTGTAATAATAATACGGCATGTATAATAATTGTAATTTATTTTATGATTCTGTTGTTCAAATAACATTCGCAGTAATAACTACATGCTGTGTTGTTGTGCGTGATTTGGTTTCATTTGGCAAAACGGCAGACCGACTCTTATAATGCTCAGTCTGTTTGTGGTCGGTGAGTGGAGCTGTTCTTTCAGCACCACCGTCTCCTTCAGCACCCACGAGTGGACAGCGCTCAAGAACTCATAAACGAGCTTGGAGCCTCCACGCACGACCTGAAACATCTTTCCCAGATGTGTGTGTGTGTGTGTTGTTGTTTTTTTTTTTTTTTTTTTTTTTTTTTTTTATTCTTTTGCGTCGCTGTTGTCTTGCAACACAACCTTTTAGAATAAAACCGTCATCGTCTTCATGCTTAAGTCCATGTCATTCTGGTTTCACAATCGTCTTCAGCACGAGTGGCAGATTAACGATTCTAACATGGCTGTTAACATCTAATTATATGACACAGTGGGGCATGTTATTAGTACTTAGACTGCTGGACACGTATCTCGATTAGCAGCGTTATAAAATAGTTTTTTACTGTCACGGCGCTCGGTGGGCAGAGCGGATATGGGTGTCTGCCAAGCATGAATTCGTAAATATTCGTCGTATAGACTTAAAAAATAATCCGCAGATTCTGCTTTTCATATATGTATATTACAGTCCTTAGGTTTTCCCCTAAATCTGATCCACAAAAGCTTATTGGTCGCTGCATAGTAAAGGTGTCTCCTGAATAAAAGCAATTCACCAATGGCGTGGAAGAGATGGATAAAAGGGGGATATGGATTTCGCAAATTCATGAAGCATCACCGAAAACACCATTGTCATTTATGGCACTTTGCGGCCAATAGCTAACGCGTATTCACGGACGCGCCTCCCGCCTCTCGCCCCCTCCTCTAGCCGCGTCCTCGCCGTGAACGCGCGTGGTACCCCCCCGGTCGCTAGGAGGAGGAGGAGGAGGAGGATGTGGCGCGCGGAGGGGAAATGGCTGCCGAAAACAAGCCGGAAGGTAAGAGAGAAATAACAAGATTATTATTTTTCGTTTCGCAGCTTTCTCAGCGCTAAGCTCCAGATGATGAAGGTCAGGATAGGGATGCGCGGCGGAGAAAGTCAGTGACATTTTCGCTCAGCTTGTGTTTGTCACGAAATGGCAAAAAAGCTGAAGCGCTGATGGGATTAGCCATCTCTGAGACGGCTATTAAAATAACGGGAACGGAGTTAGGTAATCACGGGTTACGTTCATTACGCGACTCCTTTCATCTGAAAGCACACAGAGGTTTTTCAAAGTCACACGCATCCAAGTCGAGCCGAGCCACAGCCTTCGTTAGATGAGGAGAAACATGTTTTTCTCCTAACTGAGACGCGCACATGAGCGCATCAGACGAAATGAACGCGTGAAATGACTCGCGTATGGTTTAGAGTGGGATTCCTCCACACCGCATCCACGTTCCCCGTGGGCTGACAAACAAGCGAGCTCCGTGAAGTCAAACGCGGTCAACTACTTCATTTTTCTTTCGCATTGAACAGGGCGACGCTTTTAACTCCGAAAGCGATAAATGCAGATTTATGGTGATGCTCTAAAACGTGATTGATTTCTTTCCACCCCCACCAAAACCCCCCTTATAGTGACTGAACCCACCGACAGCTGCTCAATATGCTTCAGTCTCGTGTGGAATATTTTCCCAGAACTGTGACTGTTCGGCCGCTGCTGTTTTGAAGCTGTCAGCAGTTATTTTCTTAGATAATAACACATTTAAACTGGATTGGAAAGGACACCGGGAAAATTGAAGCGGAATTTTAATGAGGCAGCAAAATGAAAGGTACGTCTCTCCTCTTTGCTAAAGCGATGCTCGGCAACTAAAACCAAGTTTATGCTCTCGCTGTTCGCCAGAATTGGATTCGAATGTAATTAGGACTTAATTTCTCTCTATATGGTTGTAATATAAAGTTCACTTTCTTTGCATCAACGGAGTGCGTCACGTAGATCATTCTTTGAGGATGCTTTTAATGTTTCCCTTACGTCTTAATGATATTCTTTCAGACTAAAATATGTCTTTTTAAAAATTTAATATAACGAATTTGACGGTAGATGTAAATAATTCAGATCACATTTAAGATTCACAAGACGCTCCCTCGCCTTCAAAATTCCTCGTATTCTGTTTACTTTGATCCCTGTTGGAAAACGTAATGTTTTTTCTAAAGGGGCCAGATTAGTTGTCAAACATTAGTTTGATTCCTAAGCATCCTGGGAAGAAAATGCTGATTGTTCAGTAATGTTGGGAAATTAGGTCTGGAATTGCTTAAAATAACAACCATGAGTTTGTCAACATTGAATTATTTATTCAACATTTTTTTTTTCCTCTAAATCAAGGCAGTCAAGAAAGTTTTGGTCCTAACAACCACAGGGTGGTGCTATTGAGCTGTGCAAATCAATACCCCCTTCAACCCCCCCAACACACACACACACACACACACACACACACACACACACACACACACACACACACACACACTGGAACTAAGAGTGATAACTAAGCTTGCCTATTAAAGAATTCCATCAAAGTGACGAAGTTGCCCTCTGTGATTTGGACGAGCTCGCAGAGTGCCTTGTGTGGGACCGTAGTGCGCATGTGTGCTGTATAGAATTATCTTCTAGAAAGTATTAATTACACACTCCTTCGGATCTATAGGCTTTAGCACGGTTGTGTTTCTCGGTTGTTGGTGGATACTTTTACATTTGCTGAGAGATGACCTGGCCAGAAAAAGGTAGTACCTTTCTTTATGCTTCATCGTGCATATTTATCTACGCACGTCTAGTCAGGTAACGCTTTGCTCTTGCTCTACTTCTTAGAAAGAAAAATGTGTCATAATGGAACGTAAGTTTGGGGACAGAAGGATTCTAGGCTATTTTTACCCATTTGAGCTGCCATGGAACAGGAGAAAACATTGCCTCTTTTGACCTGTACGGCCTAAAAGTGTGTCACGCATTTGTATCTGACAGTCTTTGCTCTTGCCAGCTTCCTGGATCACTTCTATTCTCTTCCTCCACACAGGAAGCGTATCCTCCAGTGGTTCTTGCCAACACGATGATGGCAGCTTACATACACGGATGTGCTCCTCTCACTACCCCTTCAGCTTTTAGATGTTTTCAAAATTGTGTTCTGGAATATTTCTTTGGCTAGAAAGTGCATGACAGTCTCTTTCTGGTTCTTTTGTATTTTGCTCTCACATACATGCTTTCGCTCACCTGTATTGCGCCGAGAACCTCAGGCTGTTTAAGCTGTACATATTTGGTTGCTCATCAAATCTCAATTTCTCTAATTTATCAGAAAGTGAAATTTCACTATGTGGTTTTGCTTAAATTAAGCTCCTGGGTGTTTCTGATCTGTTTGGCGATGTATTTATTTAAAAAAAAAAAAAAACAACTGATACTACTGGCTCCTCTAGACAAATTGGGTTGTGTAGACTTTATCTAGCCTCTGTGAAATTTAGCCAGGGAAAACAAACATTGCAAGCAGTGTTTTCCGTGTTTTCCACTTTCTATCAGAGAACAAGTTTTATTTTGACTCAATAGACCCTTTCTAAATTATTGATTGCATGGATTGATTAGCCAACTAGAAGGAGAGGGCGCAATGTGTCCAGTTAACCAGAGCTTCCAGTACTAAATCCTCGGCCATCGCTGTTAAAGAGTCGATATTAAAATGAACAGCTATGTTTACCAATGTTTAGGTGACAACAGGGAGAAATTAAAGTGTTGGATGGTTTAGCTGTTTTAGTAATTTGCATGCTTTTTATGTCTCGCTGTATGTGTTGCGTACAGCGCCAGACTTTGCTATTTACTTAAAGGGATAGTGCACAATAAAATAAAAACAATTTACTCAAATAGAAATAGGTTGGGTAAGTGTTGACAATATTAATTTTTGGATGAACTATCGGTTTAATGAGCAGCAGGTTTGTTCTTAGTTTCATGCTAAAAGTGTGGTTTTTCCTGCCAACTGCATTTGAAGAATCCAGCAAGCCAGAGAAATTAGTAGAACCTCATCATGTGGTATGATTCAACGTGTAGATTTAGCTCCTCGCCAGCCTAGTTGGTTGCACACCTACGTACACATCTTGTATGCAATACATGGATGCTGGAAAAGCTCCTTCAGACTCGCAGATGCAAGTGTGATGGCAGCTATTTTTCTTGCACTTAAAATAAACCTGACCTTTTGACCTCCAGTGCATGAGCGAGTCAGTTGCAGCAGGGCAAAACTTTATCGCGACGTCACAATCATAATGCGCCGGGGTCATTCAGAAGGCGGGAATGAAAGCAATTAATGACCTCTGCATGAATAGAAAGTAGAGGGCTTTGTATTTTTGTACCCACAGAGCTTGTCCCCTCACTGTTCCCTCCCCCACTGTGTCCCCTGTAGGACTGAAGAAAATACGTAATCCGGATCGAATGTACAGAACCGCCGTCGGTTACACCGGCCACGTTCCTCCTAAGAGTGTCAGCGATGACACAGACAACAACAGTAAGAGAGCTGGCTTCCTTTTCCACTGCATCCCTCAAAACATGACAATGTTATGAAATGCTGTTCATCTTCTCTGCCCATTCGTTTACATACTGTATAACCTCATTCTCGCAGCTGGTATAGTTCATCAAGAGTGTTTTTATAGCATTACCAGAGCCCAAACCAGAGAAAGATCGAATTATTACGAGACTTCAGAGTCTCCAGAGCGCATGATCTAAAACCTTGCTTTCAGCACAATAATGCTTGTTTTCCTGGTGTGTTTACCAGGTTCAAGAGCTTAGCAAATTCTATCAAAGCAATTTGTAATAAGCCAACGTTCAGCTAGCAGGTGACTTTTAGCGCAGGGAGAGGCTGTTCTTGGTAGATCAGCTTAAAAAAGGCCAGCGTCTCATTTTCATTCAGCTCCATTACAGATGATGTTTATTCATGCATGGCCACGCCGCTCCGGAACGAGCAGCATATTTTTGGAAGCAGCAGCTCGTTGTCATGGCTAATCAACGCACGGCGCTCTTTGAGCGGAGCCCAGGCGTTGGCTTGCGTGGGTGTGGATGAGGGTGTGTTCACCTCCTGGGTCCCCATTGGAGAGTTCTTGTTGTGCTTCGCTCTCTCTCCAGCTGTTCTCTGTGATTTCACTAAGGTTGTTTCAAGAGACACTCACTTAATGAAGACACTCCGACATGGACACTAAGTGGCAGGAGTTCTGCTGCCCAGTCGTTGCAGGCTAACAGCGTAATTAGCGGCTGGAGGGACACACGTCTAAGCCGTCTATAGTCACGGCAGCAAGTTTCAGGGTCTTTGGTAATCCATTGATTAGTCTACGTGTTGATTTTTCGAATGAAACAGGCCGTTGGTTCTTATTACGCAGGAGCAGACGTTGCTTGTGAGCCTTGAATCCCTGGACGGGTCGGAATGCGAGGATAAAAGGAGATCCAGTTCAGACGGCCCTCTTCATGGACCCCATTTCAGCCTGATTCTTTTGCTTTGTTGAGCCAAGAAAAGCTTTGGGAGCCAACTAGGACAGAACCAGAATGTCGAAGTGAGCTAATTGGGAGGAATCCTGGTCTGCGGTTCCTCTCGTCTTCCCTAGTGTCCAGCGTAGCCTTTTTTACTCCACCAGTGGAAAACCCCTGATGAGCTACACCCACTTATTAAGGCAGCCACATTGCACATCATCCAGTCTCTTTAGAATATGCATAGATGTGCTGTTTTTATTTTTTATTTTTGGCCTATGTGTGTTCAGTGCATGAGTGTTGTGCTATCACATGAATTTGCAGATTTTTCTGTCATGCTATTGCATATTTTCTGGGACGAGAGTCACTAGACAAGAAGCAGTTAGCCTCGGGAGACCGAGGGAGAATCATCCCTTGACTTACTTCAATGCAAGGATGACAATGCATTAATTTGCCTCCTTGTCACAAATGCAGGATCCCATATCTTCAGTGTTTTATCAGCCAAGGCTTATTTTCAAAAAACACCCTAGCAATTAAGAGAGAAGTTGCTGCCGTACAGATCTTTTAAATTGGCCAAGATAAAATTTAATTGAGATCCTGCAAATAATGAGAGGTTTTGTTCGTGTTGCACAGATGCAAACAGTTGACTGAACCGCTCTACCAAAGAAGAGAGCAGAGAGAGAGATTCTGGTCTCCTGGGACGGCCAGACACGAAAGTGAGGTTATCGCAGAATCGCCCTCCTGTCTTGGAGGAGTTTGAACTCTTTGCTTGCGTAACATCTCTCGCTATCAAAACAGTTGGCGGTAATTGTGCCAAGCGCTAGCGTGACGGGCGTCCGGTGACGCTTCACTTGGCGGAGGCTTATGTCACTCTTCATAACAATCATGCCTCATCTGTGCGTGCCAGCGCATATTCGGTTTTCTCGTCTCAGAGAGTAAGTCACGACTGAGCCAGTGCAGCATAGTTTTCTTTTAGGTCCAGCTGGTGGAGCTGACCTTCTTGTTTTTGGAGACCTGTGACAAATTACCAATCCTATCTCTCATTTTCAATGTGTTTTCGGCTTAGATACTCAGGCCGTGTAAAATGTCTTTTGTGTACCGTGATGTCATTAACACAAAGATGAGGTTGTTATGAGTGGTCTAAAGACTCATATTTCAAACAAGAAGCTATTGAAGAGCATAGTGATGATAATATGCAATTTTTTTTTTTTTTTTTTTTTTTACTGTGATGATTGAGAGAGAGAGAGCTTGACTAGGCCAAAAAACAGGACCAAATTGTTTGCCAGAACTCTAAAGTGCATTTTGTATGCATAGCTCAACACTTTATCCATTTGTATTCATACGCTCATTTGCATGATTGAGTCCATGTGTATTTGAGCATTCTCATATCCTCTGTCTTGTTTATGTCTCTGAATGCCTTTGGTAGTCAGTGTTGCATGGATTTGCATGTTGGTTTTATGCGTCCAGGTGTAAGACAATGGTTCAAGCTGGTGTTTGCCTATTTGTGTACTGTTTATAGGACCTGCTTGTGTTTTATAATTCATGTCAGAAGCATATGTTTTGTTATCACTTCATTTATATTATGCCTCAGAATGTCAGGGTGTTGGAGTGTATTATATATATTTGCATATTATCTAGTCAATATTTAGATTGCATTTTTGTACATTGCACAGTCATTATTAAAGCAAAACCTATTTGATGTCAGTGTTGTTCACAGTCAGTGACTATATGTAGATGTCAAGTATGTTTTTAAGATTTATCAGTGAAATATTGTAATAGTGTTATTGAAATAATGGCGTATTATTTGGGTATGCAAATTGTTGTTCCTTTTTTTTTTTTTTTTTTTTCAAATGAACTTGTTTTTCCTTGAGAATTTTAGTGAATACGTCCTTTGGACTTTTACCAGAGAAATGAATGAACAAACAAAAAGACAAGTGTAAGAGATGCAACTTTCCAAACTCTGTCAAAACACAGCACCCACACGAAGAGATGACATTAATTCAGCTTTTTAATGTGTAAAAAGCACAGAGAAGCTTTGCATTTTTATAATCTCCTCTCTATAAACAATCTTCATTAGCCAAATGCCAGATAGCTATCTGGCGAATGATCTATTGAATGGCGCAGATGTGGCCGCTGATGGTGATGAAGGCCCGGAGCCAGTGAAGGAGCTGTAGTATTAAGCAGAACAATAGAGCAATCACTGCTTTGATTGGTATTGATCTTGGAGCGGCCGGGACGAGTGAAATTGAAACTGACCAGTTGGACCCGGATCCCATTTGAATCAGAAAAGGTGGTAAAACAGCGTGCCAAATGATGTCATGGCTCTGGCTGGACACAAGCTTCCTTTAATGGCTTTAGGACGGCACATTATTCTCTGTTAAGAGGAAATGTGAATCATTGTCAGGCCGTTTCCCTGTGGGGGGGAAAATAGATTTATCATCCTCCCTTTCGTTCTTTTATCCTCATCTTCCCTTCTTTATGTCCACTCCGTCACTATAGTTTTTATGATGAGGATCATGATCACACAATCATCCTGTCAAAATGCTTTATATGAGTATGATTAGTTGTGATAAAGCATTGTATACAATGTGGTCCAGAGTTGATCAGAATTCAGTCAACATCATCCTCTGTGCTAGTGAAACACAAATCACAAAGTGAAAAAAAGGAAAAGTGTGTAAAGAAAAGGTATCCTATCATTGTGGCACAAAAGCAAGAGGACACTATCGATTTGAGATCTGTTTTTGTCAGCCCTCTTTATCCCGTCCTAAAACAAGCTTTGCTCTTTTCTCTGAAGTGATGCTTGCTCAAGCTGCCATGACAGATACAGTAAAACAGCTCTTCGCCGCCAGGCCTTTTAAAGATGAGCCGTTAAACCCCAGATTAGCACCGAGATTCAGATGTTTTCTGCCTCAAAGGGGTTCGAGGAGGAGGACCGGTGCTGGAGGTCACGGAAGCCCTCCTTCTCAACTTTTCCTCAGATTCGCTGAAGAATCTCTCCACGCCTCCCGCTTTAAAGCGTTCACACTGCAGACTGTCTCTGGACGAGGTCTGGCTCCCAGCTCAGTGACCTTGAGGCGCTTCAGTAGATGCTAAATCAATTTGACTGACATCGTCCAACCCTTCAAGTCATTGCTAATTCAATAGAAATTTTATTGCATGCAGAAAAAGATCTCGCCTCTCATACACCCAGCAGAATGTGATGTTTTATCTGCTGGGGGATTTATAAACTACAGTTGGTCTGAGGTTGATGTAGCCCAAAGGTGTCTAAAGTTATTTTGGGTAGTCAAGGGGTCAGAAAGGGATGCTCTTATTGCAAATTTCTGCTGATGATGTAAAATTAGGGAATATTTTCATAATGTTAAAGTTTACTGAGCCAGTTCCTTTTCTCTTTTTTTCATGCATGTGTGATCTAAAAAAAAAATTGAGATTTATACATCATTTGAAAGCTGGATAGATCAGCTTCATTGATGTATGGTTTGTTAGGATAGGACAATATTTTGGTTGAGATACAACTATTTTCTGTAATCTGAGGGTGCAAAAAAATCTAAATATTGAGAAAATCACATTTAAATTTGTCTAAATGAAGCTTTTAGCAATGCATATTAATAATCAAAAATTATGTTTTCATATATTTATGCTAGGAAATTTACAAAATATTTTTTATGGAATGTGATCTTTACTTATTATCCTAATGATTTTTGGAATAAAAGAAAAATCAATAATTTTGACTAATATAATGTATTGTTGGCTATTGCTACAAATATACCCGTGCTAATTATGACTGGTTTTGTGCTCCAGGGTAACATATATCTGCCCTGTAAAGAGCATCAAATGTTTCTCTTTGCAACTTGTTTTTGCGGCATTGAGCATTGTAGCCAATCACAGACGAGTTTTATGAGCATGTGAACGAAATGGCTAATCAGAGGTGTTTAAGTCTACTCGCTATTGCTCAATATCGAGTTTTCCTTCATCAAACATGATGTAAATAGAGATTCATTACACAGTATTGACACATTCATGGATTATAATGAGTGTTTTTGCACTCTGAAGTGATTGACAGCGTCAGTGATTATGAAAGAAGCTCTCTTTGCTTTGCTTGCTTTGTAACCCATTCACAATTTAAAAAAAAAAAAAGTTTATTTCTCATACTACTTGCTACACGCTGTAAAGTTTCTGGAATGACAACCATATTTAAATGAGGGACTGAATCTGAAAATGCGATTATTAACAGCAATAACCATAGAAACTGGTGTTACAATAAATCTGATATGTAAAAATAAACTGCAGTAGGTCTTGCAAATTAATAGACCAACCGTTTTTTTGTTCTTCAAAGAACTCTGTTTGTTGTTACAACAACCACAACTTTTTGTAGGAAGACTGTGCTTTTTATGTCATTTTTCGTATTGGTACTTTTAAGTAAAAAGCAGAAAGTGGTCACTGTCTAATCATTAAAAAAAAAAAGAAGAAAATTATCATGTCTTTCATGGGGGATGGGGCAAAGAAAAAAAAAAAAATTCCTCCTTGTGCAGTTGCTTATTAAACACAGCAATTGGCAATTGGTCAGGCCACCCTTAATTCTTCATCACAAAGTGAACTTAATAATTAAATTAGATGCATACAAATTTTGTACGATCTGTGCATGTTGTTTTTTTTGTATTATGGTCTTCGTGTTGTGTTTGACCAGACACTGTGGGTGTGACTCTCCAGTGTCTGAATATTCACCTTTCGTCCCATGGAAATTAGCATATAGATAACTATACCACTGATTTCCATGCAGCGCACAAGTCCCTAGAGAGAGGCGCGGAGGAGGCTTGTAGTATGGAGGTTGGAACGCCAGCTTGGTAAAAGACCATGTCAACCCGCTGCGTTCTCCTTTCTTGTGCTGTCTTTCATATCAAAGCCTTTCCTGCTTTCACTTGAAAGTCAAAAGACCTCCCTCTCTCCCGGCCTGTCTTCAACTCATGTGGCTAATAAAGCAATTGAGGGGAAGACCACTTGAAGAAAAGTTTACCAGCTCCACTGATGAATTAACATGCAGTCCCATCCCTCTCCCTGCCTGCATGGAACTACTGTGCAATGAGCCCTTATTTCTGTCACATTAATTTTGTTTGAAAAAAATAGAGGAAAAAAGCTCAAATTTCCCTAGACGCCCCTTAATATCTGTACTGGGAGCTGTAAATGTTGCTTTTCCCAGCATTTTTCAGTCTTTATTATACAAAGTTTTATAATTAACTGACACCTCATCTCGCTGGAGGATTTGACTTTTTTCCCGTTTTATTATATGTATGACAATTTTATCAAGGTAAAAAAAAATAATCAGTTATGAGTAGAATCTATAGTGTGCTGGTTTGCAATTTGTGCTTTTTTTTTATTTTTATTTATTTATTTTTATTATAATCTAAAGTTTCATTTGAGATGCGAACGGCTATGAGATTTGATTTTCTGGAACATTTCTCACGAGACAGATTGCGGTCCTTGGTGAAACATCTCCGTAATATGACAGATGGGTCAAAATCGATCCATTAACAGAGGCGAAACGAGTGACGTAATTGATCTCCATAACATTTACTCCTTTAGGTGTTTGTTGTCATTGCAGTCGCCCTTATCTGTTGTACAGAAACAGCCCTAGATTTACTTGACCTCTATTTGAGTCCGTTCGAGTTTTTCTAGAAGCTCCGCTTCTATCAGGATAGTGTAATGCGTTTCCTCCAAAGCCCACGTTCTCCAAAATGGGATCAAAAAACCATGGCCGACACTACAGGGACCCTTGTGCAGGCTCGTGTCTGCCGTATGATGAGGTAGAGAGAAAATCAAATCTGTAAATGTCACCCTCTCCTTATTCAGACAGGCTCCAAATTTGCCTTCTGAAGCAGATTTGCCGCTCTAAGAGCATTTGTCATTGCACCATTCTTAATTTGTAGAGTTTCTAAAGGAGTGTTGGAAACGTACACCCCGCCGCGATCTGAGACAAAACCGCTTACGGCAGGTGAAATGGCGTGCCGTGGAAAATACAGTCTACAAATAAACAAATGCAAACAGAAAATGCCCGTCAGAGCTGACAATTTAATAGAAAAAGAGACTGCTTTCATTAAAAAGTGACATTGGGCTGATGAGGTGCGGAAAGTTTTTGTGTCCATTCTTGTCTTTTTACACTTTGCAGTGGCGAAGCTCCATCTGTTTCGCGAGCGGCCCATGTACGTGCACGCGATAGATGCTTACAGAGTCATTAAAGAAGGCAGATATGCGGTAATCCTCAGAGGGAACATACAGAAGGACGGACCTTCTTTGTGCTTGCCTTGGGTGAACAGAAATGTGGCTCTGCAGATTTACAAGTACAGATCTCATTTTGCACAGCTAGCCCGTTTTGCCATTTAGATCCGTCCGCTCAATTAAAAGGCGTTAATTATGAATGCGTGCGAGAAATGTCAAAACATTTCAGCAGGCACCTTTGCAGATGATTATTCTTTATAAACCCTGTTTATCGGTTTACCTCTTCAGGATTGTATTGTGCCAAGAGGATTAAAAACTGAGAGGCCCACACACAGCGCTTGTGTTAATTTAAAAAATAAAAAAACAATCTGTCATTACTGAATTTTAAGAATAAATTGGATTAAAAATTAACTGTTAACTGTTGTTTTTGATATCAGTGTCACTTTAAAAACATAAAAAACATTGTAGTAATGGGTAAAAACAGCTTTAAAACCCATGAATAACAATTATTGGTAGTGCAACCTCAGAAAATTGTAGATTTGGCAAGCTTTTAATCTTTTTTTCTTTCTTTATATAAAAACTTAAAGGATTAGTTCACTTCCAGAACAAAAATTTACAGATAATGTACTCACCCCCTTGTCATCCAAGATGTTCATGTCTTTCTTTCTTCAGTCGTAAAGAAATTATGTTTTTGAGGAAAAACATTTCAGGTTTTTTCTCCATACAGTGGACTGTGGTGTCCTCAAATTTGAACTTCCAAGGTACAGTTTAAATGCAGGTGCAATTGGCTCTAAATGATCTCAGCCGAAAAATAAGGGTCTTATTTAGCAAAACAATCAGTTATTTTCTAAAAAAAAATTACAATTTATATACTTCTTAACCTCAAATGCTAGTCTTGTCTAGCTCTGTGGGAACTCTGTTTTTTTCCGGTCATGACAGTTAGGGTACGTTTAAAAACTCCTATCTCATTTTCTCCTCCAACTTCAAAATCTTCCTACATCGCTGCAGAAGTACCAACCCAGTGTTTACAAAGTGAACCTTAAAAGAATATCAAACACACTTTACCAAAAAAGGTAAAACGGCGATGTAGGACGATTTTGAATTTGGAGGAGAAAATGAGACTGTTGTTTTTAGACGTACCCTAACTGTCATGACTGGGGAAAAAACTGTTCACACAGAGCTAGACAAGACGAGCGTTTGGTTAAAAAGTATATAAATTGTCCTTCTTTTTTTTTTTTTTTTTTTTTTTTAGAAAATAACTAATCGTTTTAGCTAGATAAGACCCTTATTTCTCAGCTGGGATTGTTTAGAGCCCTTTGAAGCTGCATTTAAACTACATTTTGGAAGTTCAAATTTTGGCCACCATATAAGTCCATTATACGGAGAGAAATACTGAAAGATTTTTATCAGGAAAAAAAAACAAAACAATTTCTTTATAACTGAAGAAAGAAAGACATGAACATCTTGGATGACAAGGGGGTGAGTACATTATCTGTAAAATTTTGTTCTGGAAGTGAGCTAATCCTTTAATAGAAGGTACACTGTCAGAAAAAAAGTACAGTTCTGTCACTGGGGCAGTACCTTAAGGTACAAAGTGAAAAGGTATGTACTTTTAAAGTACTAATATGTACCTTCAAGGTACCAATATGTACTGTTTAGGGGTAGGTAAGGTACAAAGATGTACCTTTTCACTTTTGTACCTTAGGGTACCGCCCCAGTGACAGAACTGCACCTTTTTTTTCTGAGAGTGCAAAGTCTGTCATCTACTGCTGTGTTTTTTTTTTTTTTTTTTTTTTTTTTTTTTCTTTTTTCTCTCTCAGTAAATATTGTAATGTTAAGTATTTTAATTAATACTTCAAGTCCTACTTTTTTTATGTAAACTATTTGTTTTTAAAACCTTTGTTCCTTTCCGTTTCTGATGCCTTTTCTTGTCAATTAATGTGGGGACATTTCTAAAATGTGGCCTTGGTCCACAAAACCAGTCTTGGGTAGCACAGGTATATTTGTAGCAATAGCCAATAATACATTGTATGGGTCAAAATGATCAATTTTACTTATGCCAAAAATAGAATATTTTGTAATGATCATGTTCGAAAAAAATTTCCTACTGTATATCAAAACTTAATTTTTGATTAGTACGCTGTCAGAAAAAAGGTACAATTCTGTCACTGGGGCGGTACCCTAAGGTACAAAGTGAAAAGGTACAAATATGTACTTTTAAAGTACTAATATATATACCTTTAAGGTACCAATATGTACTGTTTAGGGGTAGGTAAGGTACCCTCAGATTCCAGATATTCAAATAGTTGTATTACAGCCAAATATTGTCCTATCCTAACAAACCATACATCAGTGGAAAGCTATTTACTCGGCTTTCAAATGATGTATAAATCTCAGTTTCAAAAAATTGACCCTTATGACTGGTTTTGTGGTCAAGGGTCACAAATATGGACACTGTATGTATTTGTCTGTCAATATATTCAAAGGTTTGATTTTTATTTATTTATTTATTTTTTTTTAGATGGCACAGTCGGACCTATGGTTTGTCCAAGTGCGGCGTTTACCAACTTTTTATCACCCTTATCGAATATATTCCTAAAAGCATGAAGAAATCTGCAGTGTGTTTCAGCTCATTTGTCATGTAAACACTCTCAGTGAAAATAAAGCTGCTTTTCAGCTGCTGCCTTTAGGGCTTTTCTGTCACCATCAGTGTTGTTGTTCTTATTGGGGTCACTTAAAGCCACATGCGGGATCTGTTCAAACATGCTGCTTATTGACAGTGTGAGATCCCACGGTGCCGTTGCGCGCCACTCAGCTGAAGTACCGTTCATCACTTCCTTCCTGGAACGTTCCGTATTAAGTGACCTCCAATGCCTCCCGTCAAAGACTTCAGTCTGTCAGTCACTTCAGCCCAAGTCACAGCCGTGTGAGCTTCTGGAAAATTTAAAAGAGCTCTTTACGGTGAGATGATAAAGAGTTAAGTTATGATATACCTTTGTATCCCTAGCTTAGATGAGATTCTCTGATGCTTGACATTACTTTGAAGGGCAGGTTTGATAGGTGTTTTTCAAAGATCCCCTCAGATCAAGAGTCGGACAAGGGCCACATGCGGGTGCAGCGCTTTGGCGTCTGCATAGAATGTCGATTGGTGTTGAACGTGAATGTGTTTCTATATGTCATTAGAGTTTAAAACTGAAGCGATTTATCTTAATACATTCATAATTAATTATGGTGGGCGCGTACGCCTGCGTGCACCTATAATTGTTTACATGAGGAGCAAATAGTCTACAGTGCTCTATTCTGTTCTATCTTTCTCTACCACCTACATTCACACATTTATATCTGTGCGAGTATTAACGGCGTGTTCGTAGCCTTGTTTTGTTTTCCATTTTCTTTGTTGTTAAGCCTTTTTCCCTCAGCTCTGCGTCTCATTGGCTACTCTTGGGAGACGATCGTGAAAGAGAGAAAGGCAAACGCTTAAGGCAGCGCTTGGCAGACGGCGACTGACTCTGTGATTAAAATTTGCCTCTAAAGCCACAGTCGTCAGAGTCAGCATAATTTAAAAGCCCCTTACTTTGATGCAGAACAATGAGACTAAATGGCAGTCCTCAGAATCGCTTGCTTGTTCTGCCAAAACATGTACTGAGAGGGAAAGAGAGCGACGGAGATGAAGGGAGAGACGAGAAATAACGAATAGGAATAGGAAGGGATATATCGTCTAGTCTTAATTACCCTGTAAATAAGTTTCTCGACGCCTCGTTCCTTTATAATGCATCCCGGCCGAGTTACTGGGAATGAAAAAGAGCCGAACTTTTCAAGAGAGCTTGCTCATTTATTCATTGTCTTATGCGAATGTACTGTGTGTTTTGCTTCTGAATCTTTGCTTTAGCTCAAGCATAACAGCCACAGATCTCCCAACTTATAATGTAAAACGGTCATTAGATTTCAACTGTTGCCGTGAAAGAGAGAGAGACAGCGCTGAATAAAAAGGCAAATCACAAATGAGATCTTTTCAAACTCAACAGTTTCTCCTAGATGCCTGTGAGGCTGAATGAATAGCAAATATCAACTTTTGCTTAAGTCTCTTGCTCCATACATACATTTTTCTTCTGAGTAAAATGCCCTGGCAATCTCAGACTCTGCCTGAATTTGCCAAGACGTGAGGTCAATCAAAAGTCTGTCTCATTCATGTTCATTGTATACCTCTATTTTCTTAGTTTTAGAACATTTAGGAGAAACATCTGACAGTTAAAAGTTATAACTCATGAAAATCTATTGAACTGGAAAAAAACAATTCTTAAAGACTAAAGACCCATTTACAGCAAGAATGATAACTTTAAAGATGGCTCTATTAGCCTCCACACCAACTAATTATACATTTCTGTCTCTTAAAAGTGTACACTGCATTTGTGTTGTCTGGCACTTTAAGTGCTCTAAATGGTTACTCCACCCCAAAATGAAAATTTTGTCTTTAATCACTTACCCCCATGTTGTTCCAAACTGGTAAGAGCTTTGTTCGTCTTCTGACCACAAATTAAGATATTTTTGATGCATTTTGACAGCTCTCTGGCCCTCCCATTGACAGCAATGTAATTAACACAATCAATGTCCAGAAATGAGCAAGGAGATCGGTAAAATAATCTATGGGACATCATGGGTTCAACCATAATTTTACGAAGACGAGAATACTTTTTGTATGCAAAGAAAACAAAAATAACGACTTCATTCAACAATTTGTCTCCTCCACATCACCCTAGCGCCATTTTGGAGAGTATCCGCTGAGCGCAAAGAGCGCATGCTGTTTTGTGTCAGCTGCGCCACGCGGATATGTTTTATACTTTAATTGTGCTTTGATTTGAGCAAAAACAATGTATCTGTGTGGTGCAGCTGACACAGAACAGCATACACTGTTTGCATTCAGTGGATACTCTCCAAAATGGTGCTCCTGGAGATCTACCTTCCTGCAGAGTTCAGCTCCAACCCTGATCAAACACAACTGAACCAGCTAATTAGGATCTGAAGGAGCACTTGATAATTACAGACAGGTGTGTTTGATCAGGGTTGGAACTAAACTCTGCAGGAAGGTAGATCTCCAGGAACAGGGTTGGGCACCCCTGTGCTAGGGTGACGCGGAGGAGATGAATTGTTGAATAAATTTGTTATTTTTTGGAACGACATGGGGGTAAGTGAATAATGACAAAATTTTCATTTTGGGGTGGAGTAACCCTTTAAAATCAGGTGGATTCTGACTGACTGTCAGTGTTTTTATCATTCATTAGCTGGATAAAAAGCATTCTGGAAGTATTGTTCCTCTGTGTTGTTATTGTTATAATTAGAATGACTATTAAAGGGGTCATGAACTGCCTTTTTTAGTATTTTGTACTGTTCTATGAGGTCCACTTATATTCTATCAAGATTTTTACATCAAAAAACATTATAATTGACCCTTCACAAAAACCCGCCTCCTTAGTTACTGTTGCTATGTCCGACAAACAATGTTACTCTCAGCACTACACATCATGTTTTCATGCAGTTAAAAAATAAATTTTGTGGCAAAGTGGAACTGACAACACATCGACAGACAAGACAAAGCAGGCTACTTCTGGTATGAAACAATGTCTCAGCTTTAAAGTTTTGTTATTTTATAAGAAATTTAAACTTTAAATACAGTTTTGTGGCTCCTTAAGTCATGACAGATCACTTTATTGCCTTTGTTCAAGTGGCATGTGAACTGATCGTCTTTTCATATTTACATAAATCACGAAATAAACATGAACCAACCACGGAAAGACGTCAAGATACACAGTTTTTTAAGTTTAAGTCTGATTTGTTTGTCGGGACAAAATGGCAGATTTGGTGTTATGATTGTTTAAATCGCCTGTCAATCAAACTCTTTGTGAAGGGGCAATTTAGAAGAAATGGTCTATTTTCTTTCCTGTTTTGATGCCTCTCATCGGATCGCTCTGTTTGAATAGGCGTGGCCGATCGTAGACTCGGAAGTAAACATCCACTGTTGTGATTGGCTAACAGTTGTGTATGTTTGACAGCGTACATTCCTCATAGATGGACACTTCTGTGACTCGGTATGATTTAATAGTCCGTACATATTAAACGGTCTGTAATAACAAACAAAGCAATAGTGGCCACGTAGGGCTGTGCAAAAAATCGGATGCCATTATCATACGCATCTCGTCAGTAATGCTGGTTCTGGCTTCAATACAAGTTGTTTTTAGACTAACGAGAACATTTTGAGTTCTGAAACTTACAGGGTGTTTTTATAGTACAATGACCTCTTACATGTCAGAATTTCTCAGATTTCTTTAAAACATTACAGTTATCGCCAATGGTGTGAATATGCCATAAGGCTAGAGACAAATTTAGACAATTCAGGCTAGTAAGTGCAAGTCAGTATGTTAACAGCAATTCAGTGAAATTTTTATCAAACTGCTATGGTTGAAAAGTCACTGTAAATGCAGACATTTATGATTTAGTGCCCCTTGTGGCAACAGTGTGTACTTGAATTGGATGTGACACATTTTGGAATGTGACAAAATAAGAGCTTTATAGAGAATGTTCAAGTGCAATTGTGTTTATCTGATCTGCTTTGAATGGCCATTTGAAAGACGTCTTGATGCACTTGGGTGTTTTCTGCAGGGATTTGAATTTGTTATGTGGGTTTAAGTTCACGCACAGGTAAAGCACAAACCATGTGCATCGGTTCTGGTGTAAGACTATGAACAGAAGAGTGATCTAACCCTCTTCATGTGTCTCTTTCCCTCTGGCTATCTGTTTGTCCTTAAAGCCAGAGTGGGAGTGGTTGCTAAGCAGTGTCTCTATGGACACACGGCTTCATCTCGCTCAGATCTGCAGCGTCTCTTTCACTTCTCTCTCGTCTTTTACCGAGGACACACTCCACAAATCTCAGTCAGTCTCTCATTCTCCTTTTCTTTCGGTCTCTCCGCTTTTTTTATATTCATAAGCAGGCTCAGCACGCAATATGGAACTACCTTCTCCCACAGGGCTAAACATTGAGTTCCTTAAGAAGCCTGAGCCCTTGATGCAAACGGTTATCAATAACCTTGAAATGCTTTTGCTCCGTTGCCCAATTTTGTTGTTATGTATTTGAGCAGGCACTCTGGCATGATAAGGGAGAGAGAGAGAAAGAACGGGAGCGCTTTAAAAAAAACTCAATGAAAACAAAATCACGACATTTCTGCATGAAAGCCTTTTGCACGCCTTGTGCTCCAAATATGTTCCCTTTCATTTCACAGTAACATCTTAAGTTTGTTTTTTGTTTTTTTTCTTCATTGCTTTTTGAGTGCTCCCCCTTTGAGGTCTCGTGCCTGGTTTATAGTTTTATTTTTCTGAAAAGGTTGTCACAGCAATTTGCAAACGTAACACCTGGGCATGGAAGTTTCCTTAAAGGAGTCCCTTGAGCAACAGTGACATTGAATTCAAACAACTCGGTAATTTACAAAGAAATGATTGGATCTTTGTTTAAAAAGAACAGCTCCCGGTGTTTTGGACCCTGGAGAGCAGCACAGCTTTGTTTTAATAATTCTGCTCACACTCCATATTAAGTCATCTTTTTGTGTCGTTCACAGATGAACATGGACATTTGAAAATCTACCTGCCCAAGAAGCTTCTGGAATGCCTTCCCAAATGCTCCTCCCTCCCCAAGGAGAGACATCGCTGGAACACCAACGAGGTAAGAAACTTCCAACAGTAGCTTTGACGCTTTTTGTTTCACAGGAGTTTGCTGTTTTGTTTGTCCCAATGTCATAATGCAGTGATCACATTTTAATTAGTTTTTTATTGGATGCTCATTTTATGCACATTGTATTGTTGGTTACTTTTGGTTGTTTTACATCAAAATTTGATTTCTAATTGTAGTTAAGCAGAGAACCAAGTAAGAGTTTGGTGACAGAAGTACATCAAATTCAACATTGCAGTCAGCAAGCATAATATATTATATTATATTATATTATATTATAATGTGATATGTTCTCATATATCAGGGCGGTTTCCTCTGAGGAGGCAAGGGAGGCAGGCAAAATTGGATGAGAGAACTTAATAGTACAAAAATAAAACAATGCAAATATTACAAAAAGTAACATTTGTGTAAATGACTTGTTTTTCCAACAGAAACACCAGCAGGTAAAGTTGGTAAAGTCTGTGTCTCTCTCGCCTCCCTTGAGCCCATTGAGGTTTAACGGACGCCCTTTAACCGTGTGGTGAGTTTGGTGGGAGGTGCTTGAGAAGGTCACATGAGAGGAGGCAATGCCTCCATTGCGATATGATTGGATATAACTGGTTATGCTTGGCTGTGATTGGTTCTTGCAATAAATCCCGCCTATTGTGTTTTTGTGCATTCTACATTCACAAATCAGTCTGATTAAACAATATAATGGGAATAATGGAAAGACTAATTTAAAAAAGTAAGTAAACACACTTGGATAAGACTTGAAATGGCCTAAAAACATGACCTGTGGGAGTTTTTGATGAGCAATCAGCTTGGTGAAATTTAAGGTAAATTTCCATGTCTGTGACGAATATTTACCAAGCTCTGATGACTGACTGATGATCCGAAAAATTTAAAATAGTTAACTATTAAAACGAATAGGTGAACATAAGTTCACAAATAAAATATGCTGTTTAAAGAGTAATTGTTTTGGAATAAATGTGAGATCCTTAAAAACACTAACTTGATAAGATTCATACTTGGCTTTAATAAATGGAATGTAAAAATATAAAATAGAATTGAATGATAGTGTAAGCAATATTTAACCAAGAAAATGTGACTGGGACATGAGTTTACGTTTGATTAGGAAAAAAAAATAAAACTGTGAAGACTACTTATATAATAGTATACAATATATAACATTGTATTATGTGAGAACTGTAAGAAGATTATAATATTCATATAATATGATTATAATTGTGCAAAAGTTGTTGCTGTCCACCAAAAAAAAAAAAAAAATAGAAAAAAAAAAAAAAAGAGGGTATTTTCATAGAAAATACACAGTTTTGTTGACTTCCATATTGCAATGTTTTGATTTGCTCTGTAAATCTGTGTCAGTTTTATCTAACAGTTGGACTGGTATACAAAGTGTATCTGCATTGCTTTGAACTTTGTCTTCCTGGCCCGAAGGCGTTCTGACATTCAGAGACAAATAAACACACTCAGCAGAGATTAGGGAAGCCTGTTTGGACCGATTCCACAACACCTAAAGTCTGACACAACCTCCTACCGTCTCGCTCTCTGCTAAAATATAACACCACTTGAACATGCACCAGTTCGGTTTTCATTTTTCTAAAATCGGAGATCTGGTCTCAAGTGGGTAAGTTAACATATTGCAAGTTGCTACCTGATATACTGTGGACTCTGCCAACTTTACAGAGATGAGATTTGTATTGAGCTGTTCTGAATTGCTGAAGGAATACCATTACATGATGTATTAGGGCTTTAAAATTCTTGTTAAAGGAATGGCTAATACGTCTCGTTACCATAGGTTAATATAACATTGCTTTTTTCTTTGCCTATAATGTTTGAAGAAGGCTAAACCGTGGAGCTTTCTTTACCAGGTTTACAAAAGACAAACTTCCCTTTCATTTTCAAGCCCTGCCTTGAATTGTTTATCATGACGGAGGTGGCAAATGCTGCTACAGATGACTTGGGATGATGCATGCCATGACCTTTCAAAATATTTCAGATTCATCTCCATTTCAAAACTGCTGTAACTTATGAGAGAGGAAGCCGCTGATGTCTCGCACGTATACGTTTATTTACGATACTAGTTGAAAGTGCGGTTTGATCCGGGGAATGCAGATGTATTTTCTTTGTGTTGTAGCTGAAGAAGTGATGGCGCAGAGAGGTTGATGCTTCTCTCTCTGTTTCATTTGCGCGTCCTCCGTGTTGGGAAGCCAGCAGTGTGGCTGTCCCTCTGTGCTTTCTGTCAAAGCCTCCGCGCTCCCTTTCTCTCAACTTGCAAAGAGTTATAAAGTTTCCCAACTGTTTTTAAAGATTTTTTCACCCTCCCCAGCAACTCTTTATAGTTCTTTTTTTTTAGATTTGTGCCACTGTAGAGGAAAATAATCTGACCTCATGCTGATGCAAACTAACCGGCCTCAAAGAAAAGTCATGAGCGGTTCTTGAGCGATAACTATTTGTTTCACATCACATAAACTATTGCATGTAAATACTTTTTTTTTAAATAGCATTTTTGCCCTTTTGTCACTGAGAACAAAGTGGAAAGAGGACAGGATGTGATGGGGAGAAGGCAGGAACAGGATCAGTCAGTGGCCAACATAAAATCAAAATTTAACCTGTTCCTGGTTTTATTATGAACATTGGTAACACTTTACAATAAAGATCCATTTGTCAACATTAGTTAATATATTAATTAACATGAACAAACAATGAACGGTGCATTTATTGCACTATTTATTACTCTTTGTTAATGTAAGTTTATAAAAGTACAGTCATTTATTGTTTGTTCATATTAGTTCACAGTGCATTTACTACTGTTAACAAACACAACTAGTGATTTTAATAATGCTTTAGTAAATGCTGAAATTAACATATACCATACTAATGTAGTTAACTAATGTTTATTAATGAACCTTATTGTAAAGTCTTACCAATATCATAAACTAACAAATTATTTTAGTATTTTTTTTTTTTACTAAATATTACAGTATATAAGACTTTAAGTTAAAAAATGTATTGTATTGTTTTGTTTAAATCAGAATTGTATGCTCTGTCACTTTTTTTTTTTTTTTTAAATATTTCTGTTTACTTTTATTGATCTTAGCAATTTCTTTTGTACTTCAGCTTATTTTATTTCAATCAGCTGCCAGCACAGTATTTTATTTCAACTTTATTTAAATGAACAAAAAATGATTTTAATAGGTATATATTTTTTTTTATTAGATATAAAAAAATTAACAAATTATTTTAGTGTTTTACTTTTATGGTGGTAATATCTTAATGAAAATTTTATTGTATTGTTTTGTATAAATCATAATTGTGTTTTTTTTTTTTTTTTTTTTTTTTTTTTTTTTGTCATTTTTGTTTTGAAAAATATTTCTGTTTACTTTTACTAACAAAACAATTTTTGTACTTCAGCTTATTTTAAGTTTTTTTTTTTTATTTCAACTTTTTATTTTATTTTATTTCAATTAACAAAAATTCGTTTTTTTTCAGTTTTTTTTTAACGATAACACTGCTAACAGTGATCTAGGTTAATGTTGTATAAATATAGTTTCATTCATTGTTCGTTTATGTTTGTTCATAATACATTGATCATTTTTAAGTTATACAATTTTACAAATGTACTTTAAACAGCAATATTTCATTTAGAAATTAACGTTAACCTAGAATAATGCTGTGAAAATTCATTGTTATTTCATGTTAGGCATTGAAATGTTAAAGTATTAAACTATAGTATAAAGTGTTACATAAATGGTTGAGTTTAATCATTTTATTTTTGGATTATCGAAACCACTTTTTGTAACCCAGTCAATTCCTGATTAATTAACTACGTTTTTCGTATTGAATATCCTGTTTCACTTAAGAAATGCATCATATTGCTAACACAAAATGTGCTAAGAAAGTCATTTCATGTTCATTTTAACCCCTCATAATTAAAATAGGATGGAAGATAGAAAGGATGCTCGTTTCTACCATCCGAAATTACCTGTCTCTCAAGAGCCGCTGTTTGTGGTGAACATGCACTCAGGAAATATTGGCTGTAGGAGCATTAGCCAAATCTGACATATTCGTGACTGTAGCAACTCGCTCCCAATTTTGCATCCTCACAGGATGAGGAACTTGTTACTGTCAGTAGCGCTATTGCTTTCACTGTTCCTGTCGTTGTCCAGGCTAAACATATCTGACGGTTTAAACAAACACGGACCAGATTGGAGAATGGAGATTACAAAAAAAGAGTGAAGGACCGACAATGCGGACAGGCGAAGAAAGATGGAAGGAGGCGGTGTAGCTCTCCCTGCAGATGGAGACATTGTGTGGCCGTTGTTGAAGCTCAGCTACTTTTGGAGGCTGTTAGGAGCAGAAAGTCTCCCTAGTGACACACACAGCTCTTAATGAGAACGAGTTCCTAAACAGCCCCGACTTCCTCCTCCTTCAGCTCCAGTGTCAGACTGAATGCCATGCTCCCAACGACCAGCGGTGAGGTATAATGAGGCCTCTACCAGGGCCGAATGAGACATCAGGTCATACAAACAAGCACAGCTCATGTCCGAGTCTGTGTTTTTCTGCATGCGTTGGATATTTCACACATGTACGGCGTAATTTCTCAGATTGGGAGGTGGGAAGAGCGTCTGGTGTTTGCCAGTCACTCCGTGTAACATCCCATCTCTCTCTTTTCCTTATGGGAAATGACCCTTATTGAAGGTAATGACACAGACGTCTGTTCGGTTGAAAAATACTTGTAGCCGAATGACCACATTAAAGAACGAAACCGACAGCATGTTGGAAAGGAGGGGAAAACATCAAAACGATAATGGTGTTGTAATGAACATGAGAAAAGGGTGAACGCTGGGGGACGGCAAAAAGTCAATTCCTGTCTTTATCTCTTTTTCTCTCGCTCTGTCTCTCACCGTCGGTTGCTTTACACCCCCTGCTGTTAATTTTAAATACCTAGAAAAAGCGTGTGCGTGCGCGCGTGTGTGTTTGATAGCTCTCCTATACTATACCACACACCGCTGGGAGTCCTAGAGTGTATCTAGAGAAGCTTTGTTATTACCGAACAAGAATATAATGCCTAAAAACCATCTGCGGAAAATTTCCAAGTAATCACGGCTCAAAGTGAAGTTGGAGCAGGTCTCAAGAATAATTTCTTTGCGGTTCCTCTCTCTGATTTGATCAGGAAAGGACGATTGAAATGTTGAATAGGCGGATGAACGCCTTCGCAAGCTGCCTGTCCTTGCACTGAACGAGCCCAAAGTTCACATTCCCAGCTGAATGTCGCACGAAGACGCGCCGCTACATTCTGAAGCACGCTTCGCTAAATGATTTTGTCTGAAAGCAATTTAGATGAATTCTCATGGCTAAATATGCAGCTAATACAGCGTGGGTATTACTTATTGACAAAGTGTCCTTCAGCCTGGGCGTTTTTTTTTTTTTTTCCTGTCAAGCATACCGCTCCAAAAAAAAAAAAAAAAAAAAAGAGAGAAGGAGAACGAGAATGAGAGATGTGCAAGAGGTTTTGTCATTGTTTGACCAATCTAAGCTCTTTGTTAGACCTTCTTCCACCTTCAGCGAAACAATTCCCTTGGATAAAGGAGGGCGTGCGAAATCACAACGCCGTGTGTACCGAATGTAGGGGCAAACAGCAAAGATGGGTACGGAGCTTACATGCTGATCTGGTAAGCTGAAGATTGAATTGTATTACCTTGACTCAATGACAAAATCCCCATGTTTTGTAGACTTTGCAAACGCAGAAGCCCGCAAGTTTGCTCTTTATGATGTAGATCGCTGGGGCCGATCTCCGTTTGAGCTGGAGGAACGGCTTTGATATCGGCAAAAGATTCATAAGTCGCAAGGATAGAAAAACCTGTCAAGGTGAACAGTATTCTCTCATTTTAGCACGCTTAAACGTCTTGAGTAGCCTTGGCCGTTGGCGATAGCGAATGCCCCTTTACACACTTGAACAGAGATGCTGCGTCTGCGCCATTCCACCATAATCTGCCCCAGATGACAAACGGCGGATCTAAAAGTTTTAAGCGGCGTGAAAAAGTGCTGCTGCGTGCGAGTCCTTGTCCCCTGCCATGATTGTTTTATTTTAAATCTCAGTTTCTCCCTCTTGCAATTTTTTTTTTTTTTTTTTGGTGTGTGCGTGTGTGTGCACTCTTGATCTAGATATTGGCATCACGGATCCAGCTTTACCCCTGTGGTAAGTGCCAGGAAAGTGGTTACCCTGCCTTAATCTTAGCTGGCACTGCCCTACTCCTCCGGGTCCCTTTTATTTTCTGGTCTGCCTAAGTTTGTCCACACATAATCAAAGGAAGCAGATGCTACTAGTCAAACCTTACCCTACAGGGAACGTGGGGAAATTTAGTTTGTGTTTGTATAAGCACACCTTTGGCTTCTGCGGAGTGGAGGGGTCTCTTGTTGGCCAAACAAGGCAAGTTTTACCACTTCACTTTCTGTTATAACAAATAATGTAGTTTTAGCCACATCTGTTGCGTTTTTGACCTTAGGGTACCTCAGGGTAAGGGTCTGCAAGCTGAACTTTCTGTTGCGTGATTGTTTTGCAGAGTCTCAAGAGGCTTGAACTTGTGTGTTTCACATATGCAGTTTTAATCAAGCGATGGTGGGTTTTTGTGTAGTTGGGCTGCAGTCGCCATCTGCTTGCATATGCTATTCATTGTCCGTATTTTAGACGTTTTAGTGCAGTAAGTAAAGAGAATATTCACAAGACGACTTATAGATACTACTAGCACTGCTGTGCATATGTTTGGGGTTGGTATAAATCTTAGTGGTTCAAGTGCGTAGCGCTGAAACCCTATTGTAATTGTTAGAACGGCCAAGAATCAGCAATCTCCATGTAAAACTGATCGTGCAGACCAAACCGTAAATCGTAGAGACTTGAAACCAACAGTGTCACCAAGGCTTGCCCCAGGCGGTCTGATGGGGAAATCACTCATAAGCTTGGCTACTTGGTGGCGCTGTAAGATAAAACATAAAAAATGGCTATAACTACGCAATCATTTATTCTTTAAAATGAAAATCTCTGTGCACGGTCTTGGTCCAAAGTGCCACAAGTGTCTGTAAGGACATTTGCGTATCTTAGGAAAAGATGGCCGCCATTGGCCGATAAACTTTGAGCACCTATTAGGTTAACGGAGGTTGATTGGAATTAAATTTGGTGGGCCTGTTTGACTCAAGGCCACAAAGGCCCATTTTTCAAGGGCGTAAATGATTGTACGTTGCGCATTTTTTCGCACATACATGCAATATTCATATCATATGATGGAACTCTTCATTCTGGACAACTTTGCCTCTAGAACCACTGCTGTCAATCAATTTGTTTGTCAAATGATTGAGAAGATGTAAAAAAACATACTTTTGCAAACTAGTCCTAGGTTTTTTGCAGAAAAAACACTGCAGTACAATTCTCTAGACTCTCTAGGTCAATGATTATCAACAAATGTTGAAATTTATCCAAAATCCTATAAAAAAGCCTAAAGGAAAACTCAAAACTTCATGAAACCTGGTGAGCACATGCGACAGGTGATTCTAAATAAGCATGCAAAGTTTTGAGGAGAATGGATCACAGCTGGCACTACACTGTAAAAAAAAAAAAAAAACAACAACTTAAAAAGTTGTTTCAACTTAAAAAAAAAAAAAGTAAGTGTTCATGCTGCCTTACAATTTTAAGTTTACTCAACTCAAATATCCACGTTTTCATGTAGTACAACTTGACATTTCATGTTGACTAAACTTAAAAACACTTAAGTTGAAACAACTTTTTTTTAAGATTTTTTTTTTTTTTTCAGTGTATAACAGTCATTAAAAAAAAACAGTATTTCTATGGAAAATTGCCTGGATTTGCCAAAAATGCTTTTTTTTATATAATTGATTTTGGTGGGTACGCACTTGCTAAATAGTGTCTTTTTTCATATGTGCTCAAATGCCTTAAAGCACCCGAACCCCGGTCAACGCTGCTTGCAGCTATATTTTTTTTAATGATATTGAAGAAAGACTTGTATTTTAACAAGGCTGGATTTATTTGATCAAAAATACAGTAAAAACAGGAAAATATTATTTTAATTTAAAATAACTGTTTTCTATTTAAATATATTTTAAAGTGTAATTTCTGTGATGCAAAGCAGAATTTTCAGCATCATTACTCCAGTCTTCAGTCACATGAACCTTTAGAAATCATTCTAATATGCTCAAGAAACCTTTTTTAATCATCATATGATAAAACTCTTTGCTGCTTAATTTTTGTGAAAATTTTGATGCGTTATTTGAAAATTCAAAAGATCAGTATTTATTTGAAATACTTTTTTTTTTTTTTTTTTTTTTTTTTGCACTGCAAACCTTATCGCTCAGAATGATTAACTTTAATTTCACAAATTAGCTCAAACAAATCAACTTTTCTGAGTCTTTAGAAATTTTTTCTTTTGAGCTCATGAAACGTCATTTTAAGTCGTTTTGAGTTTACTGAACTAGTTATAGCTAGTAATGTTTCCACAACTGAGAATATTTCAAATGAGGTTAAATTATATTTTAAGTTAATTGTACAGTATGAGTTAGTTTACTCAAATATTTCTCAAATACTCAAAGAATTCTACAGTTCTACAGTTCTACATTCTGTTTTCATGAACAGGCATTCCGAGTTCAATTCTGAATTGTGCACAACCCTGCACTGCACATTTATTTGAATTGGGTAAACTTTATTGCACAGGTGTATCTGTCACCAGTGTTGGCTCTGCAAATGGCGATCCGTTTGAATGCCCTGTGTTTTTGTGTAAGACTGTGAATAAGTCTGAATGATAATGACACATCTGCACAAACAGACTTTGCCCTTATTTTTCTCCTGGTCCAGGCATTACTCTGACATGCGGTCGTCTGCTGGCGTAATCAGGCTTGTTAAAAAGAATCCACCGGATCCCCTCCGGAGTGGGTTTAGCCATGTCCCGCTATCCCGGGGATTACAGCTTCCTTGAAAGGATTAGCACAATGCTGATTAGTTTGATTTCATTCTCCAAGCCAGAAAAAAGCCAGCCCTCTTGATGTTTATGAGATTTATTTTAATACATTTCCTCTTGTGGAAACAAATTATGCAGACTTTTTTTTTCTTTTTTAGAACTGTCAATACAAGCAGAAGCTTGCGTTCTCTCGCGCTCGTTCTTGCTTGCTCTTCGTCCCGTTTTGAGAGCGTTTCCCAATCGAGCTGAAGAGCAAAGCTCCCTGATTAGTAGAAATGAAGAGGCAAAAAAACAACAACATTTATTTCCTCTTTGCGTCTGGGACGGGGAATGCGTCGCCCCTGTCGTGGTAATTAAAGATGACTCCGTGCAGGCAAATGTTTGAGGAAATGGAGGCTGAGCCGCTGAGGAGGCGATGGGGGGAAAAAGGAAAGGTCACGCTGCTTTGTTTTTGCAAACGGGGAGGCTTTGGGCTGTAAGGAGCTGATTTGTGAAGGTGCCTGGATCATGATCGGAATAGTAATTCGGGGAGAGGCTGCTGTCAGTCTGTGGTGTAGGTGCATCTGTAGGTGCATGAAGGAATGCAGAGAGATGCTAGAGAGTGTGCGCTGACCGATGAAGTGGATTGCAAAATGCTCCAGGCATTTCTCAAAATTTAATTAATTTATTTTTTTGTCTGTTGTGCTTGTATGTAATGTACATGGCCAAAACAGCAAAACAAGCAGCAGGATTTTTTTAGTCAGGTTTCACAGTAGGAGAGTGAAACCTGAAGGGGCGTTTGGAGTCTACATTAAATCAAAATTGACCCCATTTACTTTCTTTATACACTATTCAAAGAAGATATATATATATATATATAATATATGTATGTATGTATGTATATGTGTGTGTGTGTGTGTGTGTGTGTGTGTGTGTGTGTGTTTTTTTTATATATATATATATATATATATATATATATATGTAATATTTATATAGATGTGTGTGTGTGTGTGTGTGTGTGTGTGTGTGTGCATATGAATTTTATGTATATCTAAACTGATATATTGTTTTTGTTTGGGATTAATGTTAAATAGTTTTTTTATATTTAAAATATACTTTTTAAATGATATATTGTTTATGTTTTATATTATCAGTGCTCATGTAAAATATTTTTTTAAATATTTAATAAAAATATAATTAAATATTTTAATATAAATATATTGTTAAATATTTTAATATAAATATTTAAAATATTTAAATAAATATTTCACATAATATACAAAATATATAAATATTTAATTTAATATACATATTTAATATTTTATCATTTAAAAAATGTATTCAGTTGATATATTGTTTTTGTTTGGAGATTAATGTTAAATATATATATATATATATATATATATATTTTATTTTTAAAATATAATTTTTAAATGATACATGTTTTTTTTGTTTGGTATTCTCAAAGTCAGTGTTAAAAATTATTTTAAAAATAATATTATATTTTTTATTAAAACATTAATTAAATTGATATATTAATGTTTTGTATTATCAAGGTTAATTTTAAATATTTTTAAATATTTTAAAACAGTTAATATATCATTTTAAATATTAATATCAACTTATTTGTTAACTGATATACTGTTTTGTTTTTGTTTTTGTTTTTAGTTTCTGTTTTTTAAATATAGTCTTTAACTAATTTTAAACAATACTAAATTAATATTACTGTCATAAATCATGTGATCAATCACTGTTATAAGTTTATATACATTTACAAATTTGATATGAGTGATCTTTTTCTAAACTGCTAACAAGGTTTCTTTGTAAATCTTCATAAATTAACTTTTACATTTTATCATTTTATATTTAAGGTTAAACATGGTCTGAAAACCCCTAATAAATAGACTTTCCACAGTCTAATCAATCCCCAATGGATAAAATCAACTCTTGCCCTATTTTCCCCCTCACTATTCTTCTCAAAGAATTACAGCACATTATGTAAGTTAAATTGGTTGTGAGAGCTTTTTCATGTTGACTTCTGAGCTCTACCTTCCAATCAGATTACAAGCCATTCATGAATGCAGTTTATCTTACGAACCTGTCGCTTACTGTGAGGTCAGATGATCTGTTGCGTAACCTTTACCTGCTTCAGAAGGAAACAGTGCGGTACGCTTCCCTTCCATTCCCCTTCTCTCCTCCAGTCTGCAATCCCAAGTTACCCTCATTCGCTCCATAACCCCTCCCTTTTTTTCGTGTCTCGTATGCACTGAGGTGTAAAATTATTCAGGGATAGAGGGATAGATTTCTCCCTGTTGAATTGAACCACTGGGTAAGGCTTTTGTGCCAGGCCATTGTAATTGACTGTCGCTTTATTTACCGACCGAGTTTGTGTGTGAGCGTGTGTGAGATTCTGGAGTGCTTCCCCGTTCATTTCTTTTTCCATACATGTGGCGGTTCTCTCTCGCTTTGATCCAGAGCATATCGGCGGCTCACGCAATCACGAAAATGGCTCGCATGGCCCGTTCTTAAAGCACGCCGGACAGACTTTCATGTTATTTAATTACACGAAATCCATTCGCCAAAGTCGCTCGCGAACGTACAGGAAAAAAGGGCGTGTTTTTCTTCGCATGTTCCGTGATTGGCACTCGCTGGATCCAGCTAATTATTCCCCCTGTCAGTCTTCCCAGCGGCCTCTTGGATGGAGCACAAACAGTGCGCTGCCCTTTGGAGGGATTTAACAGCAACTCTCGTGACTGCTGTTCTCTTGAAAAGGGGCCTTGGCCCCTCCGGTTGTTGACAAATGGCTATAGACTGGCGTGGTGTCAAGTTGTTAAAATGTACAGCGGTGTGGAGTCAGAGAAGTTAATGGTTTTTCATACTTCTCAATTTTCCACCCTTGATTGCGTTGGCCTGCTCACCACTCCTCATGGATGTTTACGAAGACGGCTGGGAACGCCGGAATGGATTTGAGCGTTATGTAAGCGGAAGGCTCAGGTAATCCCGTTACGGCGGCTGCGGCCCCAACGTTTAACATATGATCCATTCACACTCGGCTACCTCCGTGACTCCAGTAGATTGAGCGAGAGCATCCGTTCAGTCATATGCTGCGATACACTACAGCTGCTGGGGGGGAAGCTGTCAAATCTCATTATGCTGAATACTGCCAGTCAACAAGCGGCTCCCATCTTCTCCAATGAAGACTTTACTATCCGCGAGCCTCCTGACACGCCGTATTGATGGATCGCAGTTCATCGCCAGCGAGGAAACGGACTTAATGCTTTGAGTGCATGAGAGGGAGAGTGGGGTCATTTACTGGGGTTCCTGTAAACCACAATGGAGAGTTTATGAGGAATAAGGGATCGGGGGGCGATGGCGAGTACATTCCCTTTGTGTGATGCATTACTACTTTTTATTTATTTATTTATTATTTTTTTTTGTAGAGCTCTCACCCTCTTTTTCTTCTGATACACTCTGAGCACGTATAGACGATGGTCGTAATTTCTGGGACTCGTCTTCGGCCCGGTGATGGACGGGTGAACAGTGGGTTGGTCAGATACTGCTGCCTCTCTCCACGGCCATTTCGTCTGATAACACCACATTTAATTGTCAAGTCGGGTGACTGGTTTGGGGATTTAGGACTTCAAGGCCTTCCGAATGTCCTTGAGCAAATGTCAAGAGCAGTATGAGCACAGTGGTTAAAGGCAGGACTGTTGCTTCAATTCATGTGGGTCCTTTTCCCTCATAGGATTTCCTACAGTGGAAGTTTATTGGCCGCATCGTCTCTAGTTTGTCTACACCTGATATGCAATCATTTAGTCATTTCACTATTGTTGATGGAAATCCATTTTTTACAATAATATTTTCATATATTTATATTTATAATATGTCTTTACATGTTCGCATATAGAACATTTATTAAAAATAAATGTAATATAATTTTATATAATTTTAAGTATTTTTTATATTGACTAATTTTTAAATCAAATTTATCATCAAATCCAATTAATATAATTTTATATAATTAAGTATTTTTCTATTTACTCATTTTACCATTGTTGATGCGAATCCATTGATAATTTTGTTAATATAATATTTTCATATATTTATAAAAATCTTTACATATTTAAATTTATAAATGCATATCCTAATTATTAAAAATAAATTTATTTAGTATAGTTTTATATCATTTATTATGTTTTATTTTATAATTTACTTATTTTACCATTGTTGATGGAAATCCATTGATAATTGTTTTAAATAATATATTCATACATTTATAATAAATCTTTACGTATTTGCATTTATAAATGCATATCCTGTTTATTAAAAATAAATTTATTTAGCATAGTTTTATATAATTTATTATGTTTTATTTTTTAATTACTTATTTTACCATTGTTGATGCAAATTCATTGATAATTTTTTTTTTAATAATTTCATATATTTATAATAAATCTTTACATATTTTCATTTATAAATGCATATCCTATTTATTAAAAGTAAATTTAATTAATATAATTTTATATAGTTTATTAAGTATTTTTGTATTTACTCATTTTACCATTGTTGATGGAAATCCATTGATAATTGCTTTAAATAATATATTCATATATTTATAATAAATCTTTACGTATTTGCATTTATAAATACATAACATTTATTAAAAATAAATGTAATTTAATTTTTACCATTGTTGATGTAAATCCATTTGTAATTTTTTTTAACAATATTTTCATGTTTCATGTTCATATGTTTTTAATAAAAGTAGAAATATTTTAAAGAGAAATTGAATTAATGTATTTAAGTATTTAAGTATTTTTCTAATGTTTTTTTTATTTTATTTTAAATGTATTTAACAGTTATTGTAATAAAAACATTTATATATTTATAATAAATTTATATTTTTTTCAAATATTAAAAAAAAATATTTATTGATTTAGTATTTGTATAACTTATTTAAGAGTTAGAGAACTATATAACTGTTATTAGAATGTTTGTATTGATCCAACTGTACATAATGTTTGTATTGATCCAACTGTTCATACTGTACATGAATAAAAACTACATTTTTAGAGAGCAGAAACATCACGTCTGTATTGGACATGAGGGTCAGGATTTATACTGTACATAATGAAGAAACTTGTAGTAAAAAAAAAAAAAAAAATCATATGTGATATTTATAAGTGAAATTATTTTAAGGTTTGTAACTTTGAAAGTTTAAATCCACCAGCGGGTTGAAAGCAAAACCCAGGTTGCTTTACAAATGCTGTCCCTGTTTAGATGAAAGTGGCAGCTAAATGATAACCTGTAAGGAGAGAAAAAAAAAAAAAAAAAAACGAATTTAAGTTATCTGTTCAAATCTTTTGCAAATCCCGCCTAGTCAGAAAGAAAGTGGGAAGTAAGAAAGATCTTGCTTGTTGGGAAATAAAAAGTGGTGCCTCATAATGTCCTCCGCTAAGTCTCTTGCTAGGTTCAATTTATACTGTATTCGCTGTGCCGGTTCCTCGGTTTTACGACTTTTATAAAAGTCATCATTTTTCTCTGCCTTTGAGAATGTGTTGAGTTGACAGGCCCGGGTTGGCTCTCCATAAAGAGATCTCTTTTAGCAGAGAGCAGGTACCCTGTCCAGCCTCAACAGTGGCAACAGCCTTATCCCTGCTTAGCATTTATGAGTTCTGCAAATCATGTAGCAGCTCAGCCTTTGGCAGCCTGACAAGATTCTCCAGACTGGAGGCTAACGGGCCTGTCACTCGGCGCTGGTTCGGCCCAACAAAGGCTTGTCAGGGAAGGTGAGGTCTGCTGCTCGCAGTTAACGAGACGCTGAACTAACTTGAGAAATTTCTTTATTTTTTTTTGTCTTTTGAGTGAGATATCCACCCTGAAGGACACGGATGGATGGATGGTGACTGAGACGCTGCCTCTGCTAGATTCAAGGGAGGCGCAGTGTAAAGCTGGGGAGGGTGAGATCGCAGAGGTCATATTTGCAGAGATTACGAGTTCTGCAAGTCTAGACCGACATATTTTTAATCGTAAACTTTGACTGCGGTGCACTGGTGGGTTCTTAAGAGTAAAGTGCAAGTAAACATGCAAAAAGATACGAAGGAGTGAAATAAACAACCGCCTTTGTCACGGATGCTTGCCAGCAAATGACTAATGCAACGAGTATAAAGAAACTTGGAAATTGGAGGCCGGAGGCACTTTGTGTGGATGTCTGGGCCTTTAGAATTCGTGCATTTACAACCACAACCATGCGGCACCTACGTCTGCGGTGAGACGGGAAAGCACTTTTCCGTGACACAGGATGTCACCTGAAAGATGACTGGGTGTGTTTTTGCTGCCTCCCTCATTTTCAGAGTGTTGAAAATGGCCGTCATTTCCTTATGCCGTCTCACAGAGCTGTGTTTATCGAATTTCATAACACACTCTCTGAATGCAGTGCTGGCGCAGAGTTAACGCAGATAGTGACTCACACCTGGCTTATTTTTCTTGCTGAGGAATGGTACCAGTCAAACATTTGTACTTGCCTGATCGAATGCATGTGTCGAATGACACTTTTTTTTTTTTTTTTTTTTTTTTTTTTTTTAATAATTTTAAAATGCTTTTTTTTTTTTTTTTAATTTTTATAAATTTATTTCAATAAAAAGTACATTTACAGAATTTAAATAAATAAATAACTTTAAAATTCAGTGCGGAGGATCTTAAATATGTGACCCTGGGCCACAAAACTAGTCATTAGTAGCACAGGTGTATTTGTAGCAATAGCCAACTATACATCAATTTTTCTTTTATGCCAAAAATCATTAGGATATTAAGTAAAGATTATGATCCATGAAGATATTTTATACATTTCCTACTGTAAATATATCAAAACTTAATTTTTGATTAGTAAAATGCTTTGCTAAGAACTTCATTTGGCGATTGTTCTAAATATTTTAGATTTTTTTTTTTTTTTTTTTTTTTTACACCCTCAGATTCCAGATATTCATATAGTTGTATCTCGGCCAAATATTGTCCTATTCTAACAAAATACATAAATAGAAAGCATTTTTATTCAGCTTTCAGATGATGTATAATTCCCAATTTTAAAAAAAATTTACCCTTATGACTGGTTTTGTGGTCCAGGGTCACAAATAAGAATTTTTTTTTTTAAGTTTTGAAGACTTTGTTATTCTATGTAAAAACCATAAAAAAAGAAAAAGAAAAAAAAATAGATTTTTGTGTACTTTTAATGCAACTAACCAGCTATTGACTATTAGATGTCCATGTCAGGGGAAATTACTCCTTTTCTACTTCCATGAATTCTCCACCGTACAAGCATAATGTAATTATGCTGCATTAAAGAGGCTTATTAGATAGGATTATGGCAGACTAGAATGAAAGACTTAAACCAGAACCTTTGACCCCTAATCAAATCCTTTTAAATGAGTGATTCAGTGAGATAATCTTTTGCCCCTAGCGTCAGCCATGGACATATAAAAAGGGGTTCAAAAGTCTGAGACCACTAATAAAAATGCTTCTGTTTTGCATTCTTTTCTAATTTATTTATTTAACATTTTTGGTGAAAAGTGAGCATGGATTTCAGAATGTTTTAGTATTTATGTTGCCCCTTTTGCAGCACTCAAATGTCTGATACATGATTTTTTTTAAGTGCCTAATTTTAAAGGGACACAAAAATGAAAATTCTGTTATGAATTACTCAACCTCATGTCGTTCCAAACCCATAATACCTTTGTTCATCTTCAGAACACAAAGTTTTCTTGTCGCTGCATAACATGGTTGAACCACTCATGTCACATGGACTATTTTAAGGATGTCCTTACTACCTTTCTAGGCCTTGAAGGTGATAGTTGCATTGCTGTCTATGCAGGGTCAGTAAGCTCTCGGATTTCATCAAAAATATCTTAATTTGTGTTCTCTGAATGAAGGTCAAGTGGGTTTGGAATGACATGAGGGAGAGTAATTAATGATCGAATTTTCATTTTCTTTTAGTATTTAATGTACGCTTCATTTTCATTGTCATTTTTTTTTCTCAATATTTTTTCTTTAAAATTGATTTGTTTTTAGGTTTAGATTGGAAAAAAAAATAAGGTGGTCGAACACTTTTGGACACCATTATGCATTACAAGCAAGATGTTTCAAAAATACAGTCATGCTGAGACATTTTTCTTATACCACTGTAGCACATGAAAGTTTGTATGTGAGCAAATTTGAGCTTCAAGCCTCTGACAGCAGCGCCTGGTTACCCCAGACTGTGTTTAAAGAGTGAATTATTATTATACAGTATATACATTCTGCTAGTTCTGTGCTGTAATGCCTCTTCTCTCCATCTTCCCTTCCTGCTGTCCTTTAGCAGAACCTTGAGGCTTCATTAAAATTCTGCTGAATACCCCCCAATGTGCAACACACTCTTTCAATCTCTACGGCGCACACACTCGTGCACACAATTGCCCTTTGTTACGTATACATTTAAGTGGAAATTCATAGCTACCGTGGCTTCTCCGCCGCTCTGCATTTCTCAAAGTCATGTTTACATAATTAGTGTGTGTTTCGGGTGCCTCAGCGATTTCGAACAATGAAAAGGTTAGTTTGTTGGTTGCAGAGATGGCCATCGCTATTAGAAAAGAAGAACACAATGCCTGTTTTAAAGACTTTATTTTCCTACTGCAGTATCGTCCAAGTCCGGTAGGACTCAAATGACCTTTTCACCCGCGATACCGACTGTGTTTTCACAGCGCGACACCTGGGAAACCATTGATTCGCGATGGCTAAATATGTGATTTCAATGAGTCTGTGGATCAAAAGCTGGGAGTAGAGGTGTATTTGACTTTGCGTGCGTGTCAGAACCGATGTCAGTTTGTAGTAATTAGAAGAGAAGGTAAATCCATTAAGTTGATCTTGGGAAATGGCACGTCCCTCAATCTGTTATGCTGTAGGTGGTGAACAAATTTGCCAGGCCCCCCGAGGTCACCTGAGATATATAGCCCTCCCTCAGCTTGTGTTCGCTCACCGCTGTGTAGAAGCGAGACGTAGGGCAGGAAAAAAAGATGATATTTCCCTTCAGAAGGAGTGCATGCCGTGCCCTCTGCTGTTAATTACCAAAGATTGACTTGACTTATCAAGCGGGCGCTGCGCGCAATTCATCGCCGCGGCTTGTCTCTTCGGAGAGAGGTCTTTGCTTTTTACTCAAAATGTATGTAAGGGCGTAGACGTGGCATTTCAGAAGGGAGATATGAAGAAGTAGGAGTAACTGAAGAAAGTGTGACAGATAACGCAGACTGCTTTACATGAGGCTGTCAGGCTTCCTTCCCATCAACTCCTGCTGCCTGGCATGAATTCAGAACACGGAACAACAACATAAACAGTTTCAAATTACATAAAAAGAAGTGTACATTCCATTCATGTTCTTTATAGAGAAATTGATTTTAATTGATGATATATGTTTCGATTTCTCAGATTTTTTTTTTTTTTTTTTAGCTTTCAGTCTCTTGAAACATTGCAAATGACATAATTGAATCAGTTTTTCTGCCTACATCCATCTCAAACGACTTTTTATGTTTGTGTATTTTTTGACTATTTTGCAATAAACGTCAAACACTGCATTGTAGACTTGGTAATAAGAACAAATGTCTATAAATTGATAGTTTTATTCGTTTTTATTCAATTATGTCATTCGCAGTGCGTCATTGTTTTATAAAACCTTTGTCTTTTGTTTTAAAGTTAAAAAAAAAAAAAACATTTAAAAACCACTGTTTTTAAATGTAATTTCTTAACTTGAGCTTGGTTAATGTGGTCTTCACTGAGGATTTGAGGAAAATGACTTGCACTTATGTTAAAAAAATTCTGTAAAATTTACAGTAAAAACCAGCAGCTGTGGTTGCCAGAATTTCACAGTTAAAAAATACGGTAGCAATGTTTTAGGTTTTACGGCTTTAACTTAAATTTATATTTAAATACCATCATTTCATTAACTGATATAATGTTAATGTACTAACCTATTGAAGTACTGGAATCTGTTTTGTACCTTTGTAACACACTGATTACCACCAAATGCAGGTCACATGATAAACCAAAGCCCATCACAAGCAGCTTTTAAATATTAACATTTATAGAAGGTGCACAGTGTCATTCACACAAACACTAAACAGCATCATGATAACACACATGATGTGCAATAAACATTTATTTAACAATATTAGACATAACATACAACCCTAATGTACAAAACTGATAAGAAAAAACTAAGAAGAAACGGTTATTTCAACAAAAAAATAACTCAAAAATGTAACGCAGGGAACTCTGGGAATGTCAATTTACGGTTATTCACTGTAAATTTTACATTCTTTTTTTACTTCAGAAAACGGTGTACTACCGTAAAATTACATGCACGTCCAATACAGTTTTTCAACGTAAATAGTATGGGAACTTACCGTTAATGATTTAACAGGTTTTTACTGTAGCATTTTTACAGTCTTTTACTGTTAAATTCACGGTCATTTTTTACAGTGTAGGGATGTAACTATATCAAAACCTCACGATACGATAATATCTTGATATGAAGTCCAGAATATGATATTTATTGTGATTATTTTAAAAAATAAAAATAAAATAAAAAAAGAGACAAAGAATTGGGAAAAATTTAAATTTTGTACATTTTAAAGTTAAATTATTCTATTTAAAGCCCTTTGAGAGGTTAAAATTAAAAGCTTCAACCCATGTTCTTAACTAAGAAAAATTTCTTTCCTAATTTCTACACTTAAAAGAGACATTTTGAATTTAGACTGCAGTAACGTTACCCATTTAAACCGCTAGCTGTCAGAAATTCATACTGGACTTTTAAGCTTTTATTTTGATGGAAACGGCTGTAGAGCTTTTATTTTGACGGAAAACTCCAGCTTCAGTGAAAACAGGGTTTCTTTTTGTAAAATCTAGTAAAATGTTGTAATCATCTGCCGCAAAAATAAAGCATAACTGGTGGCCGTTGCATCACAAATACGTGCTAAACTCGTTTACTGCATTTGCTGTGAACGGAGCCGTTCTGAGACGTGGAAAACACTGGATCATGTGTGCGCGTTCTGCTTTAAAACGAATTGAAGAGATTAAGCCATATTGTGCTTTCGGTTTAAGTTTGTTTGACAGATACTGTGTAAAAACATAAAGGCCCAAAACACAACTTTAAAGACTTTTTATGTTAGAATAAGAAGAGTTTATATTTTTACTTCTTTTCATGTGACCACGATAATATACTGACGTAATACTGTTTCTGTTTGGTTTTGAGACTTCTTGTGATAACTAATCAAGGAACGTAACCGTGTCACTGCAATGCAGTTTCAAATAGGTCACGTCACTGTAGTAGAATCGGTTCAACTGTAAATCTCCTTTGACTCTTTCTGTCTTGTAAGATCCCCTTTCCTGGTTTAGAACAAAGGCGGACCACACGTTGAAATCGGAAGAGAGGTGGGCCGACGGAGCATTAATCCACGTGTTTGCGAGTCTGTATTTGCTTGCATTCATCATTGTACACCCACAAATCCTGGTAATCACGTTAGGTGTGACAAAGTGGCTATTTGTATGCTTACGGACAGGGAGGAATATAAACGCTCTTTGCAGAGTAAAGCGGAGAACAACCCCCGAACTCTCAGTTTGAAGGTTTCTATTTTCAAGTAATCCCCGACAAACCTGGCAGCCGCTCTCGTGCGTCGCTTTGAGCGCGTGCTAAACAACGTGGCGAACTTTCAAAACATTACCCACAAGCCCTCCACAGCTGTTATGGTGGAGGTGTCTGGGCCTTCAAGAAATTTATGGTCTGCATCTTCCTTTCACGCCTAGACAAACCCCAGGGCTTAGATCCAAAGGTCCTAATCATACGCCGCCTTCCGCTTACACCATTTATCAGAATGTCTCCAGCGCTGAATTATTCAGCTTTTTTGTTCCAACAATAAAAACTTTCCTCTCTTTTTTTTATAATTATTATCATTTTAAAGAGCAGCCCACAGCGCTTTTCCCTTCCCGTCTCTGTTTGGTTTGTGGCCACAGTCGATCAATATCTGCTCTACAAGCTGCCAATGAGGAAGCAGAATTCCCCCGCCTAATTACAGCGAAGGACTACGAGAGAGAGGACTCGTCTGTGTGTTTTCTCGCCGTTTATTTTTAATCCGTGGCGGCCGGGGTCTCCAGCGGCTCGAGGGCTGCCTGTGGCCACAGCCGTGCCAATAGACAACAAAGGCCTTGTGGCAGTGTCCAAAAAACCCCGCTCTCGTTTACTAGAATAAACTCTGGTTTTTCATAAGGGCACAACTTGAAAATACAGCACCGGAGGGCCTCTTTTTAACACTTCAGTGTATGTATAATTTATCGTCCTTTTATTTTTTAATTATCCTTTTCTTTCTACTTTGAGAAATATTTCATGTGTTTTGCGAGTGCCAAGTAATAATTGCTAATTAGTCCTTCAGGCTTTTGAGCAGGACGAGAATTCCTCACTCCGGCGCCTGATGCGCGGTGAAAACAGAATAAAGTGGAGGCTTGTGCCGAGATAAATACGTAATCACTCTATCAGCAGGTATCAAACAAACAAAGTAGAGAGCTTTGCGATGCTAATCTCTGCTTTTCGAGAATAGAGCGGTGAATTGAATGGCGACTCTCTGTTGTATTCTTCGTGCCTCGTCTTTACCAGGCCTGCGACACGAGCGATGTTGTGGCTTGGATTTGTCAACGCTTCTTGCTGAGGTCTCTCGCGAAGGATTAGCGCAAGGGGAATTAATGCAGAGTTGACAGGAGGGAGGCAAAGGCAGGATGTAGCCGGGCTCCGGATGAACCTCAATCCAAATTTCCCCCTTGGCCAAAGTGCTCATCCACAGATGAAAGCCAAACCCCGGCTCTGATATGCTGATCAAAGCCGTCCGGCACAGGACACCAAAGCGGCACCTGGAATTTCAATGGAGAAATACCGATATTACGATTCATAAAAAGGAAGCTAGAGCTTCACCCATGTAAACAGGCGCCTGGAGTGTTTATCAGCGCTTCATTTATCCGGGAACAATGTGGAGTTCTCAGCTCCCTTCAGTGCTGTGTTTTCACGGCAAGTAATCTAGCTAATTAAGGCACATTAGAAAAGTTAGCCTTGTGGTGAGCACTTCAATCATACGTTTTAATGGGTAGCGGAGTCCTCTGTGCTTCAAGTCATCAAAACTTTTCCCGCCTACAGCTATAGGTGAGCGTGTGATGTTCTTCCCGGCGGTCAAGGCGGTGTCCAGACCCTCGTCTGCCAGAGATCATCGTCATCATCGTTCATTAGGGTAGCAGATGGCACCGGCTCGGCTATTTCTCCCCGTACGCATCACATACATTACATAGCGAAGCTCAAGGATGGACGTCGGTGTCATTTCCCAGTCACAAAGTCAGATCATTAGTCATCGGTACACGCGATGGTGTTGCTGTCAGTACCGGCGCAGCCTGGAAGTGTGACTTCCACAGGCGATAATAAAGACACTTTCCTCAGTAGATAAATCTTTCTCTGGCTTTCCATGGTTTGAACACGCGTACAAACACACACTCATGCTCAGCGTTTGATCGGACAAACGTACGCCATAGAACGGCCCCGGAGTGCCGTCCGCCTCTGATCGGTTTCCACAGTCCATAAAAGAGTGCGTCAAACAGGTGGTGTGCCGAGGGCGGGAGGGTCATGAAAGCACCCGGCAGTCTGTTACTAAAGCACGCTGGGTTTTATATGCCAGATCACATGTTGTCCGTCAGAACGTCTAACATGTCTAGCGGTGTGGATTAACCACAGCAAGGCTTGTCAAACTAGGGTTCGGGTCCCTCAGGAGGGCTCAAAAAAGTGAAATTTGAGAGGGAAAAAATATTTTTATGGGTCTAAAAGGTGTTTTTTTTTTTTTTTTTAAATCAATGAAATATTAATATTTAATATTTGAATATATTTTAAAATTAATATTTCCTTTTTTCTCTCGCTTCCTGGAGACAAGACATCAAATTATTATGTAATATTTGAAGAAAAATCTGTTTTTGGTGACTTTACACCAGTTGTTGGTGACAGGTCCTATTATGAGTTAAACAGTAAATCAGTCATTCAGCTGATTTATTCAGAACACTTATTCATTCAGGAACAAAACTACTGAGTCATTGAATCATTCACTCAAATGCCTTGTTTAAAATAAAATTACAATAAAATAAAATAAAATAAAATAAAATAAAATAAAATAAAATGTTAAAATAAAGTAATAGAAAATAAAACAATAAAAAATAAAAATAAAATAAATATTAAATATAAAGTAAATATTAAATATAAAGTTTAAATTAAATTAAATAAATATAAAATAAACAATAAATATAAAACATAAAGTAAATATAAAATTAAAGTAAAATTAAATTAAATAAAATAACAAATAAAAAACAATAAATATAAAACAAAGTTAAAATAAAATAGAGCAAAATAAAATAAAATATAAAATAAAATAATAAAAAATTAAATAAATATAAAGTAAACCTTAAAGTATGACCTTTACACTGTCAGTTTTTGAAATATATTAGATTTTCAAATGTTATTTAACGCTATTTCTCATCTGGTTTAACTGTAATAATAGTCAGTTGATAAATGATTTCCTGTCAACTTTTACTAGATAGATAGATGGATAGATAGATTTTTCAGGTTTAATATTTTTCTTATTGTATAAATAGGGTTTTATTTATTTTATTTTTTTTTACGTGAAAACATATAGCTGCTCTTATTTTTTAGGATTGGATTCCTTAATTATATGTTACCCTGGATTACAAAACCAGTCATAAGGTTACATTTTTTTTATTTTTTTTTTTATTGAGATTTATAAATATAAAAAGGCTTTCCATTGATGTATGGTTTGTTAGGATAGGACAATATTTGGCCAAGATACAACTATTTGAAAATCGGTAATCTGAGGGTGCAAAAAAATCTAAATACTGAGAAAATCTCCTTTAAAGTTGTCCAAATGAAGTTCTGAACAATACACATTACTAATCAAAAATTAAGTCTGGATATATTTATGGTAGGAAATGTACAAAATATCTTCATGGAACGTGATCTTTACTTAATATCCCAATGATTTTTGGCATAAAAGAAAAAATGATAATTTTGACCTATGCAATGTACTTTTGGCTATTGCTACAAATACACTTGTGCTACTTAAGACAGGGTCACACATATTCTTTGCAACAAAAAGTGGAAAAAAAAACCCTTCTCTACTGAACGCAAGAAATTGCAGAGCAGGAGAGAAATGTTTTACCAGTGCAGTGCTTTGTCTACATTTCTTGAGGTGCTTTTCATTAAGATTCCCCCTTCTTTTTGCACGAGAAGCAGGTTGGTGGTTGTATTGCTTCCATTTTAAGCGGGATTCCATCTGGAGCCCACCGCTAAATGCATTTGGAGGGAATATTACCCAGAGGCTCGAGAGAACACCTGTCTCCGAACGGCCTGTTCTAACTGCTCCACTCCAAGACAGTTTTACAACAACTCGGAGGATGACATTAAAGCGCAGAAAAAAATGAGAAGTCAGCACCTGAAGGACATTACCCGCTCTATTATAGTCCTAAAATGCACCGGTGATCGTAGCACCTCCTGTGAATGTCATATGTGAGGTCTCATATCCTTCCCCCGTGCTATTTATCGACCCCTTCGGATGATAAGTTTTATAAGCGCAACTTGCTGTGCCGTCGAGGGTGAAAAGGTGGCATGTAGCGCGCATCCCGAACGCGCGATATATAAGCCGCATCTTTCTCTTTTACTTTCTATTCTGCCGATTTTATTGCAGTGTTTTCATTGCGTGACTCTCCGAAATCACGTCCTTTAGTAACACCTTCATATTAAAGTCCGTCTCTGTACTCTGACTTCAGAAACGTCTCGGTCCCCGGAGCCTCGCCGGCTCCCACGGACTGGAAAACCCCGCGACGTGAAAACAAATAGCGGTTCCACACACCCGGGGGCAGAGGTGATGGGCCGCAGACAGAGCAGAAATCTCCGGCGCTCTGAGTCAAATCTGATGCCCGGCGGCAGGCCACGAGGCAGAAATCACATTCTCACTTCCCACGAGAGAGAGTCAACAGGAGCAGCGGGGAACAGAAATGTGAATATTGGATATCCCTAGGCGACAGGCAAACTCAAATAACCTTCAGTACAGCTGTGGATCAGTGAATCCACCTCAGGAAATAAGATGGAAGGGAAAATTCAGAGCGCGGGATAATAAAAAGACAAAATAGCAAAATTCTGCGACGTGCAGACCGTGGCGGAGCGATAAGGACGGACGGGGTCTGATTACTTCATCTAAGCTTTTATAAGAGGATAACTCAATATCTTTCTGCTCTTGCACGGTGTCATGAATAATACGGGGAGCGTGTAATTTGGGGATCTGCATGTGAAAATGCGTGTTTGCGCGTGCAGTCGGATCTTATTATTCAGTCGTTGCGCTGGCTAGGCCGTGTTCGCCACTTCGGGAGCTGTGAGATTAGTATTTTCCTTAAATTCATGGCAGTGAATAATTTGACTTTTTCCTTTCATATCTGAGCGACTTTTGACAATAATACAGTGATACCATTATCTTCGACGGGGAAGATGCGTTTCGCCGGCTTAACTGCAGCCGTCTGCGCTTCACGCCGTAAATCTCACGATTTTATGACCAGATTCATATTTTGCCAATGCAGCTGTGCGGAAGCGCCTGCCGTCTACATTAGGCCGAGCACGTCTGCATCTATATATACAGCACTCAAAGCACATGCACACTTAACAAATTCAAGTATTGACCTCAGCGCTCAGCGGATTGATAAAGCGGCCAACGCACAAAGAAGCCTTAGAAGAGATCAGATCTATATTCTTGCTTTCCACCAAAGCGAAACCCACGGAAGCGGATAAAACGAAGCGCGGCTTCTTCTTTCTTGAGAGGTTGCGCCGAGCTGCATTAGTGAAGCTCACAGAGAGAAATCTGTGAGTAATAACTCAGAAAATCGAGTAATTAGCACGAGCAGCTGTAACACAATGACCCCTATTCATCAAAGCCATTTACTCTAGGTACAATTTGAAGCGAACCCTTTGCCTGCAGGGAGTACTTATCAGGTATTTTTTTTTGCTCAATGTTGTTTTTTTTTTTTTTGCTACAAGCCAAAGACGACGAGCTCTCCGTGTAGTGTTAAACACCCTGTGGTTGGATGGAGGGGTTGGAGGGTGATGAGATACTAACTCCGAGGTCAGGCTCGGAGGATTTCGACATGGAAGGATAATTATCCGACGCTGGGAAAACAGGGGATAAAGTGTAGCGTGCGCTAATTGCAATAGTTGTAATAATTGCACATAATTCAGGGGTCGTTGAGAATTATGCTGACTAAAGGACTCGTAAAGACACAGATTCCATGGCACTTTAATTCCACTGGCAGATGGTCCAGGTACGTAACGGGTAACGTCAAGCTTCAAACGCTAACCACTTTGAAATGACCCAGTTGAAGCCAGGAGATCGGAGTGCAAGGAAACAGATAAAGATATCAAATGAGCTTTATTGTGGTCCATTCGATAAGGGAGTCTAGCGGCGTGGTAGTGCGCTCGCAGTTCATTGGCATTCAGAACTTGTTTTTCCAGAGAGAAAAACCTGCTTGTTTTTGTCACGCAGTCACCTATCAGAGCAGCATGTTAACATGGCAGTGTGTTTATCCTGTTGAGTGATAGGGTGCCATCACGTTGGAAGCTCAAGTTGACGCGGCCCTCTTTGTCTTTGCCATCCCCCTTCAGCCAGCAGTCAAAATCGAATCCTGGAAATCTGGATTCCTCCAGAGAGATAAGGGGCTTATCTGCCTCATCCCAATTCGCTCTTGATTGAAACATCAGTGGTCTCATTTTTTTTTTTTTTTTTTTTTTATTTAATCAAAAATACACTAACAATTTATTTTATACTTACAATGACTAGAATATACCTCTTCTGTGTCTAAATTAAAATGAGTATATGATATTATAATGAAGAAATAATTTTTTTTTTCTCTCTCATAAATTCACTAAAAATATCATGTTTATGTTCATGTAAAAAAAACATGTTTATGATGACTAGAATATACCTCTTCTATGGCAATTAAATTTATTTATTTATATATTTGTTAGGGTATGACCTGATATCATAATGTGAAATAAATGAAATAAAACACTGATTTGTCATCTTTTAATTTAATAAAATAATGATTTTTTATTGATTAATTTAATAAAAAAATACACAATTTATGCTTATGATGACTAGAATATACCTCTTCACATTTATTTATTTACGTATTCATTAATTTGTTTTGTCAGATTATGACTCAAACGTGGCAGTGTAACTGTTGTCCTGATATAATAATAAATAAATAAATCTTTTTTTTTTTTTTTTCTTTTTTTTGGATCAATAAACTACAAATTCACACTTATGATGACTGGAATATACCTCTTCCGTGATTCATAATTCATAAATATTTATTTATTGTCAGGGTAGGACTCAAAATTGGCAGTTTAACAATTGTCCTGATATCATAATGAAGAAATAAATCACTGATTTATTTTCTGATTTGATTTATTAATTTATTATTGTTTTGGTTTGTCAGATTTATTATTTAAAATTATTAATTAAAATGATTTTTTTTAAATTAATTTGAATCAAAAATACGCAAATTCATGCTTATGACTAGAATATACCTCTTTTGTGACAAAATTAAAATTCATATTTTATTTATTTATTTAATGTTATGACTTAAAATTGGCAGTTTAACTATTGTCCTGATGAAATAAATCACTGGTGTGGCATAATTTTTTTTTTCTGATTTGATTTATGAATTTAATTAAAAAATACATAAAAATTCATGCTTATGATGACTAGAATCTACTTTTTCTGTGGAAATTAAAATGTATATATTTTTTATTTCTTTATTTTTCTCGGTGTAAGACTCAGAATTGGTTTTTATGACTATAATAATGAAAAGATCATTTCTGAAAACCAGTTTTGTCAAGGATTTATTTATTTATTAGAATTTTTTTTTGTGAACTGATTTTGTGAATATGAACATTTTAAAAAGTTCTGAACTGTCTTTGACCCATGTACCGCTATAACTAAATTCTGTTTTGACTGAGACCAGGATGTCAATGTAAATGTATAACATAAAACATGTTTGAAGTATTTATGCAAACAATTTATTTATTTATTTTTTTATGCAAAACATTTCTCCCACATTTTCTTCCTCCACAATTAATTATTATTCTGCCCCCATTTCCTATTTTAATCCCTCACCGTTCCGTTGCTCCCTACAGGCCAATATTTTATCATGAATGCAAATTCATTTGAGTTTCTCGCTGATGACATCCTCTGTCAATACAGCTTTCAGAATTGGGAGAGCGGCAAGAGGTAATACGCCTAATATTAATAACACGCATCGATAAAATAACAATCACGGATACGTTTTCTCCCCTTCAACGCCCTACACATGCATCAATCCGCCCGGACGTGGATAAGCAGTATTTTAATGGAGTCTCATCTGAAGAGGTAGTAATGAATGTGGCAGGGATTTGCTGGAGACCAGAATGAATGGCTTTCCTTCCGCTTTTGCATGCTGATGCATACGCACTTCCCTCATTTGATTGTAATGCAAACGGCACGATGGCGACCGTTAATCAGTGCCGAGGTGTAGAGATTAGTATCTTTAAGTGGAATAGATGGAGGGGGATTTGACCTGGGCTAACTTTGATAAGTTAACTTTGGCACTTCGTCTCTCGGGTCTGCAGGCCGCTTGAAGACTGGATTAACTCTGGCAAGATTGTTGACTCTTAAATGCTCTCAGAAGCATGAATGATAGCCTCATATCATCATATCATCATATTGAGTTGTAAAGATTCAAACAGTCTTTTGTTACCTAGACTGATGCACGACACATTTCTTCTAACAAAAGAGCTCTTGTAGCTTGACATTTTCTCAGTTTGCTTTGTGTTTTTTTGCCACAATAAACTGAATGGCAAAATGACAAATTAAATATTACAGGTTTTTTAAGAGATCTGATTCCTGAATGTCTGGTGATTAATTTTTCAGTAGGCATTGGTGTAATTTTCAGGGAACTCTGGTGTATGATATTTTAAAATGGTGTAGTCAACCTTTACCAGGCAGAAATGAAGCGGAGGCTTATCTCTGTGGAGACCATCTATCAAACAGCAATGCATGCTTTTTTTTTCTCCTTTAGACAGGTTTTTGTACCCATAATGACCAGCCCTCCCCGTGCCCCTCTCCCCGCAGGACACAATTACCACCTCTACGCAGAGGACAACCTCTGTCATGTAAATGGTCCGAACCCCTCACATTAGACTGAAAAAGGTTCTCTTCAGCCCCTTGAATGGATCGTGTATATTTTTTCTGTGAGCTGAGCCACATTTAAAGAGACACAAACAGCTCCTGACTTCAAAGAAATGAACGTGAAATGACCTTTTCATGATGTGCGCTCATAGATGCTGAGTGCACATAAACACGCAGATTTAAATTGACCTCTTCCATACATATTCATGCCCGGAGCGTTCGCGGAACCTCACATACGTGGCTGGAGATGGACTTTGGTAATTGAGGTGTTTTGAGTCTGTAACCTTGAATGCATTTCAGCCCTGATAAACACAACAGGTCAAAAGTGCCTCTGTGTGTTTTATGACACAGCCTGGCTGAGGCTTTGAAAGAAAATGACCCGTTTATAGAATGTCATCTGGTTGGGAACAAAAAAAGCATCCATTCATCTATATGTACACATGCTGTAAGCTCTTAAACCCTGCTGTCTGTTGTGTAAAATATAGAGTTCCCTTCTAAAGTGCCTTCCTGACTTTCATGGAAGCTTTTAAAGAGATAGTTCACCCAAAAATGAAAATTAATTAATTACTCACCCTCATGTCATTCCAAACTTGTAAGACCTTTGTTCATCTTCAGAACATACATTTTTTTTGAGAGAGATTTCTGACTCTGCATATACAGCAATGCAACTACCATGTTCAAGGTCCTGAAAGGTAGTATGGACATCATTAAAATGGTCCATGTGGCATCAGTGGTTAACCATAATTATATGAAGCTATGAAAATACATCTTGTTAGCGTGTGTCGAAGACTGACACTGAAAAAGAAATTGCTGAATAAAGTTGTTGTTGTTTTTTCTTTTTCGTACTACCTTTCTGGGCCTTCAACAAGGTAGCTGTGTTGCTGTATATGCAGGGTCAGAAGGCTCTCAGATTTCATCAGTTTTCATCATTTTTGGGTGAATTAACCCTTTAAGTTATTAGTTTGGGAATACGTAAATACTTGATGTTAACATTGGACAGCTGAGTACGTTTTTATGTCTTATTTTATAACATTCTTATGTTAGATATGGGAAAAGTACATTCATTTGTATTTTAATATAAAAATGATTTATCAATAACTTTTTTGTTTATTATTTAATTTATTTTGTGTACATGTATTGTAATCAAGTATATCAAATTATCAATAATTAGTTTTTTGTATTAATCTTGAGTATTTATTTATTTTTGTGTATATGTATTGTGATCATGTATATCAAATTATCAATACCCATTTTTTTTTTTCAATTAATATTGATTGTTTTTTTTTTCTTCATTTTTTTTCTTCGTTTTTAATCTTCATTTGCCCTTTTTTTTTTTTTTTTTTTTTTTTTTTTTTTAAATTAATGAATGAATTAATGAATTAATTATTTTTCCCCCTAAACAGGTGCATTCTGGGGCAGGCTATATGCAATGCTGTCTTTAAAATTTACGTTTATTTAGTTATTTATTATTTATTTATTTTTTTAATTTTAACACAGTATAAGCTTATTGCCTACTTTTTGGAACCGTCTTTGTCATTAGTGCACTAATGATGCTGTAGAATTCAGCTTGATTAGGTTTTGGAACACAGCTAGTGTGTATGGTGTTTGTGAGTATTTTATTTTATTTATTTTTTAATTTTTTTTTAGTATTATTTTTAGTATTATTTTTTTTTTCAGGGGATGATTTAAAATTGGAAGTTTAACAATTGCCCTAATATCATATTGAAGAAATAAATCACTGGTTTGGGATTTTTTTTTTTTTTTTTTTTGTAGAATTAATAATAATAATAATAATAATAATAATAATAATAATAATAATTATAATTATAATTATTATTATTATTATTATTTATATTAAATATTTATTTATTTATTTTTGTGTATATGTATTGTGATCAAGTATATCAAATGATCAATAATCAGTTTTTTTTTTTTAATTAATATTGATTTTATTTTTCTTCATCTTGATTCATTTTCATTTGCCTTTATTTATTTATTTATTTATTTATTTATTTATTTATTTATTTATTTATTTATTTATTTAAACGAACTGGTGCATTCTGGGACAGGCTATATGCAGTGTTGTCTTTAAAAAAAAAAAGTTCATTTAGTCATTTTAGTTTTTTTTAAATGCAGTAGAAGCTTATATAAGCTTGGTCCTCACCCTTCAGTAATAAGTGTGCTCTATGTTGCTTTAGTTAAACCGTCTGTTAAATGACATCTGACTTTTAGCATGCATGGCGAAAACTGTATTTGTTTGTGTTGTACTCCACAATATGGCTTTTTTTTTTGGCTGGTTTGTTAGAGCAATCAATACATATTCATACATAAAATATAAACTTGCAGCGGAATTGTGTTTGTGTATGTGGGTGTCCGTATGTGTGAAACAAATTGTGGTACGACCGCCTCAGTAATTGCGTCTGAGAACACACAAAGGCTGTCTGGTTGCTATGTGACAGCAGCCGTTGAATGAAGGCTTTTTCTTGCCTTTGATTTGATGGACAGGTCTATTGTGGGGGGCGGGTGTTGACGACTTTCATAGCAGGAGGAGATGAAAGAGGATGACAATATGTTTACCCGTATCATAGAGATTTCATACGTGGAACAGAACGCTGCTGCAGTTGCAATCTGCTTCTTCAAACACTGTCCACTAATATTGGGTTTGTTGTGTCTTTTGTTCTCGTGACATAACATGGATATCTCATCAAGAAAGTGGGTTCAAGGATGGGATTTTACATCTCAGAGACTGTGAAATAGTCCACGTTCTTTGGCTAAGAACATCTATTACGGCAGAAAAGGTCTAGCGTGTGATGTTTCTCCGCGTCTAACAAGAGCTATCATGGTTGGCAAGACATCATTAGTGAGGGTGTGTGCTTGCCTGATAGACTGTCAAAGGACATGTGAACTCATGAGGATCATTTTCTCTTCCCTTTCTCTTGCCAATTATCATAGAACTTTTTTTTAAATGCCTACAACCACGAGTCATGAGAGACGAAACCCGCCTTCTGTCTTTTTACTGCTGTCACTGCTGATTTTGAAATTCAGACGTTATAGCGTCTATTTTTGCCTTACGCAGAGGCAAACTATTTATCTTGCTGTTCGTAATTTGACACAAAACAATGTTAAATCCAAAGAAATTTCAAATGTGAAATATTAAAGTGTGCCGGCCTGAGATGGTGGTGAGGTTTCGGGGATCTTCACTCGCTGTTGGTCGACAAAAGGTGGTTGTGCTTATGTTTAAAAAAAAAAAATGGTACTACACTACTTATTTTAACAATTTTAACAATTGTCAGTTCAAGTTAACCAATGTAGGCTTAAAGGTTAATTAATAATTTTTTTTTTTAAGCTCAGAAATATTTATACAAGCTCACACAGAATCAGATTAAAGGGGGTCTTAATTGTTGTTCCATTTATATACACGCTGCTGTTCTGTTTTTAAATAAGTCTTTTTTTGATCATCAAGGCTGTGTTTATTTGATTAAAAATACAGAAAAAATAGTAATATTGTGAAATATTATTGCAATTTAAAATGGTGGTTTTCTGTTTTAATATACTTTAAAATATAATTTATTCCTGTGATGCAAAGCTGAATTTTCAGCATCATTACTCCAGTCTTTAGGTTCAAATGATCCTTCAGAAATCATTCTAATATGCTGACACATTATCAATGTTGGAGACGGTGCTTAATATTTTTTTTTTGGAAATCTTTTCTAACAATACAAGTCTTTACTATGACTGTGACACATTCTTGTTGAATAAAAGTATTCATTTCTTTTAAAGAATGAAAGAAAAAAATGACCCCAAATTTTAAACGGTAAGTGTATATTGTAAGAAAAGATTTCTATTTTAAATAAATGCTGTTCTTTTTAGCCTTTTATTCTTCAAAGAATCCTCAAAAAATATCACAGATTTCAAAAAATATTAAGCAGCACAACTGTTTCCAACATTCATAATAAAACAGCATATTAAAATGATTTCTGAAGTATAATTTGACACTAAAGACTGTACTGATGTTGAAAATTCAGCTTTGCATCACAGAAATAAATTCTATTTTAAAGTATATTAATACAGAAATATACACAATGCATTCACAAAAATATATTCACAATATTACTATTTTAGATGTATTTTTAATCAAATAAACACAGCCTTGATGAGCAGAAAAGACTTCTTTAAAAAACAGAACGGCAGTGTGTATATAAATGGAACAACAATTAAGCCCCCCTTTAATCTATTTCTGTGAGTTTGTGAAAATATTTCAGAGCTTAAAAAAAAAAAAAATCTAAAGAAAAAGTTTATTAACCTTCATTGCCTACTTTGATTAACTTGAACTGACAATTGTTAAAATTCTTAAGCATTAATTAATAATTATGTTAATTTCAGCGTACATTTTTCAACATACTTTGCCTTTTTGTCTTGATTCTTGCTCTCATTTTTTTTTTTTTCCCCCTTTTTTTAATGAGTGATGATTCATCATGGTACAAATGCAGCTGAAATGCATTTATTGATTGATTGATTGATTGATTGATTGATTGATTTAGTTTTTAAGGAATCATGGTGCATGTTTTTGTGAGATTCACTAGGGTGCGTCTCTCAATTCTACAGCATAAGCCCCATGCTTAAATGAGGCTTGTCGATGTGCTGTTTTTCCAAACTCATTCACACATCACAGACCGGTGTGCTTGACTCCGTATGCACATTTTTTCACTCAGCGGTTAAGTTTGCATATGTATGATGCCAAACATCCCTAGCAGTCGGCAACACGGCTTCACTCACAGTTTCACCCAAACGATTTGGCGCAACAGTCTGCCAAATCACGAGCGTCGCTTCGCTGCGCCGAGCACACAGCTGTGAAAGCCCCCTCCACCAAATCCGCCCATAATCTAAGTGTTTGTTCTGTTTTCAGACGACGATGCAGGCCATCAGTGTATCGGCAGTTTCGAGCTAAGAGCTTTGCACCAGTGAGGGCGTGTAGATCTTCCATCCTCAGCCGTTGGAACACTGTGTCTGAACAGCCCTTGACACGTGTATATCCCCCCTTTCTCTCTCACTCTCCCCAGATATTTTTGGCTACCGCCTTGAGCTGTACCTTACTTCAAAGATGAGCAGAGGTGCTTTGTTTTTATTTATTTATTCCTTCTTTTCTCTATTTATTATTCATTTGTTCCTCCTTCAGCCGCTCACAGACAGGCAGGCTGAGCTGATGTCATGGAACTGGCTGGGACTGTTTCAAAACAGAGGCGGAGCATCTGCCGGGGTCCCTCGCGATCTGGACTTGACGTCCTTCTGGCTTCAGAACGAAGAGATCATTACTGAAACCTAGCCTGACCTTGTATTGTTGTTTTGAGTGATTTTGAGGAAAAATCAGTTATTTTTTTAATCTAATGGCTGTGGACCATATGTGTGGCATACTGTCGTCAGAAAATTATAAATCTCTGATGAAAATACTGATACAGTCTTAAATACAAAGGTTCTGAATCAGGGCTTTCGGTTTCCCGAAGAACCTTTTAGTTCTTAAAAAAGCCTTTTCTGGAATGAAAAGTTTCCACCCTCTTAAAGGGAACCCTGGGTATTAAGACTTGTGTGGCTTAATATAACATAAAAGATGACTTTTAATGAAATATGTAACAGAAAACTCATGAAAGATTTGCGTTATTTAAAAAATCCACATCGTTTTGGGGGGCGCCACTATTTCGATGACGTCAAATGTTTGCACTCTGTGAGCTACTGGCGCTACATGCTGCTGTTTTTACTTCAGAACAACTTGGAATACTCAACTCGAAAAATAAAATACTGATACAATGCCACATTGTGCGGCTTTTGGTTGTCATTTTCAGTCGAAGGGCAACAAGAGAAGCGATGTAAGATGTCACTACACTCTCAGGTACAGTTCTGTCGCTGGGGTGGTACCCTAAGGTACAAAAGTGAAAAGGTACATTTTTGTACTTTACCTACCCCTAAACAGTACATACTAGTACCTTAAAGGTACATTTTAATACTTTGAAAGTACATATTGGTACCTTTTCACTTTATACCTTAGGGTACCGCCCCAGCGCCAGAACTGTAGCTTTTTTTCCTGACAGTGTACTTTCTTAGTGATAAGATAAGGAAAAAAGAATGAGAAGATGCCTGTGGACAAACAAAACTTCCTAAAGACCTGCGTCTTTATTCTTTCCACTTTAGCCCTGATGCCTTTGAGGCTTTTAGTAGACCACAGCTACTGAAAGAGCTTATAAATGGCAGAGACAAGAAATGCTAGATGCCATCCTGGCAGGATGTAAACATGCTGACGCTTGTCATGACGCCGGAGCTGCAGGAGGATTTTCTCAGCGCTGATTTCACTTGATATCCGGGGACATTTAGACTCCATGTGGGGAAAAAAATAGATGCTAAGGCATTATATCAATCACCACCTGTAAGCTCTTTCAGTAGCTGTGGACATATATATATATATGTATGTATAGTATATATATATATATATATATATATATATAATATATAATTTATTTATTTATTTATTTTTTTCCCGAGTTGTGTTGAGGTAAAAATAGCAACAGGTACACTCTCAGAAAAAATGGTACAGTTCTGTCGCTGGGGCGGTACCCTAAGGTACAAAAGTTAAATGGTACATCTTTGTACTTTACCTACCCCTAAACAGTACATATTGGTACCTTAAAGGTACGTATTAGTACTTTAAAAGTACATATTTGTACCTTTTCACTTTGTACTTTAGGGTACCGCCTCAGCGACAGAACTGTACCTTTTTTGCAACCATCTGACGTCATCAAAATAATGGCGCCCCCCCGTAGTCCAAAATATGTATAACAATGTAGGTTTTTTAAAGAACGTAAATCTTTCATGGGTTTTCTATTACATATTTCAGTAAGAGACATCAATTATGTTATATTAAGCTATACAAGTCTTAAAACCCGGGTTCCCTTTAAAATAATAGTTTGAAAAAGTGGGTTTTCACAACAATGCCATAGAAGAAGCATTTCTGATTCCCCAAGGAACCATTCAGTTCTTAAAGGAGAAGTTCACTTCCAGAAGAAATATTTACAGATAATTTACCCCTTTGTCATCCAAGATGTTCATTTCATTATATTTCTTGAGGAAAAGTTTTATATGTTCTCCATATAGTAGACTTCTGTGGTGCCTGTGAGTTTCAACTTCCAAAATGCAGTTTAAATGCAGCTTCAAAAGGCTCTAAATGATCCCAACCAAGGAAGAAGGGTCTTATCTAGTGAAACAATCAGTTATTTTAAAAAAAAAATTACTTTATATAAGTTTTAACCTCAAATGCTTGTCTTGCCTAGCTCTGTGATGTGCATGTGTACTCTGTGTAATCCGGGTCAATACAGTTAGGGTAGGTTGAAAAACTCCCTATCACATTTTCTCCTCCAACTGTAAAATTGTTCCACATCGCTGCACAGTGTTTACAAAGTGAACGTGCAAAGAACGCCCTTTACAAAAAAGGTAAAACAGCAATGTAGGACGATTTTAAAGTTGGAGGAGAAAATGAGATGGGAGTTTTTCGACATACCCTAACAATATTGACCCGGAGGTGCACAGAGTACGCATGCACATTGCAGAGCAAGACAAGACAAGCATTTGAGGTTAAAAAGTATATAAATTGCAAATTTATTAGAAAATAAGCAATCGTTTTGCTAGGTAAGACCCTTCTTTCTTGGCTGGGATCATTTAGAGCCCTTTGAAGCTGCATTTAAACTGCATTTTGGAAGTTCAAACTCATGGGCACCATAGAAGTCCACTATATGGAGAACATTCCTGAAATGTTCTCCTCAAGAAACATAATTTCTTTAAAAAACTGAAAAAAGAAAGACATGAAAATCTTGGATGACAAGGGGGAGAATAAATTGTCTGTAAATTTTTGTTCTGGAAGTGAACTTCTCCTTCAAACAAAAACGTTTTTCTTAGTGTGAAGAACATTTTAACAATCTAATGAACCTTTTCCCACTATAACAAACCTTCTGTGCAATGGAAAGGACCGTGATGTTAAAGGTTCTTCATGGAAGAACCGTATTTTAAATCTCATACTTGAAAGATGTAACTTGAACAATTATTTGCGATGCACTTACTAATGCGTGATCTAATGCACTAAATTTTCCTTCTCATTATTTCAGACTCTTGAATAAGAGTTGCTCTTACTCTCATTCATGGCAAATCATTGCAATCCCCTAAAGAAAAGGATATCTGTTGCCTTTTTAGAGGTAAAGATTGCAAAAGGTCAATTGCCAAAACCTCCATGTAAGAAAAGGTCAGCCACTACATGTCTAAGTGTATAACAACAGATTCTGTGTAATCATCCTTTCAAAACATTTATGCTGTAACACCGGGATTGCTTGACAGGAGATGCTGCAATGCTGACGATAATGGTTGAAAACGATTAAAAGAAAGTTTTAAGAGGGATATAGCCCGCAGCCAAGCCGAACGCATGTTTAGAAAGCACGCTGTCAGGAACTCGTGACCCGCAGCCGAAAAACGAAAAAGAAAGAAAAAATGAATTCGCACACGCTGGGCATTGTGGGAAATAGCACTTTCAGGGGCATTACACTATAATGCCTCCACCAACCTTTAACTCCCCTCCTGTGCACTTTCACTTACGGAGTGGGAGCGAGAGAGGAACAGCGTTCATCACCAGTGCCTTTTTTGCGACTGTGGGGCTAAAACAATATAAATAACAGGGGCCTTGAAGGATTGGTGCGCCGCACTCTGACAGTGAGATAGAGTATTGATTCTGAGCGCAGTGCTAAAATTGCCTGCCTCCAGGCCTCCAGGCACACATGTTGGCAGTTCTCAGAGAATGTGAGGCATCCTCTGAAACACGAGAACGCTGTCAGTGATAGCCATGTAGAAACAAAACACCAAACACGGGAGAGCTGCGATTCAGCATTACACGCTGCCCACTGTTTGACGTCGCCGTTGTTTCATTGAGCTGCTACACGGAGAGTCCATTCGTCAGAAGCGGCTCCGTTCTTGTCTTTTCCTTGAAAAACAAATTTGAGCTCCGACTCCGACGCAATCCGCGAGCGGTGACCTAGGCTCTTAAGCTAACCGGTTCTCATTTAGAAAATGGATGCCATGCTGTCAGGGCAATTTTTACATGATTAAAAAACCCCTAAGACAACCTTGCATTACCTTGGCGCTCCATTAATAATGTACAGGAGGCTGATGGGACTCTAACAGTGTGGAGAGCAGCAAATCATGCCACCTCAATCTCAAATTCATAACCCGCCTGTCCTCTCCCATCCACGCTGAGCACCGTGTTCCTGTGACAAGGTGTGATGCTTTGAGCCTTGATCAGACCCCAAACTGCAGCTGTTTGGAAGGGATTTTAAGTTTCTTCAGGGGTCAGAGCGCCTTGCTGACACATGCATTTTTTTTTATGTAGTTGGCATCTTGGAGTCTGGACGATAAAGGCAATATCTATGAGTTTGTGTTTGAGAAGAACACAAGTTTCTGTGTTAATGGGGAAAACTGATTGTTTAGGAAACATTGGATTTGTTAGTTGCTGGTCCAGTAGTTGGAAATAAAATAAAATGATGGTGATTAATTATTAACAACAACAACAACAACAACAATAATAATAATAATAATAATAATAATAATAATAATAATTATTAAAATAATATTTATTATTAAAATAATAAAAATTATTATTCCCAAAGAAAACCTAATCTCCGCAAAGCTAATTATGTTAGTTGTTGGTCCAGTTGTTATTAAAATAAATAAAAATAATAATGAACAACAATAATAAAAAATATATAATAATAATAATAATAATAATAATAATAATAATAATAATAATAATAAATTGTGACTGTGATAATTATTGACAACATCAACCGTAATAATAATAATAATAATAATAATAATAATAATAATAATAATAAATTATCATGGTGATGATAATTACAAGCATCATCAACAACAACTATTATCATTATTATTATTATTATTATTATTATTATTATTATTATTATTATTTTTATTATTCACTAAGAAAAAAAATGCACAAAGCTAATTATGTTAGTTGTTGGTCCAGTTGTTAAAATAAAAATAAAATAAAATAAAATAATCAACAACAATAATAATTAAAAAAAAAAAAATAATAATAATGTGATAGTGATAATTATTGACAACATCAACAATCATAATAATAATAATAATAATAATAATAATAATAATAATAATAATAATAATAATAAATTATCATGGTGATGATAATTACAAGCATCATCAACAACAACTATTATCATTATTATTATTATTATGATTATTATTATCATTATTGTTATACTAAGTGTTTTTTATAATCTACTCTAAAGTATTGAAAATTTACAGTTGTTTTTTTTTTTTGTTTTGTTTTTTTTCCCAGTTCTGTAACCCACTAGATGCTGCTAGTTAAGTTGAGTTGATATTGAAGAACTGATAACCGATTAAGTCAAATCAAAGTACTCAAAACTTTAGCAACAGCTAATCAGAAAATGTACAAATTTGGCATAGAAATCGTTTTTGAGGACTGTTTATTTTATTTTAGATTTATTGTTTTAGAAATTAATTAAACATTAATATTAAAGTATTATTCTTGATATTATTAGGAAAATGTCTTTTTCATATGCAAGTCAGTGATACAGCTGTACTGCGCTTGACTCTATATGACGTGCAGCTGATAGGGAAACTGGGGGTTAACGCTACCTGTTTCCACAAGAAGCATTTTGATCTTATTCTTGACAATATCTGCATACTGGTCTTTAGCAATAAGCTCTATCGTGTTCGTGTGAAAAGGGGAGAGAACGGGGAAAAAACCAAAACATCAAATGGCTTTTAGGCAAAGCGTTTGTCTTCTCAAGAACACAAGGAGTAAGAGCCTGACCTGAAGTGGCAGTCCTAAGTGACAGGTCGCTCCATCCCCCCCACCCAGCGGCAAACGTGAAGCCACATCACTTCAAATCCCCACTCACATGGCTTTAGGATTTAGTGCTCTTTTATATCCTTCTATAAGTGACAGTACTTCCTCCAAAAGAGCAGGAATATCGATAGAGCTTCGGAATCCGTCTTTTATAGCGGCACAATTGTGCGCGAATTGCCTTCTATATGGCGCTCGCGGAGTACTGCAGTTGCTCTGAGTGGACAGCTAAGCTATGTTATTGTGTGCTTGGCACAGGTTGAGTTGAAACACAATTGCTTTTGAACATCTGTGGTCACTGTGGGACTAAAACATACATCCGTTTGCCCACAATGTATAGACTTAAGTGGACTTGATGGCTGAATTTAAGGACTCCCCTGCTGAAATGTTCAGGTAACATGCGAGTCATGACAGTTTAAGCTTCTGCTAGTAAACTAGGAATCTTATTGGTTACACGGCTATAGATTGCAACAGTTTTTCAGCACACTGTAAAAAAAAAATCTGTAAAAATTGCAGTAAAAAAACAGCAGCTGTGGTTTACCGTAAAAAAAAATATGGTAGCAACATTTTAGGTTTTCGGTTTTTACTGTAGCATTTTTACAGTCTTTTACAGTTAAATTCACAGTGCAGTCTCGGTTCAAGATATATTTTTCCGATTTAAATTTTTGTTTAAAGGGATAGTTTACCCAAAAATGAAAATTGTGTCATTAATTACTCTCGTAAACTCGTAAGACCTTTGTTCATATTCAGAACACAAATTAAGATATTTTTTATAGAATCTGAGAGACTTCTGACCCTGCATAGACAACAATGCAAATACCACGTTCAAGGTTAAAATAGTCCATGTGACATCAGTGGTTCAGCCATTTAACCTAAACCTAACATTACATTTATTGCAAAATATGCCTAATATGCATTCAAATGTAAATAGTTACTACTTGATTTGCTTGTTTAGATTCTCTGATTTGTGGAGGTTTCACTGCAGATTCATGGGCAATGTAGTTTCCCACCAGTAATTCCAATGTTAAACGTGATTATTTAAAAAATAATTTGAAATGCTGGGTGATTGGTTCCATAGAACAACTTCATAGCTCACAATTGTTCTGTCTTTAAAAGTTTATTGTTTGTTTACTTCCGGATCTGAATCTGTTTGGAAGGTCACTCACCTCTCGATGGCCATATTGCGCATGCTGATCACTTTTGAGAGCCCTGACCCATTGAGATTCATCTCAGTGGCAGACACGTGTCCAGTCAAGATGGGGCATCCCTTGCCATCTTGACCTACAGATCTTGCTGTCACTCCCCAAGGCGATTTGCATTCTCTGAGTGAGGTTGTGCGAAGATATGCCTTGGGATTTTTGGCCCCCCCCTTTTTTTTATGCCTGACCCTTCAAACCCTTCTGCTAAAACACCTTTTACACTCTCTTAAAGTCAAGCACTTCTGGGTAAAAAAAGAAGCATGCACTGTCAAACCACGAAGATAAACCTAGCAAACATGCTTAATTATCCAGCGCTTCCCCGCAACGGCTGTGTTCAAAGTGCACATCCGGGGGAGTTTAGGCAGGGAATGAATAAATCTAGCTTCGGTGTCGTACAGAAGTAACAAGTATTGATGAGCTATTCAGAGTGTATTTCCCAAAGGACGGGTAATTGCGCCCCGTGTGCTCTTGTACTTGAGAAACTGCACGGGCTAAAACGAGCTCCTCACGTGACGTCACGTGAAAGGCCCGTGCTGATAAATGTTCATGTCTTCTCTGATCCGGAGTCCGTGTTTGTAAAAGTCACCCTAATACAATCTCGGAGATTGGTCGGAGGGTAAGTGGGATAGTAATTTGAACATATACACCGTTGAAGAGCAGCTCGCTGGAGAGAGGATGCTCCCATCAGCCCAGCATAAGCACTTGTATTCTCGCCATGCTTTCTAACCACCTTTATGGCGCGCCTTAAATTACCGTACGCGCGCGTTTGATTCTAATGAACGCTGTTGCGGTAATGAAATGAATAGTAGTGTGTAGGGCGGCCCGGATGATTCAGCAGTTCTCATGCGAGGGAAGTACAAAACGCATCTCCTTATTGCTTTAATTTTGTGTACTCTGCTGATCTTTTATTTTCCCAGTCGCTGCGAGGTGGAAAACTATCTCAAGGACACCTGCTAATCTCGCATTTGCTTATGTTTTAGTCGGCAGATCCGAGCACGCGGAATAATTCCCTCATCACGATTGTTTCCGTGCTTATTTACGCCGAAGCGGGCTATTACCGTGCAGAACCTTTTCTGTTCACAATCATTAGGTGCGGGGAAAATGAGATTCCTGAATCATTAGACGAGGGGGGATTTTTGTTGAAGGGGCAAGAACAATAGACTGCTTTTGTTAGCACTTCTGTCTGGGTGTAAGAAACCATCACAATTACGCACACGGAAACCGTTGTAATTATGGCGAGAGCATTCGTCTTTTTTCTTCCCATTAAAGCATCTCGGCGTATCGCCGAGGAACACTTATAGCCCGCTGAACGGGAGACATTACCGGAGCTGTTTTTCATCCGGCTCGCCCTGTAAACACTATCTCATTTTGCTGATGGCTTTCCGCCGGTGACAAAACGGCGTCTGAAAAAAAGACAGGGCGAAAAAATGCCAGCCAGCAGTCTTCGGTCATTTTATTGTTCTTTTGCGCTTCAGGACCGGCGAACGTAAGAACGTAATCGTATTTTAGCTGCGGCGAGTGTTCATTAGCATGCGGCTCCACGCCGGCGCTGGAATCAAAGGCCTGACCGTGTCCAGGAGGAGGGCTAGCTGCGCCCTTAACACGCGGCCGGTTTGTTGTTTCCGTCACGGTTGCAAATGAATGGCTTGATGCTAATCTACATGGGAAGATAAGAACACAGCTACAATTAAAAACGCATTAAAACGGAAAATAATCGCAAGCGCGAAACATTCCAGGCGAGTTCAATAATTACATCAAGCGGCGTATTCCCTGTTGGAGGAGCAATTTCTGATTAGACTTGAACGTAGTTTATGTTAATTTCATTATGTTTGAACATTGTGGGGGAAAAGGCACGGGAAAAAATTCCAGCTTATCCGTGCGATAAGTAACTTTTTTTAATGTTCTCAGTGGGTATAAAAAGAAAAACAAAGAGTCGTTTCTTACAGTGAATCTCAAAGGTAATTTATAATGGGCCAGCGGAGCATATGTAACACGGGAAGGACAAAAGGCGGAAACGTGCATAAATTGACCGGAGCGCTTGTGTTCATAAAGCAGCCAATTTAAATGTAGTGTTCGGCTAATGAGGCCGCTTTCCCTTTTGAGCACCGAGTGCTTCCCTCCCTAACTGACCTATTGTTGACAATGTTTGTTTGTTATCTTGCTGTGCTAATGACATCTAATCTCAGTTGTAGGCCTGCTCCTTCTGGACTCTATGCTTTCATGAAGATGTCTTTGGCCGGTGCGACGGCTCATTCATTCATTTTCCCTGTACTTTTGTTTCCTTCAGAGACGACAGAGCATCTGCCCTTGTGGTTTCCCAGTTTTTTTGAACTCGTCATCTGAACCTTGACCTCCATCATAACCTTGGTAACCATTTCATCTTTTATTTCTTCCATCATTATTTCCTTGTTATTATAATTTCACCCTCTTATGTTTGCTTTAGTTAGTCATGTTCAAACTGTATGGAAGCTTGTTTCCACAATAGCGACTTTATATCTCACAATTCTGCCTTTTTTTGCCCCTAGAAATTGATTTTATATCTCACAATTTTGACTTTTTTCCTAGAAATGAACTGTATATCTCTCAGTTCTGACTTTTTTCTCCATAATTCTGGGTTTATATATCACAATTGCGACTTTTTTCCTAGAAATTTTATTTCTCATAATTCTTTCTTTCTTACAAATCTGAGTTTATATCTCGTAATTCAGTTTTTTTTCCCTAGAAATTGTTTATATCTCACAATTCTGACTATTTTCCTAGAAATTGAGTTTATATCTCATAATTAATTTTTTTTTCTTGCAAATCTGAGTTTATATCTCAGAATTCTGACTTTTCCTAGAAACTGAGTTTATATCTCATAATTAATTTTTTTTCTTGCAAATCTAAATTTATATCTCAGAATTCTGACTTTTTCCCTATAAATTGCATTTATTTCTCATAATTACATTTTTTTTTTTTCTTGCAAATCTGAGTTTATATCTCAGAATTCTGACTTTTCCTAGAAATTGAGTTTGTATCTCATAATTTGTTTTTTTTTTTTCTTGCAAATCTAAATTTATATCTCAGAATTCTGATTTTTGTCAAATCGGAGTTTGTGTCACAATTATGACTTTTTTTTTCTTGCAAATCTTGCAAAGTTTATATCTCATTCTTTTTTTTTCTTTTTTTTGTTTAATTGTGAGAGATTCGTGAGATATAAACTCAATTTCTAGGGGGAAAAAAGTCAGAATTATGAGTTTATATATCACAACTATGCCTTTTTTCCCTGGAAATTGAGTTTATATCTCACAAATCTCTCACAATTTATTATTATTATTATTATTATTATTATTATTATTATTATTGTTTTTAATTCGCTGGTGGAAACTAGCTTCCATACATCAGTGTTGTTTCTTTTATTTGTCAGTGTTTGCACTTTCTTCCCCAATCTCCCCAAAGAAGGAATGTTATCTTTTCATTTTATATATTTTATATATTGTTTATTTTTCATACGTATGAAAATGTGAGTGTTTTTTTTTTTTTTATTATTATTATTATTATTTATTTATTTTTTTTTTTTTGTCATTAGTTTCAATTCCAAATTCATTTCACTTCAATTCGATTATTTAGACCACTTGAAAAAAATTCTTTAATGCTATTGGAATAGTTAAAAATTGATAACGTGTAAATTAATACAGCAGAGTTGAAATGTAGTAAAAGCTGACAAGAGTGGTTGGACTATCCTTGTCACCAAAACTCGGCAGAAATCGTCTCTCCTGCTTAACAGATGACAGGAATCAACTGCCCCTCTTATAGTTCGTTCATTCCAGACCGTCTCCAAATCCTCAAACGTCCAGATAACAAACGGGCATCCCACTCGCACTGAAGCGGACGGGTAAACACACATACACACACAGGGCTGTGACAGCTGACCTTAATAAGCCCTCATCGGGTCTGACCTCCGCATCCAGGCCTGTCCTGCGAACACAATCGGGACGGCGATCCAGACAGCTGTTTTTTATCTGCTCTGAGCTCTACCGTCACGTACGTGAGGCCAGCGTGACAGGTGCACTATGATGTGAACAGCTTTCAAGGGCGGCTCATCAGTATGACAGCTAGCGTGTCCTCTTTTGTGAGGGTTCAGGAAGCCAGACGAGGTTTGGTGCAGTAGTTTTGGCGACGCAACACCATTTTGTCATGGTGCTAAGCTCTGCATTAGTTAAGGAAAATTAAGTGTCAGGTACAGTATAGACAGGCCGCAGTGCTTTACCGACTTTATTAGCCCAAGAGCATCTTGTATTATGAACCCACTGATGCCATTCACCATCAAGTTTAATTAAGAGCTGTTAATTGCAAAATCTAAATCAGTGGAGTCCTAAATTATGCTTTCGGCCATCACTAATTATTGCTAATTATGTTTTGTATGCAGTTTATCAGATTTTTATCAGATGGATTTCAGTAGATTTCTTTATTATTTTATGCTCATGATTAAATTGGTCAAAAACATTTTGTGGGGCATATTTGATCACAAAATCAAAAGAAAGAAATAAGAGAAAATATTATACCAAAATTATAAGAAATTATTTTATTAGATATTTTTATTAGTTTTTCCCTCGTAACTATTTTTTAATTAAACACATTTAGGCACCTACATTCTCAAGTATTTGTAAATGGCTGTTTTGGTGTACAAAATTTTAGATATTTGCTGAATTCAAAGAATTATTTTTTTCACTCTAAAATGGTAAAAAAATATATATATTTTATTACAGTAATATGAATCACCATTTAGAGTAATGAGAAATATTCAATCAGATGAATTTCAGTAGATTTCTTTATTGTATGCTTATGATTAAATCAGTCAAAAACGTTTTGTGGGACATTTAATCACAAAATCAAAAGAAGAAATAAGAGAAAGTATTTTGCAAAAATTTAGATTATTTTATTAGACATTTTTGTAAATTTTTCCCCTTGTAACTATTTCTTTAAACACATTTGGACAACTAAATTCTCAAGTATTTGGAAATAGTAGTTTTGTTGTACTAAATTTTAGATATTTGTTGAATTAAAAAAAATAACTAAATAAATAAAGATAATTAAAAAAAATTACAATAAAATAAATCACCATTTAGAATCATGAGAAATATTCAATCAGATGAATTTCAGTAGATTTTTCCTATTATTGTATGCTCATGATTGAATCCGTAAAACATATTTCGGACCCATTTCATCACAAAATCAAAAGAAAGAAATAAGATATTAGAAAAGAAATAAAATATTTTGCAAAAATTGTGAGAAAGTATTTTATTAGACATTTTCCCTTGTAACTATTTTTTTTATTAAACACCGTGCGTTTAGTTGCACAGTGTTTTTTTTTTTTTTTTTTTTGTACTGAATTTTAGATATTTGCTGAATTCAAAGAAAATCAGTATTGCATTTCTTTTTTCCCCACTGTAAAATGGTTATATATGAAGAATTCAGATGCAAAACCAGCTAAATCCATCTGATGTCTTTCTTTAAAAAATGCATTTTTATCAGGCTTAGATGTATAGGTTTCTATGTAAGTACCGGTACTTCTGATTGGGCTGAGGCTGGTAGTTTAGTGAGTTTGAAAAAGTATTTGATGGACGTATAATATGTGTCGAGAGTATTCACTCAGTATCATTATCTCATTTTTGACCCACACACACACATATATATATATGTGTGTGTGTGTGTACTTGTTTTTATATCCTTGTGGGGACCTAAACCTGAATACACACAGACTCATGGGGACTAGTGTCACCGTGGGGACCTAAATTGAGGTCCCCATGGGTATAAAAGCTTATAAATCATACAGAATGAGTTTTTTTGAGAAAGTAAAAATGCAGAAAGTTTTCTGTAAGGGTTAGGTTTAGGGGTAGGGTTAGGGTAAGGGGATAGAAAATACAGTGTGGAGAGTATAAAAACCATTGCACCTATGGAGAGTCCCCACAAGGATAATAAACCAGACATGCGTGTGTGTGTGTGTGTGTGTGTATGTATATATATATATATATATATATATATATATATATATATATATATATATATATATATATATATATATATATATATGAGAAAGTTTAGGAGAATATAGGAGAAAACTGTTAAAATTATGCGAAACATTAATGGTCCTATTTATTTAATAGAAACTCTCTTTTCTGTGGAAATCTGTTTCTGCCTCGAAATAAAACAATAAAAAAAGGTAATTTTGACTATTTTTTTTTTTTTTTTTTTTTTTTCTCAATATTGTTTTTTTTTTGGAACTATTCACACAATTCTGAGAAGAAAATTCAATATTGTGAAATAAACTCACAATTGTGAGGAAAAAGTCAGAATTGTGATGCAAATAGTTGCATTTACAACATTTTTCACAGTTTTCACAATTTTCTTTATGCATAAAATAAAATAAATAAATAAAAATCCCTTTTAGTGAAATAAGGCATGTTTTCATGAAATTCACATTGATAAATTAATAGCAATTAAAATAATTTTTTTTTTTTTTTTAAATCATGTAAATATGTCCAATACTGATATATATTATATGGTAAACCTTGGTAGTCCAGCATTTAGGGAAAGATCCTCAGCGCAGAATAATGCTGCGTGCAGAAAACAACGCAGAAAGTCGCTCCATAATATGAGGAGTTGATGTTGAAATGCCTCAGCAGTTTTCAATTTCCGACAACACCTAGAAACAGCCAAGACCCCGAGCCAGCTATTATTTCCCACACAATCATCAGCCCCATACAAACCCTCTCTTGTGACAATTTTCAAAGCCTCTCCAATATCACTGTGCCGTGCACCTACTTACAATTGCCATCAATTAGCTTTGTGTATTAATGTTCCGCTTTGCGGCAACGCTACGACGCAGCATAAAGATGCTGTCACTCGAAGGTGCATCGCTCATTTGCGAGATAAGGTAAAACAAATTGCCCCATTGTTTTATGCTGCAGCACCGGTGCAGATAGGTTTCAAATAGAGGCTGTCACAAAGCGAACAGCAGGCGTTTTGAACAATAGATCAGAGAGATTCGCCTAAGCCGCACGCAGGGGTCGGATCCTTCATAATCCACCTCGACCTCTAACGCTTTCCTTGCGGACACTTGGTCTTTTGAGGCTGTATTCGTATAACCTTGCTGTACGGATAAGCCTTTGGGTCATACTGACCCATATGACTGATGTCCTCTTTTCAACGTATACGTCCCGTCGGACCTGGCACTCCTTCAGATAGAGGTCAGATAGTTTTGATTACAATGCCCTGCTCTGTTCATGATACTATCTGCCTTTTACCTGAGAGGAGGCTCTTTCCACATCATTCATCTCTGCTCTTTGAGTAGCTCTGGTAAATAGTACACATTGTGTTTGTTCTCTCTCCGGGGGAAGATGGATTTAATAAATCTTTGTGATATACTACTTGTCTTATCATCGGCAAGTACCTCACTCAACCTTTTAGCAGAAAAGGAAAAAACATAAAAGTAAGCCAGAGTCAATAACGGCACGTCACAAGTGTTTGTCTCTGCGGCGCTAGCAGAGGTTTGTTTGCTCTGACCCTGTTCAAAGACGTACCATACCATAATATGCCTCTCGTACACTTGTACAGGTTTAGTACAAGCTGTACCGATGTGGTGCCGTCATGAACAATTCAGTCGGCCTACTGAAGACCCCAAAAGCAATCCCATTGGCTGAAAGAACTGTAAATGGGTACTTCATCCAGTGCCTGAGTAGAAATTCTACAAACTATTTTAATACAAACGTTTAAAAAGTTTATTATACATTTAATCTACATTTAATTAATATGTAAAATATCTAAAATTGAGATATACAATGATTATTATTTTTTTTTTTTACATATATACTATAATTAATATTGTTATCAATAACTTATACACTATTGATGAAATGATTGATAAATGATGAAATGCTCATGTGAAATAAAAAAAATACATCAGTTGTGGAAAAAATATATATGATATTGTGTTATTGATAGAATATAATAAAAAAATATGGGAAATTAAATTCTCATGTTAAATAAACGCTACATTAATTAGAAAAATCACACACACATACATACACATTTTTTATATATAATATATATATATATATATAAAATGCACGCAATCACGATACAGTCTTTTATTTTATGTATGTAATATAATTTATATTATATTTTGATAAAAGTAAAATTGATAAAATGATTTTTTTTTTTTTTTTTTTTAAACATGTACTATAATTTATTATGTTTTATTGAGAGTACAATGTATAAAAATAAAATATAGGACAGATTAAATTCCTAGTTAAAAGAAACCTACATTTATTTAGGAAAAATAATGATGATGATGATGATAATAATAATAATAATAATAATAATAATAATTTCAAATGAGATATGAAATTCTCATGTAAAATTTTCAACAACAAAAAAATTAAACTGCATTCATTTTAAAAAGAATTTCAAATAAATTCTCAAAAAAGAAACATAAATTTAATTAATTAATTAATTAATTAATTTAATTCATTCATTCATTCATTCATTCATTCACTGCTAGCTGCTAGCTTAGCCTATTGTCTATGCAAATAAAAATGTAAAATTATATGTTATTATGCACATTTGTTTTTTGTTCATCTACTGCCTACATTAGAAACTAAAATTACAATGTTTTATTTTCACGCAGGAAAGCACATTGGGTAACACTTTATTTTACGGTTTCTTAACTAGTTGTTTATTAGCATGCATACTACTAGAATATTAGCCGTTTATTAGTACTAATTAAGCACATATTAATGCCTTATTCTACATGACCTTACTCTACATCCCTAATCCTACCCAATACCTAAACTTAACAACTACCTTACTAACTATTAATAAGCAGCAAATTAGGAATTTGTTGAGGGAAAAGTCGTAGTTGATAGTGAATAAGTGTTACCTATTCTAAAGTGTTACCGCACATTGTAGTTTGTTGTGTACTGCTAGCGTTTAAAATTCAATGCAAGCATATAATTGTTTAATCGAGTCACGTGAGATGATGTATGCATATGCGTAGTCATAACCGGCTTTGTTGGGCAGCAAAGCTGCAAGAAATCAAATATTAGCGTGAGGTCCCTCGCGATGTGATAAGATCGCCTCTGATGAAGCAACGTCGACTTCATCCCCCTCCAAACAAAAACGCGTGTCAGGTCTGCCTCGCTCACCACAGCTCAGCAACTTTGCCAAATATGAAATATTTATTTTGCACTCTGGGGGGAAAAAAAAAAAAGGAGCAACGATTGTGAGAACCGTCAGAAATACTGTGCACTTCAAAGATCCTCTTTGCTTTTAAAGCTCAAGTAATCTTTACAAACCCTGGTCATGTTCAATCACGGCTTCGCACGTGGAAATAATAATAACAGAAGCTAAGAGAATCCTCGCTCATTAAACACTCCTTTCGTGACAAGAAATGTCAGAAATGGAGATTCGATGTAATCCTAAAGCTCCTAAATGACTCTTATGACAGTAAACCTGGCCGTGTGTATCCAACGTGCGTTTGTTTCCCCTCAGGCGGCGTGTTGAGATGCCAGACGGCTGTAAGGAATATGTATTTGCATGGGTATCCGTCTCCATGCTTCAGGCTGATGCCTCTTGTGAAGATACAGAGTTTCCTCGGTTTGCTTTGTCAGACTCCATTGTAATTCCAAACCAGGTACAGGGAGGAAGGGAGCTTTAAACATTAAATCAATGAGGACTACGGACACCAATCTATGGAAAAAAAAGAGGGTGGGGTGGGGTGGGGGGGGGAATCAAAATTTGAGGCAGTTGCGCAGGGACCATCTCATTTAGCCGGAGCTCAGAGGCATGCCAAGATTAATATACCTCGCCTATTTGGTTGCATATTGCATATCCCTCCTCGACTCAAGTCTGTCTGGGCCGGCGGGCCCCACAGTAGCACAGATCATTTTTAAAGCGCTTCATTATTTCACCAACCAATCTCTCTCTCTCTCTCGACCAGGTCTCTCCATTGATTTAATTAGTGTGCAGAGAGAAACTGTGCGTTTGAGATGTTCCATGATCTCTATTATGTATGCCGGAGCATCATTTGGTAATCTGCACCATGTCGGCTTTCTTTATTGGCCGGCGGTGAGGTGGACTCCCGAGGAGCCCGTTTTCTGACGGCCACCGTGACCATGATAAAGTATTGGTGGGCTTTGGAGTCCTTGCTTTTCATTTTTATTTTATTTATTAATTTGCATGCGTGCGTGTAATACGCTCTGTTTCGTCAGGACCGGTTGGAGAATCGGATAAATTCCAAGATACCGAGGACGGACCCTTGAGGAACACCGTTGCACAGAGACAGTGATTAATGCACACAACTTACCTACACTTTATTAATACTTAAGGCAACACTTCATCATGTTTCAGCAAAAATTAGCTCACTTGCAGCGATTAGTGCTTTTTTTTATTTTTTTTTTTAAACCAGCTCAGATAAATTCGTAAGAACAGCTGTGAGCCCGAACATGTACGAGTCCGTGATTTGGTCAAGAGGGGAGGAATGCTGAGCGTGTTTTTCAAGCTGAACGGGTGTAGCATCTGCCTTTATGGCATTCTGGCAGAGTTTGTGAAATGAAATGAGCTAACCAGTTTGTGCCATGCTTAATTTAATCTCCCACGCTATCGATTTGAGTTTTGACTCCTGATTTGTGAGAAGCAGAAGAATAATGTCATATAGTAATGAGGTCATGTTATTAAATGGAAGCGACCACTGAAAAGTTCTTTCTCTTTTTTTTCAGTGAGGTGATGTTTTACAAAATTTTAAGCTAGTTAAGGCTGGTATTAACAGTAAGCACACAGGAATCATGCATTGTGTTAATATAAGTAATAATATTATTATTTTACTTTTGTAACTAAACTTTGGAGTCAGTAGGATGTAGTTTAAAGTAAAATAAAATTGAAAAGTAGTAAAATGAAATATTATTGCAATTTAAAAACAGTTTTCCATTTTAATATACTTTAAAATATAAGTTATTTCTGTGATGCAAAGCTGAATTTTCATCAGCCGTCATTACTCCAGTCTTTAGTGTCACACAATCCTTCAAAAAATGTTCTAATATGCTAATTTATTGTCAATGTTGGAAACAGTTGTGCTGCTTAATAGTTTTTTTTTTTTTTTTTTTTTCAGCATTCTTTGATTAATAAAAGGTTAAAAAAGAGCAGCTTTTATTCAAAATAGAAATCTTTTCTAACAATATGTGACCCTAGACCACAAAACCAGTCCTAAGTCACTGGGGTATATTTGTAGCAATAGCCAAAAATACATTGTATGGGTCAAAACTATTGATTTTTTTTTTTTTTCTTTTATGCCAAAAATCATTAGGAAATTGAGTAAAAATCATGTTTCATGAAGATATTTTGTAAAATTCCTACTGTAAATGTATCAAAACTTAACTTAACTTTTGATTAGTAATATGCATTTTTAAGAACTTCATTTGGACAACTTTAAAGGCGATTTTCTCAATATTTTTATTTTTTTATTTTTTATTTATTTATTTTTTTTTTGCACCCTCAGATTCCATATATTGAAATTGACTCTTATGACTGGTTTTGTGGTCCAGGGTCACATATAAGTCTTTACTGCCACTTTTTATCAATTTAACACATCCTTGCTGAATAAAAGTTTTAATTGCTTTCTTTTTTTTTCTTCTTCTTCTTTGTATTGTTTTATTCATCAAACAATCCTGAAAAGAGTATCAAAGGTTCAAACAAACATTGATAATAAATCAGCATATTAGAAGCATATTTCTGAAGGATCATGTAATAATGCTAAAAATTCAGCTTTGCGTCAAAGGAATAAATTATTTTTTAAAGCATATTAAAATAGAAAACCACTATTTTAAATTCCAATAATGTTTCACAGTATTACAGTTTTTTTTTTTCTGTATTTTTAATCAAATGAATGCAGCCTTGATGAGCAAAAAAGATTTCTTTAAGAAATCAATGCTTTTATTCAGCAAGGTTGCATTAAATTGATCAAAGAGATTAATAATGTTGCAAAAAACAAATAAATACTATCCTTTTTAGTTTTCTGTTCATCAAAAAAAAAAAAAAAGTCCTGAAAATATACATCATGGTTTCCAAATAAATAAATAAATAAATAAATAAATAAGCAACTGTTTTCAAATCAGCATATTAGAATGTTTTCTGAAGGATTGTGTCACTGAAGACTGTAGTGATGCTATTTTAAATTACAATAATAATTCACAATATTAGTTTTTTTTCTGTTTTTTTTTAAACAAATAAATGCAACCTTGATGAGCAGAAAAGACTTGTTTAAGAAATTAATGCTTTTACTCAGCAAGGTTGCATTAAATTAATCAAAAGTAATAGTAAAGAGATTAATAATGTTGCAAAAACAACAACAGCAGCAAAAAAACAAACAAACAAACAAATAAATGCTATCCTTTTTAGTTTTCTGTTCACTATATATCACTGTTTCCAAAAAATAGATTAAAAATCAGCAACTCTTTTCAAACCAGCATATTAGAATGACTTCTGAAGGATCATGTGACGGTGAAGACTGGAGTAATGATGCTGAAAATTCAGCTTTGCATCACAAGAATAAATTAAATTTTGAAATGTATTGAAAAGTGTTTTAAACTAATAATTTTTTCAAAATATACTGTATTTTTATCAAATAAATAAAAAAAAAAAACTAATATACCAATTAAATATACCAATTAAAATCCAGTGAGAATTTAAGCATGGGCTTTGTGCATTAACTTCAGAGCTATGAAAGATGGGAAGTCTGATTATGATTGAACACAAAGGTATTTTGATGTGGATTGTGTATTCAGCAGGTCCGTTTTTTTGGTCGAGATGAACGGAGAAACAGACAGAGATGAAGCGGTGTGGAGAAGTAGCAGTAGATCTAAAGAAGGGCTGGTGGGATGCGAGTTAGGGGCCAGACCAATATAAAACCTCATTACTGTGGCGTCATGGAAAATGTGTGCACTTTACACTCCATCTAGCAGCACTTTTGCTGGATAAGCACTGTTCTTATTTGGCCCTTTGTAAAGGCCTGTTTCATTAAGGCCAGTTTTCAGCACCATCCTTTTAGTACAGGTGACACCTGCTGCCATCACCTCGACACTTCGTCTTTGTCTCGGAAACCCATTCAAGGGTTGGGTGTCCGTCAGAGATGCTTTATTAGATTTCAGTCAGTCTCTTATGAACTGTTCAAAGAGTTGTTAGATCGTTCCAAAGCCTCGCTTCCTGCTCCCTACATAGGCAGCATCCAAAACAAAAGGAACCTAAGAAGTGACTGATTTGGAACGCTTTACCATGTAGACAGATGATTTCAATACAGGTGTTACTAGAAATGATTTGATTGTTAAATTAATATGCATTTTATATATGTATAAGTTTAGGATTTTTTTTTTATTTTTATTTTTTTTAGATGAAGTTTGGTACTTTCCTATGTCATGTCTGGTTGTGTTTTGAAGGTACTCTGTTACAGAAAGCATGGTTCACGATAGGAGTTACATCAATGTCTTTCTCTTTGGAAATGGAATCTCTCTTTGAAGGCAATGACTGAAGGCCATAAATGCATACAGCGTGAGCCTTGATGGTGTCGCGAAGGAACGGTCAGTGCAGAAATTATCATTTCACGTCTTCAAAGAAAGACTCCAAGGAAAAAACTGAAAAAGCACCAGTCAGTCCAGAATTGCAAATGTGTGTCTGATATACGGCACGCACACAAGCATGAACAACATTACCAAGCAAGACATTAAAAAACATGTCCTTGCATAAAATTTGCACCAATAAAAACTGCAGATGCAGAAAATGCAGCTGAAAAAAAGGTCAGCGGCATAAACCGGCTGCAATTATAACAATGCCGGCCGAAAAACCAGTCTGCGCTCTGCTAATTAGCCAACAAACAATGTCTCTCCTGAGTCGGTATTTAAAACACTGTGCCTTGTGCGTTATGTACCAGATATGCTTTGGTTTTGTCTGGGTGTACACTGACTGGCCGACTGCTACGTGCTTGTCCAGACCACAGCTGAAAAATACAAATAAATAAATAAAAATAATAAAAAATTGAGATGATTGTGCCAGCCTCGGGCCTTAAAAGCATCCCGCTGAGTTTGGCAACTGGCACTCAGCGCCGCTTCAAATTTAGATGGAGCTGCTCTTTGCCCAGTCTTTCTGAGGGACGTTGGTAACATTGAAGTATTGGAGAAAGATCACTTGCTGGATGAATTGATACGAAGCTTAGTTGTTTTATTAAGAAATGCAGTAACCAGTGCGCACTTTGCATCAGTGTTTTTACTGTCATAGATATGCTATAGTATTTTTTTTGTTAATATTTTGAATTGCATTTAATTTTTTTGTTTTTATTTTACTTTTCATTTGTGTTTGTTTGTGTTTTTGCCAGTTTAATTAGTTTTTTTTTTTTTTTTTTTTTTTTATTTCTCGTGTAGTCATTTAGTATTACTTTATATTTTATTTTTTTAAAGGATTAGTTCACTTTTAGAATAAAAAAAAATTCTGACAATTTACTCAGCCCTGTGTCTTCCAAGATGTTAATGTCTTTCTTCATTCAAAAAGAAATCAAGGTTTTTGCAAAAACCATTCCAGGATTTTTCTCCATATTGTGGGCTTCAATGGGAGCCAACGGGTTGAAGGTCCAAATTGCAGTTCCAATGCAGCTTCAAAGGGATATTTACGATCCCAGCCAAGGAATAAGGGTCTAGTGAAACGATCAGTCATTTTCTAAAAAAAAAAATATACTTATTTATATACTTATAACCACAAATGCTTGTCTTTCACCAACTTCACGCATTTACGTAGTCACGTTGGAAAGGTCACGTGTGATGTAGGCGGAAGTACCGACCCCGTGTTTACAAAGTGAGCATGCAAAGAAAGTCAAGGATGTTAGACAATTTTGAAGTTGGAGGAGAATTTGAGATGGAGTTTTTCGCCCTATCCTACCATGTGAACCGGTGTACACAGACGAAGAACTAACCATGCGTAACCTTTCCAATGTCCAAAGTCTTCACGTATCGCAGAGCTAGTGCAAGATGAGCATTTGTAGTTAAAAAGTATATCATTTTTATTATTTGTTTTTAGAAATGACGTATTGTTTCACTAGACCCTTATTCCTCAGCTGGGATCGTATAAAGCCCTTTAAAGCTGCCTTGAAACTACAGTTTGGACCTTCAACCCATTGATCCCCATTGAAGTACACTGTATGGAGAAAAATCCTGGAATGTTTTCCCCAAAACCCTCTTTTTTTTTTTTCTTTTTTTTTTTTTTTAGACTGAAGAAAGACATGAGCATTTTGGATGACATGGGGTTAAGTAAATTACCAGAAAATGTTTATTCTGGAACTAATCCTTTAAGTTTTTATTCATTAGTTGTAGTTGTACACTGTAAAAAACAATTTGTTGACTCAACTTAAAAATTTGTAACCTGGCTGCCTTAAAATTTTAAGTTCAGTCAACTCAAAAAAAAAAAGTTTATTCAAATTGAAATGTTAAATTATACTAAGTGACAACCTAGATATTTGAGTTGGATCAACTTAAAATTTTAAGGCAGCTGGGTTACTTACCCATCTGTTAAGTTTAGCAAACACAAATATCTAAGTTGTTACTTAGTACAACTTAACATTTCAAGTCGACTAAACTTATTTTAATTGACTGAACTTAACATTTTAAGGCTGCGGGGTAACATATTATTTCAAGCTGACTCAACAATTGTGTTTTTTTATTTTTTACAGTGTAGTGCTTTAAGTCAAACTAAACTATAACTCTTACTTAAAAACTTAAAAACGTGTTACAGTGATTGTTTACGTATATATTGAGCACTGGCAACATTTGCAGATCTGTCTTAACATCTTCTCTTTAATGATATAAGGTTAAATAATGTTATGCTTTACAGAACTAAAGAAAGGAATACTCTTTTGGTTTTGCATCCAATGGTTATTTGCTCATTTTTGAATTAGGGGCTCTTTGCATAGGATTTGTTCTCACATTGAGAAACGGCTAGACGGAGTGCAGCGGAAGCTGGCAGCATCATAAATTAAGTTTTCTTTTTCCTGGCCAAATGAGTTTGCGGTGTGCAAAAGACCTAGAATAGTCCATACACCAAATTAAAGATGGCGTGGCTGTTGAGATTACGACTAGCGTGCTTAGTTTTCGCAGATAAAATCCCCGCCTTGGTCGTAAATTGTGTTACTGGCTCTGGGATGCTGTTCTCTAATTGGATCCTTGTAATTGGGCAAGTGGAGCTAAACAGCCGGATTCCTGTTTGTTTATACCTCTTCCCCATATTAGTAACGTGCTGCGACTCCTCAAACAGGCTGAGGGGTCACTAGCATCTAGCCAAAGGCATAATTAGTCACTCATTCTTAGCATATGCCTCAATAGTAGCCCGGGCCAATTATTCATGATTAACTCGAGTCGCAGTGCGAGCGGCTGATTCATGCCTGCCCACACCGGCTCGCTATCTGAAAGATTCAGAGCAGAGAAGGAAATAAAAAAATAAAACAAAGCCTATAGTTTTTTTTTTTTTTTTTTTTTTTTTGAGGAGATGAAAGAGGAGCCCTTGATGCAAGGGGCATTCAGCCTGCCAAGTGTCTGTCAAGGTTCTCAAGCACCCTGCAAAGTGTGAGAAAATTGGTAAAGAAGAATAAAAAAACACTTTCGGCCCAAGATTCATAGTGTTTGAAAGAAAACCGAGACCCTAATCTGAAAATAAGTGCTAGGAGAGGAGATGGAGAGGAAGAGGGGTGAATAAGAGAGACCCCTCGGATACGTTCCGTATTGAATTTTCCCAACTTTGATCCGACTGATAGATATAGTTTAATTAAATCTAAATGGATGTCTCACCCTTGGCTTGTCAATAATAGTAGTTCTATTTTTAACATGGCGCTGAGTTTAAAAAAAAAAAAAAAAAAAAAATACTTGGACAAACTGTATTGAAAAGCGTTTTAAAAGATATATGTCGAGCTAGTGAAAAGTATGGGGTTTTAATGATTAGCCGAATGCTTAAGGGTTAGAAACGACTACTTAAGACTCGGGCGTCAGTGTGTTATCAGACCTGGGCTGTAATAAAATCGTGACTTCATTATTGTTATGAGAGCTTGTTCCACTTTTATCATGAGGCTCTAGCCGTGTGCCGTTCTGAATCTCTATTTAACTGACACGTTCCCTTAATAAATCAGCTGTTTCAGTCGCTTAGAAGGTTTAATTGTAACCTCACTTTATTTATAGCTTTCATATACGCATATGTAATTATGATATTTTGATGTCTGTACATCTGCACATGGAAATTTATCAGAATCACAGCACGCTGAATTAATTGCACGAACGTGCAATTGCTTTCGCAATCCATTTTGCATCTGTAATGTGTTGCATTTCTGAGAGAGATTCAACAGAAAACTGGGCAGAAGCTGATTCTGTTGATTTTGAAGTGATTTGATTGTGGAAATTGGATGTTACACACCGGAATGGACCCAGTCTTGAATGCAACTTTGCAGTTGATTTACAGGATTTTAGAAACACTGGCAAAACCCACTTCTGAGGCTTAGTCTTAGTCTTTTAAATTAGTTTTAGTGCTGTCAAATGTGCTTTTTAGTTATCATATTTAGTCAACCTTGTCCTGTTTTTGCTTAGTCAGATTTTAGATGACTAAATATCTGAGCATTTTAGCAAAATATTGGGCCGGGGACCTCTGGTTGAGTTGACATGGAATAACCCTATAGGCTATTTAATGTATAAATTATATCAAAGACTTGGATATGCATTCTCCTTGTCTACATTATGAAAAATGGTAAAGCTTCTCCGTTGAAAGGATACATTTTCTGCTCTGTGTTTTACTTAATTTTATTAAATCTGGCAACCATGCTAGTTTTTCATTGCAGAAGTGCCAACAATGATCTGAAAACACTGACAAACATATAAGATAGTTTATCGGTTTCCGTCTGAGATGTTCAGCTTAAATTAAAATGTTCTGTCTTGAAATATTATAAGAGTGAAATTCCTAATAGTATTCCTAATAGTAATTCCAATAATTACAAATTGCAATAATGTTTCTTTATTAAAGCAACAGTGGTTGAGTAAGTGCATTTATTCAGCAAACAAAATAGTCAAGATCTCATGACGGAACATTTTCATTTAAGCTGAACATCTCTGATGGAGAAACTCTAGTTTATATATTTGTCAGTGTTTTGCAGATCATTGTTGGCACTTCTGCAATGAAAAGCTAGCTTGTGCACACGGTTGCCAGATTGCAAAAATTAATCAAAACATTGGGCAGAAAATGTATCCTTTTAACAGAAGCTCTGACTTGGTGGATTTGAACTCTTGATATCTGGCAACCGCACACGTGAAAGCTTGCGTAGTGGAGGCACATACAGCAGTCAGCAATATTTTGAGACTTTTTTTCAGATGAAAACAGTTTTTGTCTAGTACTTATGTTTTAAAATACATTTTCATCCTGTCTTTTATCTTCAACAATATTGCATGTTAATATAGTTGCAGTTATCGTTCATTGACCTTATTGTCGTCTCAAAATCATCTCATGTTAGTCATGGGGAAAAAAAGCTCATCAACGAATGTTTTTCATCATAGTTTTTGTTAACGAAATTAACACTAGTTGAGATTCACCCTACAGAGTCTTCAAGTATCCCAATGGAAATATGTTCTTTTCTGAAAATATTTGCTATTATTGCAATAACCTTTATTGCATTAACATTAAATAGCTTTAAATTACTGCCTTGTTGTAAAACTTTAGAAAGGCTTATGAAAAGATCATTAAAATAACGTGCACTGATGATTTGTTCTCAATTAGACTAAGAACATGTATTAAGAGTCAATTTTGATGTCACCTTTTAAGGTTTATATATAAATAAAGGTTGTGTATCAGACTTGACTGGTTTCAGTCAGGTGCGTTTGGAAAACCATTGACACGGCCATTTCACAGGAGGCTTTCAGCTTTAGCGATCAGCTGAATGGTGGTCCGACGCCCCTCTGTGCTCTGGGAGAAAGGTCTAGACTCCTTCGCATGCAACAGAGCCCAAACGGCCATGTGCATCGTTTCCAGGCGATATCCCTCATGTTCTGATAATCCGTGCTTCTCTATAGGGAACGAAACGTTCCTGTAACCTTGACAGACTGGAGCCTTTGGACAAATGGAGCAGAACTGCACATAACAAACAGTTTGATGTGAAATCAAAATGTACGTGCTTAATACAAATTCCTGGTTTTTCATTCGTGCAAAAATGCTGGTTGACAGTAACAGCAAATAGGGAATAGATGTGGAAAGTTGGTGTATGTGCAGAGGGTGAACTTGACCTTCAGCTTCCCTGACCAAAAAATGTGTCAAATTATGAAGGTAAAATAAGACTGTGTCCAGTGTTATCTTTTCTGTACTTACTGTACGTTGGCAATTAACCGCATGCGTTTTGCATTTGTCTAATTTAAAATGAAGTTTCAGGTCCAGCGTTGAAAAAGAAAACGAGACATTATACAGATGGCGAATTGCTGCCAACAATCATCCATTTTCTCTGTCATTGGTAAAGGAGAAGGGTAGCATGAGAAAAACAATTGTATTTTGACCTGACACCAACTCCCAGATGAGAGCTGTCATTTCCTTTAAGGTCACGGAGAAATATGGGATGCAGGCAAGTAGTTATTTGAGTTAGGAGATCGAGAGCTTGCTTTTTGTCACCAGCGTCTCTCCAGACGCTCCAGCCACGTGTTTCTTTCCGTGCCCGATGCCGCCCGGTCCGGGCTGCCCGGGACCCAGCGGGGAACGGGGGCTGTGACACTGACAAAGCTATCTAAGGCTAGCGCCATCCGTCATCCCCTCCAGTTTAGCATGAGCTATCGCACAGTCCAAAAGATGTCAGTGAACCTTATCGCCAAGGAAACCTCTCAATAACTTATTCATGATTCGCGAGGCAATCGCCGGGGCTGCTGTTTCACTTGGCAAAGTAGTCGACATTGACAAAACATTCAAGGAACGCTCGACTCGACCTGTATCCGAAGTGCTCCGGTTGGCGCCGGATATCCATTTGGTCGAAATTCTCAGCACGCTCCCCTTAGGAGGCTTTCATAGCAGGTGATGGGTTTAAGATTCTTGGCAGGGAAGCATTTTAAGAGCAATAGTGGCTGTCACCAGACAATTTCCCTTGTGGTGGGTCTGCATCTTAAAGCATTAAACCAAATGACTTCTTGGTCTGGTTCAGACAAGCTGTTTGAGCAATGGCACCGTTCGAATATTTACACTTTAATATAGCGGCTCGACTCGGGGTCCGCGCTGGCCGCGGGGACGTCCCGCAGATGCTTCTCTCTTTAATGTCCGTGCTCAATTAAAGGCTTTTGATTGAATGTGGCGGTGCCGCGAATACTCGATTGCAATCACATATGCAAAAGCTGTCAGAGATATGAAGCGCTTCCCTCATGCTGTGAATTATATTGTATGCTCTTTGCGTTTTATGAGTGCCGTTCCTGTAATGCATTGTGCTGTTATAAGTAAATATATCTGGAATGACCTTTCTCTACACGTCAGAGTTGGGACCACTGAGAATGCTTATTAGCTCACTCCTTGTGTTTTTTCTTTTTTTTCCCCGTCTTGCTCCTCGAAAGGTCCCGCCAGGGTGAAAGATGGAGAAAATAGATGAGTGCAGAAAGAGAGAGAGAGAGACTTCACCAGCTGTGTGCCCCAAACCCATTTAGTTCCAAGACGGTGATGGTTTTTCATCGAATTCCTTGACCTGCCGCGGAATTGTCACTTTCCCCTTTAGCTACACAGAATTTGACGGGATGTACCGACTTTTTTTTCTCTTGACATAAGTTGTGTGGGGTCCTTTATATACTCAAATGAGCTCACTGTCCTTATTAAGCTAGAAGGCAATTTTGGCTTGAGTATCGTTTTTTTTTTTTTTTTTTTTTTTTTTTTTTTCTTTTTTGCTGTGCAAAATTTAGAATTGAAGAATTGGCTCCATTTTAACGAATAAGTGTGAATTTAAATTGAATGGGCCAGTTCCCACAGGAAGTTGAATTGGAATTTGAATTGAAATGACTGAAAGTGAAATTAACTGATTGCAATTTGAAGAAATGAATGCATTCTGGGACATGACGTGTTCCTCCATTTCCACCACTTCAACATTCATGGCCTTTTAAACTTTTGAACAACTTCTGTAGTTAAAAGTGACAGTTAAATGACTTTTGAATTTTAAATTTTGAATTCTGCATCCTGTTTGTGACCTCACTTCAAATTCCAAAGTTGACGCCAGTTGATAAACTAGTCTTACAAGTACATTATTGTTCAAGCTTTTAAAGTCAGTTACATAAATGTAGAATGGTCTGGTTTGAATGCAAAGAAACCTGACTGCCCCTTGGTTAACTGCCTGTTAGACAGACTAGTTGTTAACGGATTAGTTTACTTCCAGAATAAAAGTTTCCTGATAATTTGCTCACCCTCATGCCATCCAAGATGTTCATGTCCGTCTTTCTTCAGTCTCAGTGAAATCAATTGTTCTCCATATAATGGACTTCAATGGGTTAAAGGTCCAAATTGCAGCTTCTAAGGTCTCTACACAATCACAACTGAGGAATAAGGGTCCTATCTAGCGAAACGATTGGTCATTTTCTAAAAAAAACAAACGTTTATATTGTTTTTAACCACAAATGCTCATCTTGCACTAGCTCAACTTCACACGTTACATAGTGACGTCATGCAGAAAGGTCATGCGTGACGTAAATGGAAGTACCGACTCAGTGTTTACAATGTGAACGTGCAAAGAAAGTCAAATGCCATTTACAAAAAAAGGTAAAATAATGATGTTGGACAATTATGAAGTTGGAGGAGAAAATGAGATGGAGGTTTTTTTTTGCCCTACCCTTTTGAACCAAAGTACACAGATGGAGAACTAACCGTGCTTGACCTTTCCAAAATTGTTGTGTAATGTGTGAAGTCAAGCTAGTGCAAAACAAGCATTTGTGGTTAAACGGTTTATAAATTTGTGTTTTCTTTTAAAAAACTAACTGATAATTTTGCAAGATAAGACCCTTATTTATTGGCTGGGATAATGTAGAGGCCTTTGAAGCTGCTTTGAAACTGCAATTTGGATTTTCAACCCATTGATCCCCTTTGAAGTCCACTGTATGAAGAAAAGTCCTGGAATGTTTTCCTCAAAAACCTTAGTTTCTTTTAGACCGAATAAAGACAGACATTAACATCTTGGATGACATAGGGGTGAGTGAATGATCAGGAAGTTTTAATTCTGGAATCCTTTAAGACACTAGTTGTTATGCCGCTGGTGTTCAAAATACAGTAGTCACTCAAAAGTGTTAAGGTTGCTTCTTCAGGTCTTTAGCATTACTAGAGTTCCAGGTTGTTAGTTAAAGCAGGATCAGACAATTCTCAGCTAGTTTTGGAGTTGGGTTCTATACATACATCATGGTTTTAATGTAGTTGTCACTACTTGAAGTTTTCAGGAGTGAATTCAGTTCCAGAATGCAGTTGTCACTTCCATAACTGACCGAAGTGTGTGTGTACAGAACGAGATGAAGCAGTCGTTCTGGAGGAGTGACAACTGTGTTGAGCTGCAGTGTGTACGTGACCTGTGTACGTGTGCAATACTTGAGCGCTGTTTGCTCTACTTCAACTTCCAATTCCCACAGTCCCAGTTTCACTGTGTTCCTGAATCTGCTCTCTGACGCAACGCTCCTCCGTCTGTTGCGGCTGGGCGTCCCGTGGCATCTTCTCTTCCTCCCCGTGTCCCAATCCCAGTCCTTCCCGGAGCAACACAACACGCTGTTCCCTTCCATGCTGAGATCACAGCCCTCCCAGCCACAAACCCAACCGCTGCGTATTTCCCTTCCTACCTGTGAAGTGAATTCCCTCCAATGGCACGTAAGGTAATAGAGGACATCCTTTCTTCCCCTTAGGCCTTCTCACTGTTCAGTGTCATTGCTGTGAATGTCTTTTGAGAAGAAGCGAAAGCTACGCTCCATGGTTGAGCACGATGCACACGTTGGATGCCTTCCAAATGTGGTGATTAGAGAGAGACAGATATTTGTTTGACCAATATTTTGTACAGATTTCACACTTTTCAACCTAATTAGTTACCAGGTTTTTCTTCTGACAAATTGCGGCTTTTTGTGGGTCTCTAAAATAGCACTTAACGACAGATAAGAATCATATTTCATGTATTGTTTGGATAATTACTTAAAAGCAGTTTGAGAAGTACAAAATGTATGGCTTAACAAATAGACCCAAAACAAAGATGAAATAAAGTGATTAGAAAAAGAAGTGTATGTTGCACATCAATATGTATTATTATTATTATTATTATTATTATTATTATTATTATTATTATTATTATTATTATTATTATTATTATTAATTATACCATTATATGAATTTAGTCAAAATATTTTAAGAATATTATTAGTTATTAATATAATTTATCAATTTGTATTAAAAAATAATAATAACAATATTTACATTTAATAATAGAAATAACAATAACAACAATAGCAGCAATAATAATAATAATATTATTATTATTATTATTATTGGTGCAGTTGTATAAATAGTTTTACATATTGTTTTGCCAGACATGTTGTTTTTTTTTATTTTTATTTATTTTAATAATGTAATAATAATAATGATACTAATATTATTTAAATGTAGTAGTAGTAGTAGTAGTAGTAGTAGTTGTAGTGGTAGTAGTAGTAGTAGTAATAATAGTAGTAGTAGTAGTAATAATAATAATAATAATAATAATAATAATAATAATAATAATAATAATAGTTTTATTATTATTATTATTATTATTATTATTATTACACATAATATTATTATATATTGTTATATAATATTAAATAATATATTGCTATATAATGCTGTTATATAAATAGTTTTGCATATGATTATCAAACATATTTCAAAAATATTTTTGTCTTTAATTTTATTAATGTATTGGTGGTAATAATAATAATAATAATAATAATAATAATGATAATAATAATAATAATAATAATGCATATTGTTTTTATTGTAATCTGATTCTTTAGTTGTTGTGGTAAAAGGCAGAAATAAAACTAATTAAATTAGTTTTGTTTTTCATTTATTGAACTGTTTAACAAGAATAACCGTATCTGTATTGGTCAAAGCAGAAATGTGTGGTGTTTTGTAGTGGAGGTGCTGGAGGTGAACATCTGCACAGGAAATTTTCACACTTTTTGACTCGCTCACCTCTCTGTAATGAATAGGATATGATCGTTTGCATGGTCTTGTTGTTTTGCTACTTGATTAGGCTTTGGTGCATTCTCTCATCATCATGTCACATTAACACAGTGTTTAGCTTAATTAGCCTAAGTGTGGGGAGGGGGGTGTTAAAAATGAGTCACCGGTGGGAAAAAAAATGATGTCCACATTTAGAGACAAGTAATTAAGAAAACACTGGGTTTCAAAAATAGTCTTGAATGAAGCGATTATGGAGCTAAACAAGTGCACCTAATTACATGCTCACAAGGTGTTCATGGCAACATAGCGTTGTTATGGAAACACAGAAGTCTGCTCTGTATCCAGGGAAAAAACTGACCCCAGTCTTGTGCTGGAGGGCATTTCCTCATCAACACAGATACCTGCTGTGTGTGTGGGCATTTGTGTTTACGTTATGGTATTTTTATAACCGTAAAGCTATTTCTTCTTGGCTGGAACTCACAAAACCTGTCAAGAACATATGTCCGGGTGATATTTCACCACAAAATTGAAGGAAAAAAAGATTATTTCAGGACCTTTCAAATTATTTTACATTGTGACGATATTTTCACGACAGTTAAATTACATTTGCCCATTATAAACTTATATTGATGCCAAAAGAAGAAGAAGAAAAAAAAGTGTTTATATAATGATATTATTTATTCTTCTGATTTTTTTATTAATTTTTTTTTTTTTTAAGGAAGAAAAAAAGGTTATTATTTCAGGACCAGATGATTCAAAAGTATTTTATATTGTGGCATTATTTTCATAAATAATGTTTATATACCATTGCGGTATTTATTCTACTGGTTTTTATACAATAACTAACTAACTAATTAAAAATAAATAAATAAATATGTAGTGTTTATATACCATTGTGGTATTTATTCTACTGATTTTCATAAATAAATATGTTTTTTACATACATTGTAGTATTTGTTCTACCGACTTTATACAATAAATAAATGAATTTAAATAAATTGTGTTTACATGCAATGGTAGTATTTGTTCTACTGATTCTTTACAAAGAAACAAACAAAGAAACAAATAAATAATAAATAAATAGTGCTTATATGCAATGGTAGTATTTGTAACAAGTATTCTACTGGTTATAAGTACATACATACATTAAATAAATAAATAAATAAATAAATAAATAAGGTTCTTTATATAATATGCTTGTTTATATAAATTTCAACTAATAAATACATAAATTGTGTTTATATGCCTTGGTAATATTTGTTCTACTTGATTTACACCATTAAATTACTTGATTTAAATATATAAATCTATATAAATCAAGATTTATCTAAAATAAATAAATACATAAATCTTGTTTATAGTAGCATTTGTTCTACTGATTTTATACAATAAATAAATCGTTTATATGCCATGGTAGTATTTGTTCTACCGATTTTATAAAAACAAACAGACAAATAATGTTTATATACCATTGTAGTATTTGTTCTACAGATTTCATAAATAAATAAATAATGTTTATATGCCATGGTAGTATTTATTCTACTATTTTTATGCAATACAAAACTATACAATAAAATAAATACATGAATGAAAAAAATGAATAGATGTTTATATGCATTCTATATGCAAGTTCTACTGATTTTATACAAAAACAAACAACAAATGAATAAATAAATACATAAACTCAACAAAAATTTTTGTAGTAATGAGAATCTAGTAAGAATTACCATTGAGAATAATTACTAACTCAAAAAATAAATTGCGCAGATGCATTGCAGTAAAGTGAATCTGAAGGTTTAAATGTGCTTAAATGTCAAAAAAATAATGTCACAATGCAAAACAAAATTTTAATGGTCTTAAAAATAGGCTTAAAGCAAACAATTTTTTTGTTATATAACACACTAATTTGAAACGAAATGAACTGGACATGTTTTCGAGAGATTCATCCACGAGGAACAGAGGAAGAGAAGCTGTGGCTCTGAAGTCTTGTGTGTACCTACTCGCTCAGATAAATGGATAAAATAGAGAAAAATAGATCAGAGCATAAATTGTTAACCGGGGTCTGTCAGGGACAGCGAAGCAGTCAAACTGGCCTACTAACAAGCTTTCCCTCACCGTTCATTTGCTCTCTCATCTCTGCTTCATCTCTACTCACCTCTATTATACATGAGTCCTCCTATGAAAAAGTCATAAACGGCAGGAGTGGTTTCTCCACGCACAATCTCGCACCACACCGCCTGCCTTGCAGATTAATTAGAGGCAGCTGTCGTCCATTTCCAATAATTAATCACTGGAGTGGGGAAACTCCTATTCCAGGAGAGCTTGGCAAGCGTACAACTACGATAGCTCCAGCGTTGCTTTTATTTGATCTCGCCCTTTACGGGAACGGCCTATCATTGCTGGATGGACCTCTACAAACGAGCTTTTTGGGGAAACGATGTTCTCAACTTTCTAAAAATATTTCTTAATGGGATGGTTCACCCAGCTAAAACAGTGGTCCTTGGTGATTCATAAAATTCAAAGTCAGCAGCTCAAAATAAAGCGCATCAAGGAACACAAAATGAATACCCGTGGCTCCATGAGGTCTTACGAAGCGAAACAGTCGGTCTGTGCAAGAACTAAATAAACCATTTCAGCAAATCTGGAAAAAAACTGCACTTTCACATGTCATTGTAATTGACAGCTAATTTGCAAAGACATTAAACATGTTCCTATTGTCGGTTAGGTGTTTTTTTTTTTTTTTTTTTCAGAAGAAGTCCTCATAACTGCTTTTTTATTAGGTTACAACAAAGCACAGCTGCTTGACACCTCATTTTATTAGAGGTGAACGTTCTAAGCATACGCCCTACCTCTCTGCTGACCAAAGCTTGCACTCTCTTGGTCTAATTTCACAGGCCTTTCTCAAAATATCAGTGGAGTGCAATCTCAGCACCTCCAGCAGCATCCACGGATAGGAGAGTGTGCTGTGAGCCTGGGGAGAACACGGTTCTTAAGAGAGGGGCATTCTGCCCAGTTTTCATTAAACCAGGCACCCATGAAGGGAATTTATGAATGACAATTAAAGACATGCTTCAGCATGTTTTAATGATGGTTTCCTAGCCAAAACCGGCAGTAGATACAAAGGTTGCACTTTTAAATGGCCCAGCGGAATAGGGCTGATGGATACATTTTTAGTTGGCACTTTTTAAACCTGTTTCAGTGATATGCAATGTTTTTGTTGTGGCCAGTTGTGAGGAGATGTATACTAAATTTCTGGTTAATTATATAAAATAAGAGGAGTATTTAATTCATACAAATAAGTGTGATCTCCTATATTTGAATGTATTTTATATATGTACCATCAGGCTCCAAACTTAATTTGGCTTGCAAATAAATAAATAGTCCAAATAAATAAATAAAATAAAAAAATATATATTTAAAAGTTACCTTCAAAACTTACTTTTTGCATTACTCCTTAAAAAGTAACTCCTTATAAAGTAATGCATTGTTAATTTTGCGTTACTTTTTCTCATCTTGGCTGGGCTTGTTTGCTTGTTTTTAATATAAAAATTCTGTTTTTGGCAAATGTGAAAACTCCTTTTATACCAAAAGTAAAATGAATAATCCTAAGGCATTCTGGATTGCATGAAGAATAGGATGCAGGAGAAGAAAGTTCAACACTCTTTAGCAATATTAATAATAATAATGTTAATAATAATAATAATAATAATAATAATAATAATACTCGTTTTTCTTTCTGAAGCATCAGTGAGCATTTGAACCTACTGTTACACGTCTTCATTCTGTTCAAAAGTTTTCACCTCCCGGCTCTTAATGCATCGTGTTTCCTTCTGGAGCATCAGTGAGCGTTTGAACCTTCGGTAATAGTTGCATATGAGTCCATCAGTTGTCCTCAGCGTGAAAAGCTTGATCTCAAAATCATACCGTCATTGTTGGAAAGGGTTCAAATATACAAAAATGCTGAAAAACCGAAGAATTTGTGGGACCAGAAGGATTTTTCTGAAGAACAGCAGGCAGTTTAACTGTTCAGGACAAACAAGGGACTCATGACTATCACAAAAAAAAAAAAAAACACATCTGTGGATCATTCAGGTAACAACACCGTATTAAGAATCAAGCGTATGTAAACTTTTGAATGAGGTCATTTTTATAAATTCAACTATTATTTTTTTCCTTGTGGTAAACATCTTTTATGTGAAATATCTTATTCAGGTCAGTACTAAACAAAAAATAACATGCATTTTGTATGACCCCTCTTATTTTGGTAAGAATAAAATAAAATTCTGCAAGGTGTGTGTAAACTTTTGACCTTATCTGTACAGTATATATTGTAATTCCAGAACTTTGTGATGTAATTAAAGAACAAACTATTATGTTTTTTTTGTCTTTTTAATGAAAGAATTTTAAATAAATAGCCAGTAAATGTTTATACCAATCATTTGCAGGAAATGCAAACATTCATTTTGCGTATGTATATGTTTAATGTACTTCATACTTTTGTCCATTTTGCTGTAGTGTCTCTGTAGTTCAGAAGTATCACAAAGTGAGCGTTGCACCATTTCTTAGGCAGCAATTACTGTACGTGTTGTCCTCAGCTGGTAAATGGCAATCTCCAGCGGCCTTTATTCTGTAAGGAAACTGCTTAATTCATTAGCACCCAGATCGTGAGATGAGAAGAGGGGGATTTTAATTGCTCCTGTGGATATAAACATTTAAGAGTGCATCACGGACGGGGCCGTTTGGGTGTCAGGACTATTAAAAGATGTGCTTACTGTGTTTATTCCTTTCAGACTTGAATAGGACTGGGGTGAAGGGGGATTTAGGAGGTTCTGGGCTTAATCACATCCTGCTGTGAATGAATTCAAATAAACATCCTTTTTTTTTTTTTTTTCTTTTTTTTTTTTTTTAAGACATTTTCCCTTGCTTTGTACTTGCATGTACGTCATCCTTCTACGTATTCATATATACATGTGACCCAGGACCACAAAACCAGTCATAAGGGTCAATTTAAAAAAAAAAAATGTGATTTATACACTATCTGAAAGCTGAATAAATAGCTTTCCATTGATGTGTGGTTTGTTAGAATGGGAAAACATTTGGCCAAGATACAACTGTTTGAAAATCTGGAATCTGAGGGTGCCAAATAATCAAAATATTGGGAAAATCGCCTTTAATAAAGTTGTCCAAATGAAGTTCTTAGCAATGCATATTACTAATCAAATATTAAGTTTTGATATATTTACGGTAAGGAATTTACAAAGTATCTTCATGGAACATGATCTTTACTTAATATCCTAATGATTTTTGGCATAAAAGAAAAATCAATAATTTTGACCCATGCAATGTATTTTTGGATATTGCTACAAATATAGCCTTGCTGCCTAAGACTGGTTTTGTGGCTCAGGGTCAAATATGCAGTGTATGGTTGCATATTGTATTTACCATAATATATGCATATGTAGCTCTGTGTGCCAAGAATGAAAAGGCGTAAATGTATTAACTCCGTTTTATCAAATTAATGGCGTTAAACATGGTGTTAATCTCACACATTAAGCGCTTTGCAGTCTGAATGTATTTGTGCATATGTGTGTGTGTTTATACATGTAAACTAGATGTGGCAACACCAGCTTTAATTCAGTCCTCCACTGGGTTACTCAGTAAATCCAATAGTTTCATTGTCTCTGCTTTTCCTATTTTTGTAGCTTGCACACATGAAGCGGCGGTGGCCGGTTTTGGTTCAGTGTCATTAGAATGGTAAAGCGTGGCGTCCCGCTGGCAGCAGTAAAGCGGTAGGCATGAGAAATGAACGGCTCAGTCTCGTCTGGGTGCCTGTTTGAATTTTGTTTATTATGCATTTATGCTGTGCACTCCTACGCGGCCGGATCACACCGAAAACACACACCCACTCAGAGCAGTTAGCGACAAGGAATTCTAGTATTTTCCGATGACAAATATTCGCCTCGTGGCTCTCTTTTACATAATAAACATTCATTGCACAAATGGGTGTGGAAATGAGGAAATCTCCTTTCTTTATTTGTTGACAGTTTAGTTTGCCATTTAGCAAAGACTTCTCTATTAATAAGCAGGCAATTGCTTTATTTTATTAGCTTTGCATTTCATTCAGGATGGTTTGACACATTGAGTCGTAGTGCTCATGTGGGTGATGCTAGTACTTTACAATTTATATACAGTATAATTACCCAACAGAATATTTGTAAGAGAAAGCATTCAAGGAGAAGTCCACGTTCATGTCTTTCTTTCTTCAGTCATTAAGAAATTGACGTTTTTCTTCATATAGTGGACTTCTATGGTGCCCCGAGTTTGAACTTCCAAAATGCAGTTTAAATGCGGCTTCAAACGATCCTAAATGCGGTTGTAAATGATCCCAGCCGAGGAAAAAGGGTCTTATCTAGCGAAACAATCGGTTATTTTCGTAAAAATAATACAATTTATATACTTTTTAATGTCAAACGCTCGTCTTGTCTTACTCTCCTTGAACTGTTTTTTTCCGGTTCATGACAGTTAGGGTATGTCGAAAAACTCCCATCTCATGTTCTCCCTCAACTTCAAAATCATCCTATATTGCTGTTTTACCTTTTTTGTTAAGGGTGTTTGATCTTCTTTGCACATGTTCACTTTGCAAAGACAGGGTCGGTACTTCTGCAGCGATGTAGGATGATTTTGAAATCATTTTTTAAGTTGAGTTTTCAACATACCCTAACTGTCTTGAGCCAGAATACACAGAGTTCAGGCAGAGCAAAACAAGACGAGCATTTGAGATGGAAAAAGTATCCACAAGTTTCCTACGCCCTGTGAGGCCTTGCATCAAAAGTGGGAGCGTCTTCCGGTTCAAAGTAAACAAGCGGGAACTGGCTCTCATTTATTCAACAGTTGACAGGAGTGACAGACAAATGAAGCCTCGTGAAACACAGAGACTTTCCTCTGACTGTTTTAGGAAAAGATTCAAAGCTTCGAGAGTGTCGAAAACAGCGTGATCTGGTGGTTAGTAAAAAAATAAAGCAGCCAAAAGCCTGTGAAGCTCCGTCGGAAGAAGCACTCACCACAATTTCCATAGATCGATCCATGTTATATGCACAAATAAAAGCCTAACCGTCTGTGTGTTTGTTTGTTAAATTTCTGACTCTGATAAATGAATTTACCCATTGAACAGTGCCATTAAATGCCAGTACGAATATCAATATGATGTAATAGAAGAATAATGTACACATATATTTAGCAAGATTTAGCGAACTTGCTAATGATGTGGGAACACAAATTCGCAAAGCATAGGTTGTCCATAAGAATGTAATGACAGCTCTCATAAAGGTGTGCATCTTTACAACAATGGTCTAAAAAAACACTTAGCCTCTTCGCTGATTAGCACACAAAATACCATTGGTATACTACGTCCACCGCTTCACTGGAAGTTGTTCCCACATTCTTTTTTACAGTAGCGCCCCCCGAAAACTTGGATATGAATTGTATTATTTTTTTGTGAAAATAACCGATCATTTCGCTACATAAGACCCTTCTTCCTAGGCTGGGATCGTTTGAAGCTGCATTTAAACAGCTTTTTGGTAGTTCAAACTCTGGGCACCATATCAGTCCATTATATAGAGAAAAATCCTGAAATGTTTTCCTCAAAAAAACATAATTTTTTACAACTGAAGAAAGAAAGACATGAACATCTTGGATGACATGGGGGTGAGTACATCATCTGTAAATTTTTGTACATTTTTTTTTTTTCTGGAAGTGGACTCCTCCTTTAAAATATATTTTTTCCTCCCATTGCGTATTTATTCCCTTTGGCGGTTCAGTAGTACACGTCATTTCCTTTTGGATATGGGCATTTGGGTTATTATCGTCATCCGTAACACTAATTTTGTAAATGGCGACAATGTCTTTGCATAGACGTCTAATAATAACTCATTTTCGCCTGGCTATTATTAGGCATAGAGATAAACAGTCTGTATCTTTGATCATTCTCCTCATTTTGGTCTCCTTTTATATTATTACTCTAGAGATATTTGGTACCCTGAGCATTGTCCCATGCATCTATCGGCGTATGCCTTTGTGTCTTGTTCTTGTGAGTTCAGAGGTTTCGCTGTGACGCATGGGACACGCACAAGCTTTTGGCTCCATCTCCAAATCTCCTTCACTCGGAGTGCATGAAAAAATCCTTACACTCTCTCTCTCCCTCCGTTCTTTAAATAACTCGAGTCAATGTGGAGCCAGAGGAATCGTGATGCTCAGGGAATGTGAGGACATGCCATGCAGACGTTCTCACACAGCTTTGCTTCCATCGCTGTATCCACCAAGTCGGGTGTGTGTGTGTGTGTGTGTGTGTGTGTTCAGTCACTGCTGGCACATTTGGCACAAACAGCAGCTCAGAGTTGAGGGTTGATGGAAAGGTAAATGGAGCACTCAGTCCTGAAATGCTGCCAGGAAGAGATTGGCTGAACGGCTAACAAAAGCTGTGTCTCGAATGTTTTCTCACCACTGTCAAATAAAAACTATTTACAGTGATCCCCCCAAAAATGTTTGGACACTTTAAAAATGTCTCGATACTACATATCAAAGCAAGTGTCTGTATTTTACTGCTGCACGATAATGGTACTGATAAACTGAAAAAAATCTAATCTGTTTAATAATAGGTTGTTCTCATTTGAGAATGTTTCATTAGAATTATTGCACTTTCACAATCACAAGAGAAAAACTGCTAAGCTTAAGAAGTTTCTTTTTAAAAGATAAAACAGTGCAATTCCTAATATTAATTTCAATAATTCCAAGTTATGTTAATGTTTTTCTATTAAAATGACAAGAAAGACTTATGTTGCATAATAACCAAGTGCATTTATTCAGCAACCACAATAGCAAACAAAGTAGTCAAGAGTCATGTTTGGATTTATTACAGTTCATTACTGAGAAGGTTTGCTTGCAAAATAACATTGTGAAGGAGCACAGACTGGCTGAGTATCATAGAACATCACAGTGGAGATTGTTAAACTCTAACACAAGTTGTTCTCAATTCCAGTCCTCGGGGCCCACTGCTCTGCACATTTTGTATGTTTCTGAATCTGACACGCTCAGTTCAGTTCATGGATCTTTCTCCTAACGAGCTGATGATCCGAATCAGGTGCGTTAAATGAGGGAGACGTACCAAATGTGCAGAGCAGTGGGCCCTGAGGACTGGAGTTGAGAACCACTGCTCTAGCATAGAGTATATGTTTGTTGGTGTTTTCAGATCATCGTTATGTTGCACGTGGTTGCCAGGTTGAGAACGATGATGGTTGGAATATGCTACCCGATTTCTTACACGCCAATTTCTTACACGTCTGAAGAAGTTGACGCTAGTTGCCGAAAGTCAGAGCCAGTTTGCAGGTTTGAGTTGACACATTTTATAGAAAATTGCATAGTGTGTAATGGTCACAGACTTTTTAGCTTCAAACTATGATTCTGTTCAGTTGGAGGATATCAAACATGTTTGATATTTTGAGCCAATTTTAGAACATGTATCCACCTTTTTATTCCCATTGTAAATTTTCTGGGTGTTACTTCCGCATCCAGCTATTTTTAGGTGTAGAGAACAGCTCGTTTTTCTGCTTGATATTGCAAATTGATGTGTCTTACCATATTATTTTAATGTATTCTCTTCAGTATGAACACACTGGTTTGTAGTACAAACAGTTTTACCATTTAGTGCACGGTGTTATTCTTCACGTTATTTCCCAATTGCGGATAATGAACCGGAAGTCTCACCGATAGGCTTGAGGAAACAGGTGGATCGTTTTCATTGGTGACGCATTTCCAATCACGTTGCACGTTTCTGAGTCTGTTGTTTTCGAAACGACTTGAAAGTCTGATAGTGTAGAATCCTCAAGCGCATTACACCCAGTATTTCAAGATCTGCTCAGTTTTTAAAAATCTGTGTAGTGTATTATAACCTTAAGTGAAACACTGGGTAGAAAATGCATCCATTTTGGAGAAAAGCTCTGATTGGGGGATTTTTTCGACTCTTTGGCATCTGGCAACCCCAAGCTAGAAAGCTTGTGGAGGCTTGTTACCAATGCAAGACATTGAAAACGTCAAGAAGTTTTTGGAATAAATAACGAGAGGGATAGTATCATAGACGATTATGCATAATTAATCAAGAGAAGCAAAAATCATAATTAAAATACGATTAATCGTGCAGGCCTACTGTATCTGTATCTGTTTATCAAACCTAACAAGCTTGAAAATTCTCTGTCTTTGTTTAAAACAGATGTTACTTTGCATGACTATTTTTTTTTTAATTTTTTTTTTCTAATGCAGTGGCATTTTGGCTTTTTTTTTTTTTAGTGTGATTTAAGTGTCCAAATCTTTTGGGGGCCACAGTATCTGCTTAAGTCCATCCAGATATGTTTCTATAAGTGGTGCTTCATGTAGCAAAAAAAATGATGCAACAAAAGAACCATTTTCTTGACCTGTTTCTATTATAAAGAACTTCTTGTGCAATGCAAAGATTCCAAGGTTGTTAAAGCTTCTCCTTGAAACCACGTTTTGTTGCTTGAAATTGCAAATTGGTGTGCCCTACCATATTATTTTAATGTAATATCTTCATTACGAACACACTGGTTTGAATCGCAAACAGTTTTACCATTTAGTGCACGTTGTTATTCTTCTCATTATTTCCCTATAGCGGATAATGAGCCGGCAGTCTCACTCATAGGCTTGCTTCAGCGTTGAGGAAGTGGATGGATCCTTTTCATTTGTCACGCATCTTCAATCACATTGCACGTTTCTGAGTCTGTTGTGATTGAAATGACTTCAAAGTCTGGTAGTGTAGATATCCTCAAGCGTGTGACACCCAGTATTTCAAGATCTGTTCAATTTTTAAAAGTCATGTAGTGTATTCTAGCCCTAAGTGAAACACTGGGTAGAAAATGCATCCGTTTTGGAGAAAAGCTCTGATTGTGGGGATTTTAGGTTCTTGACATCTGGCAACCCCAAGCTTGAAAGCTTGTGGAGGCTTGTTACCAATGCAAGATAATGAAAATGCCAAATGAAAACGTTTTTAGCATAAATAACGAGAGGGATAATATCACAGACGATTATGCATAATTAATCGGGAGAAGCAAAAATCATGATTAAAATACGATTAATCGTGCAGGCCTACTGTATGTGTTTATCAAACCTAACAAGCTTGAAAATTCTCTTTGTTTAAAACAGATGCTACTTTGCATGACTTTTTTTCTAATGCAAAGCCATTCAGGCATTTTTTTTGTGTGTGTGTGTGTGATTTAAGTGTCCAAACTTTTGAGGTGTCACAGTATCTGCTTAAATGTCCATCCAAATATGTGGTGCTTCATATAGCATTTCTCATTTCTAAAAGGGGGTTTTTATAGTGATGCAACTGAAGAAACATTTTCTTTTTTTTTTTCCCTTTTCCTATTATATATAACTTTTTGTGCAACGGAAAGATTCCAAGGGTTTTAAAGGTTCTTGAGGTGCATGCAACTGATTTAATTAGGAGATTTTGAGGCTATATTTTCATAATTGTATACTTTGTAATAGTTTCATAACGTAAGTGTATAGTCCATGTCGGCAATCTGAAAATATCAGACCTTGACAGCATTTTGCATTAGGCTGCATAGTTGCGTTCGTCCTTGTAAAGAACTAGTTAAAGCCTCACGGCTTGGCGGTGAGAGTGATGGAAACGAAAGCGACAGCAGATTTTTGGGTGAAGTGAGAGGTTGATCTGGAGACTGGCCGGAGTCATCACACACTTGTCTTCTCTCTGCTTTTCTTTAGCAGAGATCTGAAAGGATAATTAACAGCGCTTATGGCTGTCTCTCCTCACTGTAGTCTTCATCCCGATCGCACCCCTGCGAAGGACAGAGTCTAGCCTGACATCCACGTCAACTACCCAGCGAGCTTTTTATTGATATGGGAGGTAATATAAATCAGTCACGTTGTGATTAATGATTTTTGAAAGCTGTTTGGAATGAGTGCAGAGTGATTTCTAGTCTATGACGGAGAGAAAACGAGTGAAATTAGAAATCGGCCCGTTCATTAGGTTGTCTTGACGTGACAGAGAGCATTATTAAAAACACAGACGAAGCTTGTGTGCGATATTAGCCGGGTTGTAAACTCCCAAAGGTCCTGAAAACGAATGATAAGCTTTTGAGAGTCACTTTGTCCATCTAAAGGTCATATGTCAAGATATCCATCCAATCCACCTTTTTTCACATTGTGTCACCTAATTTGTCCGTCCAGGGCAAGTGCGGGAAATCTCCCCCTCCTCCTGACCCGGCGGTCAACTGTAATCTGCTAAGAGTTATGTGGGAGGTGGCGTTCGCCAGGCCCAGACATCCAGATGAATAAGGCAGGGACATGATAAAGCTTTTTGAAAACTCCAGCAGAGTTTGGCGTAGGAGAGAGATTCTCACCAGCTGTGTCCCCTGAGAGCTATTTTTTGCTATTAATGTGTCCGCTGCTCTCACTTTAGCCTTTAGCCGTACAGCAGAGCAACGTGGGTAACTGGGTTAGCGGTCTCCCATTACTGAACTTTAGGAGGCGGGAGACAAAAGGCGATGGGGTGTTAAGGAATGGGAACACTTTCTCCCGTTAACCTTATCACGCCATTCAATCCCAGCATCCTAAGGGAGCTCGGCCTGATGCGGCGTGAAAGGACAGAATGACAAAGGCTCAAGAATTGATAGGCTGAAATGCAAATGTGGATTGGAAAATTCGGTTGTTAGTTGTGTCATCAAAATGGGAGTATGTGCACTAACCCCTAAACCACAGATTTATTCAGCTTCACTTTTCTGGCACCTTCACCACAAATAAAGGTGCCAGAAAGAAACAACAAGGGATTTTTGCCTCAATGCCATTGAAGAGTTGTGTTTGGTTCCCCAAAGATTCTTTCAGTGAAAGGTTCTTAAAATATTTACTTTATTTTTCTAGCATAAAGAACTTTTTTTCCACTATAAGAAAGTTTTTATACAATGGGAGGCTTTCACAGGTCAATGTTTTCATGGGTTATTCTTAAAATATTGTGACAAAGATTCTTTTTTTTTTTTTTTCAATGAATGTGAATGAATGTGTTTTACACATGAATAAGAACTAAATTAAATTAAGTTTTACAGCTATTTTTTTCATATTTTTTCTTGATTTGTTTTTCCAGGTGACACATTAGTGCAAGTGTGCAAAAAAAGCAGAACAAAAATAGTAATTTAAATAATTCTACAGGAATTCCTGTCCTTAGATTTATGCACATGGTGATTCTCTCACCACTTTGAAAAAGTGTTTTTTTTTTTTTTTTTTTTTCTGTATGGTTTGTGTAAATGTGTTGCTGGTGTTAAAATTATTGTTCTTGTGAATGATTTTCATTGGGGAAAAAAATGCATGAGATTATATATTGCTGACGCCATCTTAGAAATGTCATTTTATACTGTATGAAAATATTTACATGTAAGGTGTATTTCAATTACACATTTAAATTAATAAAAAATGTTATTGATAAATAAAATAATACAACAGAAACTACTTATTTTATGCTTTAAAAAGATCCAAAGTTCAACCAAAAATGAAATTCTGTCATTAATTACTCGCCCTTATGTTGTTCCAAACCCACAAGACCATCGTTCATCTTCATAACACAAATTAAGATATTTTTTGATAAAATCCGAGAGCTTTCTGACCCTGCATAGACACCAACACGTTCAAGGCCCAGAAAGGTAGTAAGGACATTGTTAAAATAGTCCATGTGACATCAGTGGTTCAACCTTAAAGGATAAGTCCACTTCCAAAACAAAGATTCACATATAATGTACTCGCCCCCTTGTCATCCAAGATGTTCATGTCTTTCTTTCTTCAGTCGTAAAGAGATTGTTTTTTGAGGAAAACATTTCAGCATTTTTCTTCATATAATGGACTGATATGGTGCCCCGATTTTGAACTTCCAAAATGCAGTTTAAATGCGGCTTCAAATGATCCCAAATGCGGTTGTAAATAATCCCAGACGGGGAAGAAGGGTCTTATCTAGCGTAACGGTCAGTTATTTTAATAAAAATAATACAATTTATATACACTTAGGATATGTCAAAAAACTTCAATATTATTTTCTCCTTCAACTTAAAAAATCATTTCAAAATCATCCTACATCACTGCAGAAGTACCGACCCAGTCTTTGCAAATTGAACATGCAAAGAAGATCAAACACCCTTAACAAAAAAGGTAAAACAGCAATATGATGATTTTGAAGTTGAGGGAAAACATGAGATGGGAGTTTTTCGACATACCCTAACTGTCATGAACCGGAACAAAACAGTCCAGGCAGAGTGAGACAAAACGAGTGTTTGACATTAAAAAGTATATAAATTGTATTATTTTTATGAAAATAACTGATCGTTTCACTAGATAAGACCCTTCTTTCTTGGCTAGGATCGTTTACAACCACATTTGGGATCGTTTGAAGCCGTATTTAAACTGCATTTTGGAAGTTCAAAATCGGGGCACCATATCAGTCCATTATATGGAGAAAAATGCTGAAATGTTTTCCTCAAAAAAACAATTTTTTTATGGCTGAAGAAAGAAAGACATGAACATCTTGGATGACAAGGGGTGACATTATGTGTAAATTTTTGTTCTGGAAGTGAACTTTTCCTTTAATGTTATGAAGCTACGAAAATATGTGCCAAAGAAACTGTGAAGACTGAAAGAAAAGAGAAGAAATTGTTGAATGAAGTCGTTATTTTTGTTTTCTTTGCGCACAAAAAGTATTCTCGTAGATTCGTTACATTAAAGTTGAACCACTGATGTCACATGGATTATTTTATTGATGTCCTTACTACTTTTCTGAGCCTTGAACGTGTCAGTTGTGTTGCTGTCTATGCAGGTCAGAAATTAGGATTTCATCTTAATTTGTTTTGTGAAGATGAATGAAGGTTTGGAACGACATGAGGGTGAGTAATGACATAATAGTAATTTTTTTGGGTGAACTATCTCTTTAATACATTCTCACTGTCAGCTTCTACGTAAGGAAAACTAAACTGGTTTCAAAATTCAGTCAGAAAATCAGTATAATCTCTTTTTTTCACTTTAATCTCAAAGGAACAGATAAACTAAACCATAACTTATAAATGTACTCCGCTAAACTGTTTAGACACGTTTTCAGTTAACAAAAAAAAAACAAAAGTCTAATAATTTGCCGAACTTGAGGTCTGTGAAAACGTCCCTTCTTGGGAGACCGACTGCTAATTCAATGTGTAGTTTTGTTTTGTCCTCGTTCCACCAAGTAGGATATTTTTACCACACGTCCGTGCCTAAGAACAGATCGAAATGTACGACCTTTCGACAATATCAGTAGGTTGGTTGCTTTGAATATAGGAGCTGGAGAGCTTCTCTGGTGAAGGAGAGCATGAGCGTCTCTGTGTGTGGGACTGGATGATTCAGCAGCAGCCGAAGAGAGCTTCCAAGTGATTATTGGAACAAAAGGAGACACAATGGGGTGTTGAGGGGTAGGAGGTTGTCCCGGAAAAGGAGGTAAACTTTTATGTAACTGTGTCGTGACATTGTTCGGTGGAGGACGCCGTGGGTTTTTGTTCTTGGAACGCACTTTGTCACCAATGTGTCATTCGGTGTGTCACAACATCATTTGGAGAGGTGCTTTCGAGGAGGAACCGGGTAATTTGCAGTGTGTGCTCGCTGTGGAGGAAGTCTCAGGGTGATTAATAAGACATGTATGTGAACACTGTCAGTTTGTAGCCAGACTTTTTGTTGTACGCATCCAGAAGGAAAATCTTAATTGGCCAAGGTCAACAGGTCAAAAATTCCTCCCATCTCCCACTGGGAAAAAGACAGATGAGACGTATAGGAAGCCAAACTTGGCAGCTACAAAGCCCGATCAAAAGCGCTTCTCCTGCCAAGACATAAAGCAGATCCATACAGTATGTGCTGCCACTTACACCTCACGACCCGAAATAGGGACTTTGAGCCAACAAACTTTGTTGCTCGTGTTTGTTGAAGCTCTTTGAGCGTAGAAGCCTCACAATCCCTGCGAGATGTTATTGGGAACACCGAGTCAGGAGAAAAGCGACAGAAAAAGCCCAGGAGTGCGTTTTTAGGAGCGTGCAGGTACGGCGTTGAAAGACTGAAAGAGGGATCATCTCATTCCAGCTCTATTCAGTAGTTCAGAGTCTCGTCTGTTTGAGTAAACAGTTTAGTTTGCATCTGGAATGTGCAATTTAAGAGAGTAAATATCCCGTTAAGCCCTCGCGAACGGCAGCAAACCCAGAGGTTAGTTTGTGTTTGCTGAACCTGTTCGAGTAAAAATTGAGGAGGATGTCCCGTCCCGTTTGAGTTGTGCCGCTTGACAGTTGCTCCTGAAATTTTTTGTATTTTCCACATAATGATGAGTCAGCACGGATCGCGGCCCTCGGTGTCTAATAAGTATTCTCATTCGCTGCTTTCTGACAAATATCTGCACAATCAACTTGACACGCTTCGCATAAAAACGCCAAGCCTTCCCACAGAGCATTGTAGAAAGTTGGTGAAAAGCAACAATAGGTTCGCCCAGGCTGGCTTTATGTTTGTGAGTCTTTCTGCACAGGACATCGCATGTTGTTTGTTCGCTTGCTTTCTTTCTTTCATCGCTTTGTCTGACATGCCCTTGACTGCGTCACACACTCTTTCGTCTTCCTGAATCTTTGGGTCTGCGGAGGTGGAGAACACAGTCAACCATCCATGCTATTCATTCGTCTTCATTTCCATTAAAATATGTATTTTCCAGTCTGGCACGTAGCACTTTTTATTCATCCTTATTTACTTTATTTCATTGCTGATTAGTACCTGGCACGTTGGAATTGTGACACGCTGTAATCAAAATTCAAAATTAGAAGTAATAAAGGCCTTAAATGACTGCTTTGTGCAAATTAGGACCGGGACAATAGTTTGCATTTAATTTATTTCCATTTATTTATTAATATTTTTTGTTTATTTATCCATTACTGTTTTAATTATTATTTATTCCTGATCTTCAGGCTGAATTGTTTACTGACTGAATGAAATTGGATTTTAAGTAATTACAAAAGAGGTAATTATAAAGATGTCCACCAAGAATTCCCGGCAGCGAAGCCTTCAGCTGCTGATGCCGGATCAGGTTTTATCAGCTCACCATCCCCCACGATTCCCTTTTAACCTTCCATCTATTGGCCTGACCTTGACTAGCTCTTTCCTGTCATTCGCTTAAGGACGGAGCACGGGAGGAACTAATGTTCCTCGCCCTCTTTTCCCCTCATCATTCTCTATTCATAATATGCTTCTGCCTTTTTGTCTTTCATAAAACGCCGTCGAACGCTGATTGCGATAACGGAATGTTCTTCGATCACAGGCTGAAAAGGGTCCAGTTTCAGCAAGAGGACGGACGTGTCGCGGGACTCGCATTCCGTATGGATTTATTTTATTACGCGATGGTGTTTACCAATAAATCTTTTTGAATTTCAGTGATGACCATCGAATCATCAGCTACTGCTCATTAGTATGCCGGAAACATCTATAAAATCTCCATAAAGCCTGGCGCTGCTGAGGCAGTAAAAAGTTTATTTTCAACTTAGAGGGTAATGATTTGGTCCTTTTTCTCTCGGCGACTGCCGTTGCCTTTTCCTGAAACTGGATCAAATGAGACAGTTGTGTTTATTTTCCGCTTTTTTTTTTTTTTTTCCCCTCCCAAGATAGAATTTCGATTAGCTTCATGGCGTATTTTCAAATTAGTGATATTCTAAATTAGCATCAATTGCTTCCCGGCCCATTTGGTATCACTCCCGACCTGCACTCAACCCAATATCCCAGCACTTCATGAAAAAAACATGACTTTTCTTTGGGATTTTCATAAATCAACAAACAAGCAGCAATAAGCCTCCGTTTTCTCATTTCAGCACAAAATAATAACTTATCAAAACAATTTGTCTTGCAAGGAAATGCCACATCCAGTGTTTATCGTCATTTGGAAATGGCAATTATGTATACAAATAATGCCACGGTCTAAATTTGAATATTTGCATATTTGTGAATATGCTTAATATCGCTGATTAAGACGCGGTTCGGCTTTCTGCCATTGTTTGATCTCGGCGGAGGCTCTTAATGGCGTTATTAATGATGAGCGGAGTCGTGCAATGACACATTCAATCAACGCTGATGGTGACGATGAAATCTCGGAACGTAAAAGTGATGCCTAATTTGTTAATGGGCCGAAAATAGACGCCGTGTAGTAATTGCAAGCTTCTGGATTTAGGGTTATTAGCATCTTTTTTTTATTTATTGCGCACTGTGTTTTTTAGAGAAATTGTTAGTTTCATGATTTTGTGTGTGTGTGTGTGTGTGTGGGTTTTTTTTTTTTTGTTTGTTGATTATTTAGAGAGTAAAATAAAATAACGGTTTAATCTCACATAAATTAATCGCAAATTATCCAGTCTGCTCCCTAATGCGTCTTCTATGGTTTTCCACATCTCTCTCGATGGTTTACGCTAGTATGTAGGTAGAAGCGCCGCCCATGGCAAGGGTAGAGCTCCGGCCGACCCTGCGGAGCGCAGCCCTTATAGCACATCACTAACAATCATTAGCTTTTATTTGCTGTTTGCTTTTGCCTAATAAGCCCAGTAATACCATACTATACATCTTTCTTTCTTTATTTCTCTCTCCGGCCTGCTGAGGCAGAGAGCGAGTGAGGGACGAGCAATGAGGGAGAGACGAAGAAAGAATAATTCAGAGATGGAGCCGTTGTAAGAGTATCCCTTATTTAGACATGCCCTGCAGAGCACCAGCACAATTAAAATGATTCATACTCGCCATAACTCGATAAATATTACACACAGCTTAATCAAAAATGCATATCCGTTTCACCTCGTGCCGTATCCTGAATGTATGCCGTCAGACAGATAGAGAGAGGGAGCATGTTAAAATATTCACCGCCGTGGTTAAGAGATTAAAATGCCCTCATTAGAAAAGCTGAACTTTGTAGAGGTTACTGTGTTCCACACCACCTGGAACCTTATTTTAGCCCAGAGGACTGATTAACATTGTGCCGTGAACGCCGCTGAAGTCATATAGACCCCGTTTGCGTTTGTTTTCAACCCTGCTGCTTTTAAAGCAGGGCCAATCAGGCTAAAAGGATAGAAGAGCAAAACTAATAAGCCAATTAAAGCAGAGGACGGTGAAGCTTAGCATGCAGCTTTGTTAATGGAGCTTATGTGCGTTCCTATGTCCAGTGTATGTTTTGTCTATGGGTTTTGGAGCTTTATTAATTGATAATTCTCCTCCTCTGGAGATTCTTTTAATTATGGACGTTACACTTTGTTTTCAAAATGGCATTTCCACTTGTTGTTTTGTGTCGCTCCCTGTTTGAAATGCTCGGTCTAGTACCCGTTGCTCAGAACATGCATGTTTTAGTACCATGATCAATGTTGTTTCCAGACTGATAGATTCAGTTTGCATTAATCACTTAATTAGATCATATATAGATGCACTAAATCAGAGAGGGACTAGCATGCAACAGTCTGCTCTTGCTGAACCTGATTTACTTAATGGATGCCATTTGAGATGAGTCATAAGCAGAGATGCACGGTAATTTATGTACGACGATGCCACCTGTATGAGATGAAGTCGTGCGCTCGCCTTAACATCAATAACACGGGAATAAAGTAATAAATCCTTCCATGGCAATCTGCGTTTTTGTCCTAACCAGGGATCAAATGTGCATTTACATGCAGTTATGCCATTTATGCTTTTGACGGTTATAGTGGATTTTGTTGTTGTTGTTGTTGTTTCGCACACCTCTCTTTGTGTTTGCTAAACAGGTTTTACTGTGTAATTTAGGAACTTTGACTCATTAATGCATTGCAAGTGATAGTTTCACATCACATTATATACATTTTCAAGTTTAATGTCTGATTTGTTGTGCCGTTTTATTGTGAATTGTATTTTTATTTATTTTTTTTTCAAATACGAGCTTGAATGGAACATATCTTAATGCAGTATTTTGTCAAAGAAAAGATATAGATTGTAGATTTCAGAGTAATATAGGCTGACATCATTTCTCAAAAATTTGATGTGACACTACCAGTCAAAAGTTTTGGAACAGTAAGATTTGTAATGTTTTTTTTAAAAATCAGTATAATTTTTTTTTAAAGCAAGGATGCTTTAAATTGATCAAAAGTGGTGATAAAGGCATTTATAATGTTGCAAACGATTTCTATTTCAGATAAATGCTGTTCTTCTGAACTTTTTATTCATCAAAGAAACCCGAAAAAATTCTACTCGGCTGTTTTCAAGATAATAATAATAATAATAATAATAATAATAATAATAAATATAAATGTTTTTTTTTTTTTTTTTAAATGCAAATCAGAAGGATTTTTGAAGGATCATGTGACTGGAGTAATGATGCTAAAATTCAATTTTGAAATCAGGAATGAATCACAGTTTAAAATCTATTCAAATAGAAAATGTATTTTAAATAGTTTTTGCTATACTTTGGATCAAACAAATGCAGGCTTGGTGAACAGAAGAGACTTATTTAAAAAAAAAAAAAAAACATTAAAAATTTTACTGTTCAAAAACTTTTGACTGGTACTGTATGTCCTGATTTTATATTTTGAATTGTAATTAAAATTGAATCTATTCATTGTTACTTTTATAGCTTAAAATATTTTGCAACTTTCACTTGGAGTTGTGAGTTTGTCTTACAACATGACTGTAATTTTTTTTTTTTTTTTTTTTTTTTTTAAATGTTCTATTTTTTTTTTTTAATTTATTTATTTTTTTAATTTTTACATTTTAAATGTTTTTAAATTATTATGTTTTTTTTTTACATTAAAATTTTTATTTATTTATTTATTTGAGGTGGAAATGTGCTTCCATCACTCTCAGTGAGGACAGGTAAATTACTTGACGCTTAAAACTTGTCACGTTCTGTTTGGTTAAAGCCGTGAGGACGTGCTTGGAAGAACTGCTGATTGTTGCTGAGATTGCAATGGATGCCAATCCATGCCTCTGATAAACTATTCAGGAAGCATCTTCTCATCTATTTCCCATTTTCGGAGAGAGGGAGAGGGCAGATGGATCGAGAGAAAGAGAACCGATCTATCTGTGGTGCACCTGTGTTTTGGGGTTTGAAAAGCAGCTTTCCCAGCTTTTTTGCATGAAGGCGTGTCAGCCAATCAGAGCTAATGACCAGGTTGCTTTGCTCATCAGCGATCGCCGGGCGGATGGACCGTCTCGGTGCCTGCGTATGGCGTAGCCACGCGGCTCATGCGCTACCAGCTGGAGTACCACACAAACTGCCTGATTAAAAGTAGCCCTCTCAAGACCTCGGATTTCTCATCCTGAATGCCAAACTACGGGACTCCGGGACCGAAATGATAATGTGTTGAAGCAGCTCGGCCAAATGTGGAATGAAGCTGATGGAGCATGAGGTGGCTTTTTTAGAGTTGTAGTTTGTGTTGGAGTGTGATGGTCCCCTCTCTGTCACCATCCTCGTGATAAAAATACAAATTAGTAAACGGGTGTTAAATATAGCTGATTTTTGTAGTATTTAGGCTGATGTGTTGTTGGCAGGTACTGAAGAGATACTCTGTCCAATATGCTGAAATGTTTTAAAGGGGTCATCAGATGCAAAACTCACTTTTACATGTTGTTTGAACATAATTGTGTGTTGGCAGTGTGTGTGTGTACACAACCACACTATAATGATAAAAATCCACCTAGTGGTATTTTTTTCATCTTTATAAGTAATATCCCCTTTTTCAAATCAGGCCATGGTGTCATGGCGCCGCTCCCGCGATAGTTGATTGACATGACCATCTTACCTTAGACCCGCCCTAAATGAGCTGAGTGAGCTGAGAACAGTCCAACCGCCATTGTGTCGACTCCGGTGCAGGGAAAGATAAGAATGTCTTCGATTGAGCAATTGAGGTGCTCTGTTGTTGGATGTAGAAATAAACATAGCTGTCATCATTTACTCCCGACATCTGAGCCGCTGAAGACGCAGAGGATTAACGTTATTTTCGTTTTTAAAGGGAAATGCGCCTGGCGATCTAAATAAATGTGTCCGTTTTCGTGCGAATCATTTGTGATCCAGCTTCACCTACAGCAGAAGTGAGTATAAGGGTTTTTTTATACATCTTTGCAAATCGCCTTTCTTAATGTGCTAGTTAGCAAGTTTTGCGACTAAAGTAAACATTACGGCTCGTCATCTAACAGAAGAGAGGGGCGGGGTGAGCAGAGCTCATTAGCATTTAAAGGAACATGCAACAGAACGGCTCACTCTAAAAAGGGCTGATTTTGACAAGGTAAAAAGGGTTTTTTACACTACCACTGAGAAATTTTAACTAAAGTATCTTATCTTATAGACTTCTCATTAAGACCCTAAAGAATCATATCTCCTGACTCCTTTGTTCACTTCCAGAACAAAAATGTACTCAGATAATTTTCTCACCCCCTTGTCATTCAAGATGTTCATGTCTTTCTTTCTGCAGTCATAAAACAATTTTTTTGAGGAAAACATTTCAGGATTTCTCTTCAAATTATGGATATGTAAGGTGCCCCCAAATTTGAACTTCCAAAATGCAGTTTAAATGCAGCTTCAAATGGCTCTAAACGATCCCAGCCGAGGAAGAAGTCAAAAAACTCCAATCTCGTTTTCTCCTGCAACTTCAAAATCATCCTACATTGCTGTTTTACCTTTTTTTGTAAAGGGTGTTTGATCATCTTTGCATGTTCACTTTGTAAACACTGGGTTGTACTTCTGTAGCGTTGTAGGGCGATTTTTAAGTTGGGGAAGAAAATGGGTTGGGAGTTTTTCGACATACCCTAACTGTATTGAATCGGAAAAAACGAATTCACTTAGACCTAAAAGTATAGAAATTGTCAATTTGTTTCAAAAATGACAGATCGTTTTGCTAGATAAGAACCTTCTTCCTCGGCTGGGATCATTTAGAGCCATTTGAAGCTGCATTTAAACTGCATTTTGGAAGTTTAAACCTGGGGATACCATTGAAGTGCACTATATGGAGATAATAACTGAAATGTTTTCCTCAGGAGACATAATTTCTTATCAACTGCAGAAAGAAAGACATTAACATCTTAGATGACAAGGAGGTGAGTAATTTATCTGTAAATTTTTGTTCTGGAAGTGAATTACTCCTTTAATGCCTCATTTCATGTACATTTTGGGATAAGTTTGGTTTGGTAAGTTTGGTAATAAACTTCTAAAGTTTAACAGTACATTTCCGCATTGAAATCTCAAAACAGTTATTTAGTCATTTCGGAGACTTTTATCCACAAATAAAACTCAGTATTAAGGATTTGTTCTTGATACAAATTGAAATCCATCCCTGAAATATCTATTAAATGGTTATTTAAAAAAGTAACTTTTAATACATTTAAAAAAAAAATGCATGTTTTATAAAATACATTTTTTATGCAATTTGTTATAAATATTTTAGAACATTTTGTGTTGGTAAAATTCATAGAAATTCACTGGTGGGAACTCTGAACTTAGATTTGTAATTGCATTGGTCAGGAGCCAAAGAAGTAAGTAGTTTTTAGTATTAGCCCAAATTTCTCTATCTGTGCGTTCCTACTTCACGCCGATTAGAGTCCAGCACTTTCTGAGAGAGAAAGAAAGGTAGAATTTTTTTGTCTTCTTAACAGCTTCAGGTGACACCTGAGTAATAGCTTTCAGACGTCCACAAAGCCCTGGCAACCAACACAGGAAGTGGGAATGTATTTACGAAGGTGCTCCGAGGTGAAATTAACCGCGTGATCACCAGCCCTTCAAACCGTGGCTGAAATTCTTCAAACAAACTTCAAAACTCCCTCTGGTGGTTGCATCTCTTGGTCCAAAGCTGTGTTTGATGGAAGGGTGTGAGAGAGATAGACAGACAGACATTTGAAAGCTGCTTTGCTTACGTTAGTCCATATGGCGACTTTCTGCCTGATTTGTGGCGCAAACGCATCCTTGAATTTCAAGCGATGGTTTGGGATTCTATTATAAGGAATCCTCATTTCCATTGCCTCTGTTCTTTGACCTACAGAGGATTACTGCGTCGCCCTCCGCTCGGCTCGCTGTTTCATTCCCGCACGCTGGCCTGTGAAAGATCACATCAGTTAGTTCAATTACCGCAGCCATAAAGAGCGCCGTGCATGTGAACGAGTCGCGAAAACCCACCCTATGCAAAAAACATGCTGTCTATCTCTCTCTCTCCGGGGCGAGCCAGAAAGAGCAGACGCGTCTCTCGGCTTTGATTCCCCTCTGGGTCTCTCTGACTGCCTTTATAGTGAGCGCTTGAGTGCTGTCAGCGGCTGTGTGTCTCTCCGCTCACCGCAGAGTTCACGGTGAAGGTTTTGAAGCGGTGACACTGCGTCTGCGCTGATAACAGTGTGAAATTAAAATCCCTCTTTCTGATGACGACGAGAGCTGTTTCGCTAATCCTCAGGGGTTTGGGGAATTTTTTATTTTTTTTTCACCTTAGTGTGCAAAGGGGACGAGTGGTGGTTAGAGGTGCTGGAGGGGCTAGGCTAGCGTTGGGAATCAAGAACCAGTACAGTCATGTTTTGGTTGTGAATTTAAAGGCCGAATTGAATTTTGTGAGAGGAGGAATCGGTATGGAATGCATTGCATCATCACAGTTAGTTAAATGCAACAAAAAATGTGCGATGTGACCTATGTAGTCCAGCTGAACACATGATTCTCTGGTTATTTTATATGAATTGACTTTATACTCATGTGCAACTCGGGTTATACTTTTTTTTTTTTTTCTGTTGTTAGCCAAAGCAGTATTGTTTGTCATTAAAATGCATGTATTGTTTACTAATAATATTTATTAATCTTTTTTAATAAATTAATGTAAATAAAAACATTAACAATAATATAAATAAAATTTCATTAAATATTTGTTGCTCAGAAGTTTGGGGTCAGTAAGATTTTTTAAAAATGCCAGCAAGGATGCAATAAATTGATCAGTAAAGTAAATGCTGTTGCATAATAAATGCATAAAATGTATTTATTGTGTTACTAATAATATCCATTCATGTTTTTAATTAATTAATGTAAATAAAAACATTAACAATAATATAAGTACAGTTTCATAAAATATCAGTTATTCATAAGTTTGGGGTCAGTAAGTTTTATTTTATTTTTATTATTATTGAAATGCCAGGCAAGGATGCATTAATTTGATCGAAAATGACAGACTTTACATTGTTACAAAATATTTCTATTTCAAATAGATGCTGTTCTTTTTAACTTTATATTCGTTACAGAATCTTTTATCCACACAAATATGAAGAAGCACTGATAAACACTGATAAAAAGTAACAATGCTGAAAATTCAGCTTTGTATCACAGAAATAAATTGCATTTTAAAATATAATCAAATACAAAAAAAAAGTTATTTCAAATTGTAATTATATATGACAATATTACTATTTTATGTTTAAATAAACTTAGAAATTCTTTAATAAGTTCTATAGTAAACTAGTTGTCTGAGGCATTTCTATAGTGAATGTTGCCAGATCTGCTTGTAGATCCCTTTATGGCACTCAAAGTTTCTTTGACCCTTCTTGAAGCAACTTATGCTCTGCTTTTGGGGTAAATTTGGTGTGACCGCCTGAGCTGGACAGCTCTTTCAATCTTGGCATGATGGTACATTTTACTTGCATAATGCTTATGCGCAAACTAGAAAAATTCATTTGAGGTTTATATGAGGTGTGACCTTCCTTTTTAATAAAGTGATACTAATTTGCACTTGATTTTAATTTTATGCACTTGATTCAGTGATAAATCGAGGGTTGTACTAAGATTTTTAACACAAAAATTGGGCGAATCGGTAGTTCGAGGACACAAATTCCTTGTGATTCCCAACCGAATGCAGGACTCCACTTGGCTGGGTGAGGTGAAAATGCTGCGGTTTTCTCCCAGGAGGCTAAAGTTCATAGCGGTCGATCGTTCAAACGCCCACCCAGAAAGTGTCTTTTCCGTGTCTCTTTTTCTTTCTTTTCCAGTACTGCTGACAAAGGTGACAGAGTAGGACATTGGCGATATGGCATTAGGCGTCTCTCTCTCGGTCATTGTCTTTCTCTCCGAAAGGCCGTTTGCACTAAAGCTGCTCTTTAAAAATAGAGCCGTCTCTCATCCCCGTGAGGATGTGCCTTCTCACAAACAGAATAACATCCTCTTTCTCACAGGATCTACCTCCTGATGTCCTTTACTACTTTCTCTCCCGCGCTCTCCTGGTTGAGTGTTGCTAATAAATAGAGTTCTGAACTCTTGAATTGCAAATGCTCTGATGTGGGTCATAAATCTTGTGTGTGTATGTGTCATAACTCCGAATCGGAGGTTTGCATTTGTGTGTGCGCATTTGTGTCGCTGGTGACTTTAGAGGCACAGGGGCAGGACTTTCCACTTTTAGGAGAGTTGCAAAGGGACCCCGAGGCCTGAGCGTGGTGTTAATTCATTCATTTATTCATTGGGCGAGAGAGAGAGTGGTACACCAAAGGCGCTCGCTTGTGTTATCTCAAGTGCTTTTTTTCCGGCATGCTATTTGTAAGAGAACCAATAACGTTCCCCCTTTTCCCAAACATGCAGCCCTTCTCTTTCCCTCAAGAAAAGAGCACAAGGAAAATAGCCTGAAAGAGTGTGAAATGAAACACAAACGGGAAAGTGAGACAGAGCGCAGGAGCATTTAGCGGGGCGTGAGGGGGCCGCTCTGTGGCCTGCCCTGTTAGTAATGGATTGGTTTTATGGAGATGGAGTACACGGGTGGAGTTTGGTGCCAAGCAAAGGGACAAACCCTCCTGAGAGGGGAGATGAATTAAAATGGGCCTAAATGCATCTACGAGATTGGCTATAGAAGGAGCGCTTGGGTCGTGAGGAGCTGATGCGTGTGGATTTACTTTAGAAAAATCATCTCACTTCTGAAAGCCAGCTTGTTTTGTTGCATAGAAGGCAGGATATTGGGTTTTCAGTTTTTTCGATGACATACAGCCCTTTACATGATTCATGTCAATGTTGCACATCCAGCGAAAAAAATTAAATAAATAAACAAATTGCGACGTGTCAAATCAATCACCCAGACTTTTTTTGTTGTTTGTTTTTAATTTCCTGGTCTCAAAAGTTCAAGTACATGTTTATTCTTTTGTATTCTTTTACTGTTTTGACTTTTCACTGTGTCTTCCTGATTTCTTGCTAACTAGTAACCTTGTATAACTTTTATCCGCAGTGCTTTTTATGTAGAAGTCAAAAGGGCACATGATGCTTGTATTGAGAGATGTCCGTGAGAAATTCACTTTAGAGACTGTCACTTTGAAAGATGATATGAAATCACCTTTTTTTTTTTTTTTTTTACTGGTTGCTCTGGTCTTACTGTACATCATTTGGTAATAGTTTAGGTGAGGGAACACATATTAAAGCAATAAGCGCCAAGAAGCCATGGTTTACAGTGAATTCATAACAGCAAAGGCCCATTGTTAGGCATGATGCGAGGCGGAGCCCCTTGGCTGTTATAAATTCACTGTAAATCATGGCTTAAAACGGTTGTTTCATATACGTAGTAAGGTTTCACAAAATTAGTTATAAATTCACTGTAAACCACGGCTTCACAGGGCTTATTGCTTTTATAAAACGGTTGTTCCATATATGTAGTAAGGTTTCACAAAATAAAACAGCAAATAAAGTGTAATGATTTTGATGATAACATTATTCTTATGCCATCGCATCATGCCTTACAACACCCCTTAGCTGTTATAAATTCATTGTAAACCACGGCTTTACGGGGCTTATTGCTTTTATAAAACGGTTGTTCCATATATGTAGTAAGGTTTCACAAAATAAAACGGCAAATAAAGTGTAATGATATTGATAAAAATATTATTCTTTCACCATCATGTCATGCCTGACAACGCCCCTTAGCTGTTATAAATTCACTGTAAACCACGGCTTCACGGGGCTTATTGCTTTTATAAAACTGTTATTCCATATACGTAGTAAGGTTTCACAAAATAAAATGGCAAATAAAGTGTAATGATATTAATAAAAACATTATTATTCTGCCATCGCGTCATGCCTAACAACGCCCCTTAACTGTTATAAATTCACTGTAAACCACGGCTTCACGGGGCTTTTTGCTTTTATAAAACGGTTATTCCATATACGTAGTAAGGTTTCACAAAATAAAACAGAGCAAATAAAATGTAAAGACATTAATAAAAACATTCTTCTTCCACCATCGCGTAATGCCTGACAACACCCCTCAGCTGTTATAAATTCACCGTAAACCACGACTTCACGGGGCTTATTGCTTAATAAAACGTTCGTTCCATAAATGTAGTAAGGTTTCACAAAATAAGACAACAAATAAAGTGTAATGATATTAATAAAAACATTATTCTTACGCCAACGTGTCATGCCTAACAACGCCCCTTAACTGTTATAAATTCACTGTAAACCACGGGGCTTTTTGCTTTTATAAAACGGTTATTCCATATGCGTAGTATGGTTTCACAAAATAAAACAGAGCAAATAAAATGTAAAGACATTAATAAAAACATTATTCTTTTATTGCAGCTCATTCATTCATTCATTCATTCGTTCATTCATTCATTTACATTCATTTGGCAGATACTTATGTCTAAAACCAGTGGCATTGCATTCAAAGCTATACATTTTATCAGTTCTTGCATTCCCTGGAAATTGAACACAAGATCTTGACATTGTTAGTGCCATGTTTTTGTTTTTGAGCAACAGGGATGCAATTTCTAGAGTTAAAAAAGAGAAAAGAAGAAGAGAAAAGAGAATATTTTTAATCAAACTGAATAATAATCTCTCTGTTTAAATTGACTTTTCCTGTCAGCTGAAAAATAAAAAAATAGATAAAATAAATGAATAAAAACCAACAAGAAACATATTTTTATTCAGTTGCACCTAAAAATAGGACCACCAGTCTCTCCTGTTTTCAGCAGGAGGTTGGAACAGCGACTATTTTTGGTGTGCAGGTGCTGCAATGTTCTATGTAAAACTCATGGAAAGCTCAGCACCCATGTTAAATTCATAGACGCTTGAGGAAAATAGACGAAAAGCTTTCAGCATGGACTCGATCTGCTGAACTCTGCTTTTTCTTTAGATGCTGCTTGACTTGTACCAAGGAGATTCTCTTAACACATAACCTTGTACAAGGCCTTTTATGAATCCCATATGCTATACAGTGATTAATACATTTAAACAAGTTTTTTTTTTTTTCCCTTAAAAGTAAAATCACCAATGAATTGTTTGCAATAAGACTAGAAATGTTTCTCATTTATACGTTTTTATTTTATATACAGGCATATTCTAAGATGGCTGACCAAGGTTGTTTCCCAACAAACTAAATGCTCGCTCATTTGCATGTGTAATCAGAATGCCGTGGGCCCAGGAATCCTGCCATGATTAGCTTCATGTTTTCCCTTCTATTAGACATATTTATTGCCATTTGCTAATTGGTATCCTTCTCTTTTCCTCTCTCTTTCCCCCTCACGTTTCGTTGGATGCTCTGATGACGGCAATAACCTCTCCACGCTCTCTTCTAATCCAAGGTAAGACATTAAATTAAAATTTTCCTCCCAGCCTCCTGCAACTCCACACTAGATAATGAGGCAGGTTTAACTGAGATAGATTGACATGAGACATGTTTTTGAGAAGACTCCAAGAAACTTTGCTCCAGGGCTCGGAGAGACGAGCTCGCAGACGTCCGGTTTGAGCCCTGCCAGCTGGCCTGTGCCAGAGTCCTTTCATACTGAGAGACGCTCTCCCCAGATCAGTGCTGTGCTTCAAGTGCCATTACGTATTCCTTCAGAGGCTCATGTAAACATTTATCAGAAACCCAAAACCAAATTTACTGCCGGGCTTAGTCACTGACACATTGACCTGTATTTATTTCAATGTCATCTATCTATCTATCGTTCTATCTATCGTTCTATCGTTCTGTCGTTCTATCTATTTCTCATTCTATTGTTCTCATTCTAACACTCTGTTTAGTATCTGTCTATCTATCTATCTATCTATCTATCTATCTATCTATCTGTCTATCGTTCTGTCTATCTATCGTTCTGTTGTTCTATCATTCTATCATTCTATTTCTCGTTCTATTGTTCTATCCTTCTAAAATTCTATTTAGCATCTGTCTGTCTATCTATCTATCTATCTATCTATCTATTGTTCTGTCATTTTATTGTTCTATCATTATCTATCTAGTTCTCGTTCTGTTCTATCATTCTATCATTCTAACATTCTATTTAGCATCTATCTATCTATCTATCTGTCTATATATCTATCTAGCTAGCTATCTATCGTTCTGTCATTTTGTTCTATCGTTATCTATCTACTTGTTCTATTGTTCTATCATTCTAACATTCTATTTAGCATCTATCTATCTATCTATCTATCTATCTATCTATCTATCTGTCTATATATCTATATATCTATATATCTATCTATCTATCTATCTATCTATCTGTCTATATATCTATATATCTATATATCTATCTGTCTATCTATCTATCTAGCTAGCTATCTATCGTTCTGTCATTTTGTTCTATCGTTATCTATCTACTTCTCGTTCTGTTGTTCTATCATTCTAACATTCTATTTAGCATCTATCTATCTATCTATCTATCTATTTAGCTATCTAGCTAGCTATCTATCGCTCTATCTATTGTTCTGTCGTTCTGTCTGTTCCATCTATCGTTCTATCGCTGTCATTTTATCTGTTTATTTTATTTAGCAGCTATCTATGTATCATTGTTCTATTGTTTTATCTATGTTCTGTTGTTTTATTGTTCTATCGTTCTATCTATTTCTTATTCTATCTTTCTATCATTCTAACATTCTATTTAGCATCTATCTATCTATCTATCTATCTATCTATCTATCTAGCTGTCTATCTATCGTTCTGTCGATCTATCGTTCTGTCGTTATTCTCGTTCTATTGTTCTCATTCTAACATTCTTTTTAGCATCTATCTATCTATCTATCTATCTATATATCTATCTGTCTGTCTGTCTGTCTGTCTATTAGATACTCTATATCTGTCTTTTATATCTCTGTCTCTGGCTGTCTCTCTGTGATGACTTTCAGTTCAGTTAGTGATTCAGTGCATTTTTTTAAAATCTCATCAGGATTAATTCAGACGGCAAACCCACATTGGCTTCTCATTATTCCACTGGAGATTCAGCAGCTGCTGAAAAGCGGTGCAGTAGATGCTGAACTATTTTGCAATACACAAATTGCACTAAATAATAAAGCTAGTGAGGATAGTGACATTTACTTTTTGTTTTGCATTTCCTCCTGTACTCAGAGAGCCATAAATGTGTCTGCAGAGATTACTGACACTCGCTGGTTTTGTTGCTGGGAGTGTGTGTTCGTGTGAAAGTGTGTGTTCAGCTGCGGTCTGCCCCAGTGAATTTCCTCCTGTTTGATCATTATTTGGCAAAGCATGAATGTCCTTCCCTTCACTTTCAGCTACACTTCACTGTACGCCCCACGGGACCCGAAAATGCCTTCTGATTGGCATCTTCTGATGTCCCCCACTGTGGCACGGCTCTTTTCTCTTACTTTTATTATGTCTCACCTTCACTCGTTCTCGTCCAGTCTTTCTTTATGCATACCCTGCTTCTCAGCACAATACAACCATGCAAAGTTAAACTGAGACTAAATAAGATGCAGAACTGATGAAATGTAATCTGAAAGAACCTGACTCTCCTGATGAAATACGGCGTCGGGCCAGACGCTCTTACTCAAAACCAGAGCTGCTGGCTTGACATTTCCACTTCATGCTATATTCCTTTTTTATTCCTAAAAAGGACAAATCTCTCACTTTAATCAGGGTTGAGACACAACGTTGTTAGAGTCTGGTGGAAATATAGCCGTATTTGGGCTGAGAACAGGCAGTGAGCATCGGTGTCTCCGATTAGAAATGTGTAGAGAGAATCCCTGAGTAAGCAACTAAATAATGGCCCACTGGAAACATCACAACACAACAAGACAGATTCAATATAAAGAGATGAAATCTATTTTGAGGGGGGGGGGGAAGTATATTGGGTAACAACGGCAGTGAGCGAAGATGCAGGCGTGTTTTTGCACAGGGATGTGCAAAAATTGAACAAAGCAGGCAGGGTTACTCCAGACAGAGATAGTGGGAATTTTTTGACATGAATCTTAATAGATTCAGAAAAAAATGTTGCATGTTTAGCATTCTGAACTGTTTTGACATTTTAAAGAAGCAGGATAACTTGTGTCTAAGCAAACTATACAGTGTATATGAAATGCAAAGTCAGGATTGTGTTGATTTTATAATACAGTATACAGTTGAAGTCAAAAGTTTACATACACTTTGCAGAATCTGCAAAATGTTAATTATTTTACCAAAATAAGAAGGATCAAAATGAATGTTACTTTTTATTTAGTGCTGACCTGAATAAGAGATTTCACATAAAAGATGTTTACATATAGTTGAATAGTTGAATTTATAAAAATTACCCTGTTCAAAAGTTCACATACACTTGATTCTTAATACTGTGTTGTTACCTGAATAATCCACAGCTGTTTTTTTTATGTTTAGTGATAGTTGTTTATGAGTCCCTTGTTTGTCCTAAACAGTTAAACTGCCTGCTGTTCTTCAGAAAAATCCTTCCGGTCCCACAAATTCTTTGGTTTTTCAGCATTTTTGTGTATTTGAACCCTTTTCAACAGTGACTGTATGATTTTGAGATCGATCTTTTCACACTGAGGACAACTGAGGGACTCATATGCAACTATTACGAAAGGTAAACGCTCACTGATGCTCCAGAAGGAAACACGACGCATTAAAAGCCGGGGAGTGAAAACTTTTGAACAGAATAAAGATGCGTACATTTTTCTTATTTTGCCTAAATATCTTTTTTTTTTCATTACTGCCCTGTAGAAGTTACAGAAGATACTTACATGTTTCCCAAAAGATAAAATAAGTTAAATTTACCCTGATCTTCAAATTCAAAGCTCTTAATGCATTGTGTTTCCTTCTGGAGCATCAGTGAGCATTTGAACCTTCTGTAATAGTTGCATACGAGTCCGTCAGTTGTCCTCAGTGTGAAAAGATGGATCTCAATATCATGCAGCCATTGTTGGAAAAGGTTCAATAAACAAAAATGCTGAAAAATCAAAGAATTTGTGGGACCTGAAGGATTTTTCTGAAGAACAGCAGGCAGTGTAACTCTTCAGGACAAACAAGGGACTCATGAACAACTATCACTAAACAAAAAACACAGCTGTGGATCATTCAGGTAACAACACAGTATTAAAAAATCAAGTGTATGTAAACTTTTGAACGGGGTAATTTTTATAAATTCAACTATTATTTTTTCTTGTGGGCTATATGTAAGTGTCTTTTATGTGAAATATCTTATTCAGGTCAATACTAAATAAAAAAAAATAACATGCATTTTGTATGATCCCTCTTATTTCGGTGAAATAATTTACCAAAGTAAAATTGCAGATTCTGCAAGGTGTATTTAAACTTTTGACTTCAACTGTATATTATATTTGTATTTATTTTCTTTCTTTCTTTCTTTCTTTCTTTCTTTCTTTCTTCCTTCACTGATGACTAGACCAGGTACATTTATCAAGAACTGAACTTTTATTCATGTTGTCATGTTAAACTGTTCCCTGGAATATTCCAGCTCTGAAATGATTTTTTCTCATGTTCAGTATCTGTTCGTCATCTCTTTCCTTCCTGTTGTGTGTCAGACTGTGAAAAACAGCGATGTAACGTTTCCTGATTGATAGGAGGGAAAAAGGAAAAAAAAAAAAAAAAAAGACTTTTAAAGGAATCCCCCATTGCGAAAATGTGATGTGAGCAATTTCTCACCTCGAGCGGCTTGGTGAATGTGTGCATTAGCGTGAGAGCTTTCTCCACACTTCTGCTTAAGTGTGAGTCTAATAGCTGTGTACACACTGACGGCGCTTTAGCAAACCCTGACACTTACAACATCGTACGGCGCTTTTCATGCATAGGCAGGTTTCATTTTTAGCTTCTGTGTTTACTGATTTTACTGATGAACAACAAGCATATTTTGGTATAACATTATATGTTGAGTTAACAGATATTGAGCAAAATAGTAAACTTCCAAATAAAGAAATGAACAGAATAAACTTCCTCTGGATGTTACACTAGAAATAATCTCACAGATGTCTGGCAGACAAAATTTGCTTTGTTGTTGCTGCTGTTTGAGAGAAGTGAGAGAATTGTTTTTTTTTTTTTTTTTTTAAACCAGACAGATCTTTGTTACTCAACTGAAATAAGTAAAGTAATACGATCACTGCTACTGAAATTTTATTTTATTTTATTTTATTTTATTTTATTTTAGTTTAGTGAAATAATATAAATCCCTACTATTTTATTTTATTTTACACTCACTGAAGATAATGTGCCACTTTTGTACTACAGTTTTGTAAATGGCTGTGGTTGCCTGTGGTATAATTGGATGGTTGCTTGTGTCTTTTTAGTGAATTATTTTGAGGTATTGCAAGGATGTGGATTCATGTCCATATAGCTTATTATGCTGGATGAGTTTAATACACACTGTAGGGTTAAAATCTAAGCATTAGTGCTAATGATGTTTGCCTTAATGATAATAATAACAGCAGTAAAACACCTTAAAAGTCAATTCACATGCTGTTGGATTGTGTATGTAAAGCTGTTGTTTGGTTCATTAAATAAACTCACACAATCAGCTTAGAAAAGCTTGCTGCATGAAGCCACGGCTCGTCATATCTAACGACGTCTTATCCTGTCATTCAAAGAAAATTAGCCACTCGTGAGTTTACGGAGCTTGTTCTTCGTTTGTTGATAAAGGCTGTCAGCTTGCTTTGTGTGCGTGTGTGTGCAAGAGTGTGTGTGTGTCATGCTGACATGCTATAATTGCGAGCGGGAGTTGAATCATCTGTGAATCAGCTCTTGTATCATAACTCATCTCGGCCCCTATCTGTGACCTTTTCACGTCGACGCTCTTAATATGATGGCCAGACGCTGCAGCTCTGAACAGGTACAGATCCATGATTCACCGTCAGGCCCCTATTTCTGCCTGTTCTGTCGAAAAGGCCAAGTCAAGTGTTGTCAAGGCCAGCAAGCAATGGCGAAGCGACACGAGCGGAGACGGTTTCTGAGCACGACCTCCACAAATAGGGCTGCGGCTGATATTTTTGCATGTTGGAGGACTTGTCGAAGGGAGCATTGTTTATGTTGTGCTAGGACTGCGTGGTATACCAGTACCCTTAAACTTATGCCCCCGGTTTCACAGTCAAGGCTTAAGCCTTGTCCCAGACTAAAATGGATGTCTAGGCTGTTTTAACTAAAAGAAACTTGCACTGATCAGTCTTAAAATATTTCAGTGCCATTGTTTTGTCTCAAGATGCACACAGGTAATGTTATTTTCCAAAAAATACTTAAATGTCCTAATTGAACTACGGCCTAATCCTGGCTTAACTTAAGCACTGTATGTGAAACCAGGCCATAATAATAATAATAATAATGTCATTGAAATTGATAGAAATAATTAATGTTGAGGTTGTAAAATATTTCACATTTATCATACTACTAATAATGTGTATTATTAGTATTATTGTTGTTGTTGTTGATGATAATAATAATAATAATAATAATAATAATAATAATGTATTGTTATTAATAGTATTAATTAGTATTTATATTGTTATAATAATAATAATAATAATAATAATAAAAGTAATTATGTTAAATGTCATACAACAATATCTGTAATTAATACCATCAAGAACAATATTATTATTATTATAAATAACAATATACAAAAATAATAAATAAATGTCAAATAATAATGTCAAGATTAATTACTACTACTACTACAACTACTACTACTAAAAACTATAACAAAGATAATTGTTATTGATAGTTATAATTAATATTTTACTACTACTACTACTACTACTACTACTACTAATAATAATAATAATAATAATAATAATAATAATAATAATAATTTATTGTTATTAATGTATTATTATTATTGATAGTATTAATACTGTTATTATTTGAGGTTTATCAACATTAATATTATTGTCATTAGTTATATTATTAATGGTATTTATTATAATCTTTCTAATTTATAATGATAATGATAGTAATAATACTACTACTAATAAAAACTATTAATTAGCATTGTTGTTATTTATTTAATGTTATTTATTATTAACATTTATTTTTAATAATAATAATAATAATAATAATAATAATAATAATAATAGCTATTATTATGTAGTGTTATGGTTGGTATTTTTTAACATTAATGTTATTGTAATTAATATTATTAAATGATATTTATTAGTCTTTATAATAATAATAATAAGAATAAGATTATTATTATTATTATTATTATTATTATTATTATTATACCTATTCCTTAGCAAAATATATTTTCATACAATTATAATATAAAATTATTATTATTATTGTTGTTGTTGTTGTTATTGTTATTGTTGTTATTATTATTATTATTATTATTATTATTATTATTATTATTGTAGTTGTTGTTGTTTGCATTGTTGTTGTTGTTTTTAATAATAATGATAATGATCATAATAGTAATAATAATACCTAGTTTTATTACTTTTAACGTGCTATGCAAATCTGTCTTCTATTTTCCATCATATACCCACCTTTTTTTTTTTTTTAGTTTGATAGTCAGTCAAACATGAAGTTAATGAGTTGCTAAATGTATCAGTTGTTTGATACTGTGTATTTTTTGCCTCGTATTGTCACTGAGGTAGCAGAGCCAATATCGTACCAAAGTCAACATTTTGCTACCTTATTTCCGACACACAGCACGCTGAACTGTTGTAACAGCCGTTTACGGAGAAATACGCTATTCAGACTTTAACGATGTTGGCACAGTACTAACCCAGTAATCAGTTAGTAATCAGCGGGGAAAAGGCTTCAGCGCTCATTCATTAGGCCCAGCATTAATATAAAGCTTGTTATTAAAGCGCTTTACTCATTACCGATGACTGTTTCCATTAGGCAGGGAGAGTGGGTTTGACCCCATGAGTGGATTGTCAAATGAGGTGCACGGAATGTTATGGATAATAAAATCCAATTGACCCCTCTGAGGGATCACAGGACGAGTATTCTCTCCATTTCTTCAAGTCACGCCAGCCATTCCGAGCCATTACATCTATCCGCCGCCGCCGTTTTCCGGCGCAGCTTCACTCTCTTGTTGCGAGCCCGGTTTTCATTGTCCTACGATTATACCTTAGAGACAACAAACCTGGTGATAACCCCCTATGTTACATCTTTTTTTTTTTTCTGTTGATTTATTTAACTCCTGGGCCCTCTTTAAAAAAAGTAATTAAAATATGGTAATGACAGGAAGATGAATGAGAAAATTGTGTTTGACTAGGCTTCTCCGAGCCGTCACAAAACCTTGGCAGACACTGATAGAGCAGGAACCGGGAGCGGGAGAGAGCGAGAGATGGAGGCGCACTGTTAGAATGCCAAATCATTTCACGCTGCAAACACAACAAGCGGTTCGACGCATACGAAGAGAAACACACACATATACAAGCGGCGGCGCACACACTCTCAAACGCACGGTTGCATCTGGAGAGAGGGAAAACTCATTAGCACACAGGAGGAAAAAAAACGTGCGCCGCCACAAACAACAAGCAGCGAAAAGCAAAAACAAAGACCAGATCACTGTAGCTCAGTGACTCTGCAAACAATCACTCCGGCTACGGGCTTAGCATCCCAATGTTCCTTTCAGCTGCCTCCTTTTTTAGCATCTGTGAAGGAAGTTTCTTTTTCTTTTTTCTTTTTAACTTGCCTCAAAAATAAAGGAGCTCACTTATTTTAGTAGTCAATGCCAATTTGAATATCACAGCAAAGATTATAATGCTACTGGATACAGTCCTTTATGTAATGTAATATAAAATAGTTTCTCAGATTAATTTGGAGACATTTTTATGCTATTTCCACTGGTTGATTTTCCCCGTTTGTTTGAGTATCCCAACAGCAGCATTGACTCGACTAATGGCATGAGTTCAGCTTGTTCTATCAACAAATAGAAACCAGCTTGTTCAGTCATAGCTTTTCAGTTCCACATGATGTTTTGATGAGGTTATGATGTTTTCTTAACTGGCCAACCATCCGGTCCCACTTTACATTAGGTGTCTTTAAATACAATGTACTTGCGTACCATTTTAGGTACAATGTACTGATATTTCACGTTGAATTGCAAAACACTTTTGCTGTTTTTAAGGTGGGATACAGGTAAGGTTAGAACAGGTTTAGTGGTATGGCTAGATTTAAGGGTAGGTTAACAGGAGACACCGTCAGTTTGAGATTTTGGTTTTTCATGAAGTGTTTTTTCCAACTAGTGGAAAGAAAACATCCAAAAAACACTGTTAAGTGTTTCTTTTATAGCACTTTATCTGTTTGTCAATAGATTTCAATTACAATACATATTTTTAAAGGCTGTTTTCTCAAAATTAGTGTTTTGTTCTCCTCCACTGAGCCATAAATCTCCACTTTAGTAGCACTTACACACACCAAACATTTATATTCCTGTCTATATCCTTATGGTTTTTACAGAGGGATTTGTTCATTTATAATTTGCTTGATTTTATACATTTTATTGTAAAAAAAAAAAAAAAAAAATAAATAAATAAATAAATAAATAAATAAATATATATATATATATATATATATATATAATATATATATATATATATATATATATATATATATATATATATATATATATATATATATATATATATAATTTTTTTTTTTTTTTTTTTTTTTTTTTCTGTCTGTTCTTCTAAGTTTTTTTTTTTTTTTTTTTTTTTTTTTAAATTATGGACAAAATTATGACAAAGTGACATACCCAAAATCCCCTCTGAAAACATGTTTTCTAATATGTAAAAAAAAAAAAATAAATAAAACTCAAATTTTGAAACTGACTTTATCCAGTGTTTAGATTTTTGTACTAAAAATGTATGCAAATTAGCCCATATTTCATTAAATAATACCTCATTTGCGTATTTAAACCTAACATTTTAGAAAATTTGAAATACAATTTTTTTTTTTTTTTTGCGGTTATCAATGTAATCAGTCAACTGAGTAAGTAAGGTGATAACTATTAGTTAATTTTTTTTACCCTATTTACCTGCAGAGTCTCGCCAAGTAGAAGTAGCAGTAATTACAGATGTGAATACAGAAATTAATAACAGATGTAATTACATGCAGGCTTTTTTTTTTTTATTATTATTTAAGTGAAATGGTTAAACGTACAGTATGTATACAATAAATACATTGTATCAAATTATACATTTTAATGTTAGGACATAGTAGTAAAAGGTAATTAAAGAGTAGTTAAATTGTGAAATATTACTACAATTTCAAACTGTTTTTTTTATTTGAGTATATTTAAAAATGTAATTTATTTTTGTGATGCAAAGCTGAATTTTCAGCATCAAATTCGAAAGAACAACATTTATTTGAAATAGAAATGTTTTGTAACTAATGTATAAATGTCTTCAGTGTCACCTTTAATTTAATGCATCCTTGCTGATAATTTCTTTTGATTTTTAAAAAAAAAATAAATAAAACACAACCACATTTACCAGTCTTAAGTGTCAGATGATCCTTCAGAAATCATTGTAATATGCTAATCTGCTGTTTAAGAAACATTTCTGATTATTATTATTATTATTAATGTTAAAAGTAGTTTCGCTGCTTCATATTTTCATTAAGCTTCATTAAGCTGCAGTTTTTTTTCTTTGAAAATGTTCTTAGAAAATTCAAAAGAACATTTATTTGAAATTTGAAATCTTTTGTAACTAATTTATAGATGTCTTTAGTATCACCTTTGATCAATTTAATGCATGCTTGCTGAATAAAAGTATTAATTTCTTTTGATTTTTTTCAAAAAAAAAAAAAAAAGACACATTTAGTCTGCTTCATTTTTATTCTTCCCACAAACTGCATGCACATTCTTGTGGCATATTGTAAGTAGTAGAGGATGCTGCCTTCAAAAATTGACTAGATAAAGGAACCTGAGTATCTCGTTCTCACCATAAAATTGACCGTGACGAGAAAGGGGGAAAATAATAGATTAATTGTTCAGCTTATGTTTCTTTAAACGTTCTGATCCCACCCCCAAATCCATCCCGGCATTCAGCAATCTTCTTAAGGATAACTAGCTATCATAGAAAGTTTGGAGGATCGTGACGAATTCCCGAGGTAATCCCTGGATAAGGATTATATTTGCAGTGTACTTTTGCATAATGCAACGTGATCATGTCTATCAAACCGAAAGGATTTCAATTATTTTCCAGAGTGGAGTTTGCCCAAGGATGAGAACAAGCGACACGGCTGCGCTTTGGGCGAGGCGTGAGGGGCGGCCGTCCGTTTGTGCCAACGTTTGTACATTTCGCACAGCGGTGTTCATTTTGCATGCCGCCGTTCCTTTGAAGTCTAGCGATGGGTAAGTGCCACAGAATTGAAGGCCACGCTGTGCTGCCTGGGAAAACGTAATTGGAAAGAATGTGGATCCTCGGGTTAACACACCTCTTGTGCAAGGACTCTTGTTATGGCTCTCATCAAAAGAGAGAGAGAGCACTCCAACAGGTCTGTCTGGCTGGGAAAGGAGAACACGGTTAGCAGATACACCAGAAATTTGGCGGACACCTAGACTGCGAAAAATAATTAAATTCATCAGTTTCCTGTAAAAAGGAGCGGGAAGTCCGGTTACGCTGGTGAAATAGAATTTTGGGATGAAAGAAATAAAAGGCGGTGGAAGGAAGGTCTGTAAAAGTGTGGAATGAGGAAACAGTGGTAAGGGAGGAGGAAGGAGGAGGCTTGGAGAAATGCAAAAAGCCTACACACCTTCTCCTGACTTTATTACTGTATCGACTAAAGCCTTCATATCCCCAGAATTCTCTGCCACTCGGCACTAAACCGGGGCCTGTTTTTTGACACGTTGATTGCTTTGCAATGCGCCATGTATTATTCAACGCCGGTAATTATTCTGCTGTTTAGTTTTAGGCCGAGAGTGGAGGAAGCTAAGTGTTGCTTGTCTGTGCACTTTTTTTTTTTTTTTTTAAAGGTACGGCTGATAATATCAGCACAGGAAGAGCGGCGTAGAAAAAGACAACGGTTTTCCACGTGGCGAAGACGGTGTGTGTGCGTGAGAGTATTTCCCGGTGTGCATAAATCCAGCGGAGAACTAATCCTAGGTGGAGATCAAAGTGAGATTCTGAAAATCTTTATCTTGCAACACTAAAGCATTGATGGGAGCAGAGTAGTTCTCCATTTTCGAGTTTAGAAACGAATCAATGAGTGCTAAACGTTGTCTTTTAATTCTGGTCATTCGTGCATTGCTTAATCTTAAGAATGCATTGCTTTGTTTTTTCTCCTGAATATTTTTGGGTGTTGCATTGTGGCATTCAGTGACTCATGAACATCGTGAGCTGGTTTTACTAGGCTTTTCCCTGGCACATGCTTCTGGCTGTCCATTTAAAAAACAAGGAGAGAGAGGCACGCAGATGTATCAGAGCCACTCCAGCGATTAGATCTATTATTAGTGCAACAGCGGTTGAGGATTGATGCCACCCAATAGTTGTGTGTAAGCAGAAAAGCAGAGGAGTTTGCAAAACGTGAGCATCTCTTGGATTATAATAACCCTCATTAACATTTTCACACATGGCTAGCCAACAAACCAACATGAAGATCAACCTCGGGTGGCAGATTTATGGCCCTTGGGAAGTTCGACCTGAAAAGCTGGACTGAACAGGATGAAAGGACTCTCCTAAGCACCGTTTAGAGCTGAATTAAGACTGCCTTTAAAATTTTTTGTATAGTAGTAGTAGTTGGGTTGCAGGTTTGCAATTGAAATTTGAATGTTGAAAGGAATTGAGAGCCGAAAGAAGTAACTTTTTCTTTCTGAGTGAATCACTTAGCATTTGTTAAATTTAGCGTGTTTAACACTGATACATTTGGAAACAAAACAAGTGGCTGAGTGAGTCACTGAATCATTTATTTCCTGTTCGCACCGAGGGTGATAACTATATCAGTAACCATAAAGTTGATATTGGCGTGGATGCTAATTATAATTATCGTTGTAGTTTTTTTCATAGTTGTCATTCTCTTTCAGTCTTTCTGTCAAATGATTCATTCAGAACACTGATTCATTCCAAAAATAAAACTAGTTAATCTGAGTGAGTTACTGAATCATTTGAAACAAGTGATTAAGTGAGTCACTGAATCATTTATTTCCTGTATAACTATGATAATAACCATACATTTTTAATAATAGTTCTTATTTATCTTGTTTATCCAGCTAATAAACAATAAAAATCAGAATCCTTCCTGACTTACAGAGCTTGAGCGTTTAATGTTATCATGCATTGGTGTGGATTTTAATATAATTATCGTTGTAGTTTTTTTCAGAGTTGTCATTCTCTGTGTGAAGTGGTCTCTGGTCAAATGATTCATTCAGAACACTGATTCATTCAAATAAAAATAGTGAATCTGAGTAAGTCACTGAATCATTTGAAATAATTGACTCAGTGAGTCACTGAATTATTTGAAACAATTGCCTAGGTGAGTCACTGAATCATTTATTTCCTGTTCACACCAAGGGTGATAACTATAACAATAACTATAAAGGGTTTTTTTTAATCGTTCTTGTTCTATGAGATTTGTGGAGTCCATGTACAACTGTAACGATAATGAGAACAATGTCATTGGAATCACTTTTAGAACTGTTTTTTTTTTTTTTCAGCTGATAAACAATAAAAATCTGAATCAGAATCCATCCTGACTTGTAGAGCTTAAGCCTTTAAAGCTGCAGGCAGCAAAACTAGTTGTCATTCTTTGTTTGAAGAGGTCTTTCGGTCAAATGATTAATTCAGAACACTGATTCATTCAAAAAATAAAACTTGTGAATCTAGGTGAGTCACTGAATCATTTGAAATAAGTGACTGTGTGAGTCACTAAAACATTTGAAACAAGTGACTGAGTGAGTCACTGAATTGTTTATTGCCTGTGCACACCAAAGGTGATAACTATAACAATAACTATAAAGTTTTAATCGTTCTTATTCTAAGAGCTATAACGATAATGAGAGCAATATTATTTGAATCACTTTTAGAACTGTTTTTTCAGCTGATTAAAAAACAAAACAACAACGTGGTGTTGGTGTGGAAACTGTTATAATTATAGTTGTAGTAATATTCATAGCTATCGTTCTGTTTGAGAACAGGTCAGATGATTCATTCAGAACACTGATTCATTCAAAAAAATAAAACTTGTTAATCTGAGTGAGTCACTGAATCATTTGAAACAAGTGATTAAGTGAGTCACTGAATCATTTGTTTCCTGTACACACCAAGTGTGATAACAATAACAATAGCTATAAAGTTTTAATAATCATTTTATTTTTTTAATAATCATTCTAATTCTATGAGGCTTGTGGAGTTCATGCGCAGCTATAACGATAATGAGAACGATATCATCCAAATCACTTTTAGAACTGTTTTTTTTTTCCCCCAGCTGATAAGCAATTTAAAAAAAAAACAAAAAAACATTGACAGCCAATCAGAATCCATTCTCGTTTAAATATCTTGAATATTTAAAAAGGCAGGTGGCAAAACTGCAGTATGTTATCATAAGTTGGTGTGAACGCTGTTATAATTATATAGTAGTCTTTGTGAACAGGTCTTCAGTCAGATGATTCATTCAGATCACTGATTTATTCAAAAAATAAAACTAGTTAATCTGAGTGAGTCACTGAATCATTTAAAACAAGTGATTGAGTGAGTCACTGAATCATTTATTTCCTGTTCACACCAAGTGTGATAACTACAACAATAGCTATAAAGTTTTAATGATCATTTTATTATTTAATAATCATTCTAATTCTAAGAGGTTTGTGGAGTTCATGCACAGCTATAACGATAATGAGAACAATATCATCTGAATCGCTTTTAGAACTGTTTTTTTTTCCCCAGCTGATAAGCAATAAAAAAAACAAAAGAACATTGACAGCCAATCAGAATCCATTCTCATTTAAAAAGCTTGAGTAGTGGCAGGTGACAAAACTGCAGTGTTTTATCATGAGTTGGTATGGACACTGTTATAATTGTAGTTGTGGTAATATTCATAGTTATCGTTCTGTTTGTGAACAGGTCTTCAATCAAATAATTCAATACACTGATTCATTCAGAAAATAAAACTAGTAAATCTGAGTGAGTCACTGAATCATTTGAAACAAGTGATTAAGTGAGTCACTGAATCATTTATTTCCTGTACACACCAAGTGTGATAACTATAACAGTAACTATAAAGTTTTAATAATCATTCTAATTCTATGAGGTTTGTGGAGTTCATTCACAGCTATAACGATAGTGAGAATAACATCATCCAAATCACTTTTAGAGCTTTTTTTTCCAGCTGATAAGCAATAAAAATACCATTGACAGCCAATCAGAATCCGTTCTCTTTTAAAAAGCTTGAGTATTTAAAGTGGCAGGTGACAAAACTGCAGTATGTTATCATGAGTTGGTGTGGACGCTGTTATAATTATAGTTGTAGTAATCTTTGTGAACAGGTCTTCAGTAAGATGATTCATTCAGAACACTGATCCATTTAAAAAATACAAGTAGTAAATCTGATTGAATCATTTAGCCATTTGATTAATTCAAAAACACTGATTCATCCAGAACCTTCACTACTGTTTTTGCTGTGGCTTTTTGATTCTGTTTTTATACGCAAAGTTTAAACACATTAACTGGCGATATTTGTTATGTAAAGTACTCAATATTAACTAACTATTAGCTATCATATGCAAAAGTGTGCCATTTTTATTAATATGGGTGTGATTTTCCCCAAAGTGATTTATTGGAATGCATAGAATTATTTGAACTGTAGTTCGTTAAATCCCTCTTCCTGTTATTCCAGTTCAGCTTCCTGTGTGGGAGCCAGTTCTTGCCAAACCCTGGTTCTACAATCGTGCTATGCCAATGTGCCATTTCCTTGCGTGGAGTTAATTAGTTATTAGCATGTTATGATGCAGTTGTTGTTGCTTGTCATTCAGGCTGTACGACCGCACTGGCAGGACATTTTTCATCCAGCTTTGATGGAGTATCGAGAGTTTTGGGGTTTCTGCAGTGAAGTTGCAAACAAACGCATTTTCCATCTTCATGCATACGTGCGCCCGCGAAGCGCAGCGCTGCGACGCTTGTCTCCGAGGAGAGGCTGTTTGCAGAGCGGTTTCTCGCGTCTCTGTCACCTTGAGAGATCAGACCAGAGGCGCTTTTCCCACCAAGCACTTCATTAGAGTGACAAACCGCGTTCCAAGCTGTGCGCGAAACATCAGCGTCACCCAAAATTAGCGGCAACGAGGAAGGGAAAAGGAGAGCTGACTGACATCACCTGGGGGGCTCCGAGAACACAGAACAGAGAAATACAGACTGTGGTCTGCGCGGGAAGAATCACACGTCTGCTGCTATCCATCTCCCAGAGTTCTCCCGTCAAGTCTGTTTCTTCAGCGAGCTATTCTATCATCTTCCGTGGCCCGTTCGGCTGTACATTAATCATCGTGCCTCAGGGAAGAGATTCTGCTGTCCGTACTGGTCATCATGCAAAGGATTATGGATGTTCTATAAAGCGAGGCATGGGAAGGGTGGCTTCTCTGAGTTTCTTACGCTTTCTGTCTCTTTCTCTTTCAGTCTTGTGCCAGTCCGCTCACCCGTGTTATTAATGGAGGTTTGGGTTTGAGAGGAGGAGTTCGTTGGCTAATGTCCTTAAGACAAAAGGGAGGATACTCTTGCTGATTTGAGAAGCTGGAAATCCAATTTCCCTTCCTCTGTTTTAATTTTCAGACCTGATGGGGCAAAGAGATTGCCACTGTAATCTCTGGCGAACCTTAAAACTTGTGCCATGTGCCAACGCAGCAAAACGCTGGCGTTTACCCGCTAACGGTTTACAGATAGCGATCAGCTATCCAGAGTTTCCCCCAACCAAAGGCCTAATGTGATAACCGCCTGATAAGTAATGAAAAGAAAAGGGCTTTAAATGTTTGCCAAGATTCCCACTGCGCCATGGCTTCCCTGTGGTTTGGAAGGCACTCTGTGTTCATTTAACTGAAAGAAACTCCACGGAGGAACAGTTCATTCTTGAATAGATAACATAAGTTCTCCACCTTGATATTTGCTTGTTGATTATTAGTTGGTAATGTTATTCTACCTTGATGTCATTAATTAAATTATTTTCTTTCTTTTTATTTTTCTTTTTTGGGATGCACCTATGTTGAAATCCAGCTTGATACTGCTAATTATTTTCGATAAGACTTTATAATAAGGTACGATTATAATTAGGATTAGGTATCTCTCTTAAAGGGATAGTTCACCTAAAAATGAAAATCACCCCATGATTTAATCAACTTCAAGCCATCCTAGGTCTATATGACTTTCTTCTTTCAGATATCGGAGTTATATTAAAAAATGTACTGGCTCTTCCAAGCTTTATAATGGCAGTGAATGGGTGTCGAGATTTTGAAGCCCAATAAAGTGTCTCCATCCATCATAAAAAGTGCTCCACATGGCTCTGTTGGGTTAATGAAGGCCTCCTGAAGCTAACTGATGTTTTTATAAGAAAAATATCCATATTCAAATCTTTATAAACCGTAATTTCTACTAACTGAAGTACGTACGTGCGTTCACGGGAGAGTGGCGTTCCAGCGGATGATGTAGGACGTAGGTGTAGCGTAAGCTCTTATGAGAAGAAATGACCGTGGAAGCACAGAGTAGAGAGCAAAACAAACATTTTCTTTACGAAAGGAGGTTTGGTAAAGAAAAATGTCAATGGATTTTGATATAAGCCAAGATGAGACTGGTTTTCCTTTGCTGTAAACAAAACCGGAGCTACACCTACGTCCTACGTCGTCCGCTGGAACGACACTCTCTTGTGAATGTGTGTACAACAGTTAGTGCAAGCTAGAGATTGCAGTTTATAAAGTTTTATATATGGATATTTTTCATACACAAATGTATTATTTACTCCAGAAGCCTTTATTAAAGCCCTGGAGCCATGTGGAGTATGTTTCATGATGGATTTATGCACTTTATTGGACTTCAAAATCTCAACACCCATTCACTGCCATTATAAAGCTTGGAAGAGTCAGGGCATTTTCAATGTAAATCTGATTGTATTCATCTGCAAGATGAAAGGCATATACGCCTAGGTTGGCTTGAGGACAGGGTTGCCAAGTTTGCACAATAAAACCCACCCAATTGCTAGCCCAAAACTAGCCTAGTTGTGTTCTGGGGGGTAAAAGCATTTTTTGGGAGGGTTCCCCTGGTAAAATTCGCATTCCAGGGACTAAATATCAAGTTATTAGTGTCGCTTCAACCCTCAGACATGAAAAACAACCCATAGCTAAAGTGTTAAAGTAGCCCAGTTCCGCGGGAAAAACCAGGGACTTGGCAACACTGCTTGAGAAGCGAGTAAATCATGGGATAATTTCAAAGCCACTTGAAGGCAAGCCTGCTACCATTAGCCGAAAAACGTAACGGCTAAAGCTAACTCTTCCGCTTTGTCAGTACATGGGAAAGGAGACCAGAGGCTTTTTTTTTTTTTTTAGGAATGGATGTCAGTGGAGGAGAGGCTTTACTACATTGAATAAACGACTTTTTAGAGGAAACATCTCATCATTTAATGAATTGACAGCCTATCTGCTAATCCTCAACATGTTTTACACTAAACAATGCTTTTGGATTGAACTATTTTTAGAGTTTGCCACAAAAAAAAAATGCTGTTTTATAAGAGAAGTCACTGACTTTTTGCGACAAATGGGTTTCATCTCATTCATTCCTATGGTATCTGTAAACGGCAGTTGAGAGTTGCACAACTCTGACTGAAATTCAGTGACGTCAAGGCTGTATTGTGATTGGTTATTAAGGGACACATGATCCAAGTTAGCTGTTACGCTTTCTCTAATAAGTAACACAGACCCTCGCATCTCCCCATAGTAAGACAATCTCTGATCATTTTCATTTTTGAGGGAACTATCCCTTTAAAGGCACATTTAAAGGGCTAAATCTGTCATTATCTGTTGCTTTCCATTAATTTAGTGTTAAATGATCTAAATCCTAAAATGAAGAGTAAATTATTAAATCATCAGTAAATAAATATATTTAATGCATTCCTCATGCAAAATGAAATTGAGTGCTTTTTTTGAGATTGTTTGTCACACAAGCCTGTTGATCATTTGCTAGCAATACGACTCTTCCGTAACCACTGTAATTTGAACTTTTTAGCTTTACATCATGTAGAAAGCATATTATATAGCATTCTAAACATGGAAGCTACATCAGCAGCCATTATGGCGGTCTCATCCACTGCACCATAAAGCAGAGAGTGCAGTGGCTCATTACTCTGGTAGAGTACACAACAGTGGCATGTAATATATAATTTAACCATCCATGTCTCCCTGGCACTTTAATTTAAACAGCGCTGATGGTGAAGCACGTCTGTGCGGAGAGAATGGGCTGAGTAGGTTCTCCATGGAATTCCAGACAAATTATCTCCATGTCAGGAATCTCCGTTCTATTACGGTCTGCTTGTGATGTATAATTTACATTAGAGTAATGTATGTGTGTCTGATTGAATAGACGGAGAGCAGTTTAAATAAGTGGAGCTTTTAAGCAAGTGTGATTGGGAAGTGTTTGAAAATTGAACTTTTTAAGTGAGACGCACACACGCACCGACATTCAGAATGGCCCTCGCCGTCGTCGCGGCGGTAAACAGGAAATGCATTACTACTCGAGAAAACCGTCATTTGATGTGCTTGAGGAAACCAGCGGCTGAAAAAAAACATGTTTTCATCCTAGAATGGAATGTCAGAGGAGATAAACATCATGAGCCGTTCCTTATATATTATTATGTGCAACAATTTGACGACCACAGAATTTAGATTAATAGCGTTCAGCCCTCGGGAAGTAATTTCCTTTTGAGAAAGTGATTTGCATGCGGCGAGGAAAGGAGAGACCCTTTTTTTGCTGCTCTTTTGTGGTGTCAGCTAAAACTATTGGCATTTAAAGCAACTCCCCAAGGTTAATGAGCCCCTCCATTAACCCTCCCCCAGGGGAACGACAGAAGGGCATTCTGGGAGATGTAGTTGTAAAGTCAATCCACATTGACTCAGCATTCCATATTAAGTCATGTAGGGGTGAATACAAGTCTTTCCTAACTAATCTGCTCCCTGGTCAAAATTAAAGATGATTTGTTGTGTTAATGAACAGGCCATTAGTGGTTCTGCTACAATAAATTCGAATAAACATTAACAAGGCCTGCATAATGTAGGGGCTCTGCACAAACCCCTCATGACGATGAGTTTTATATCACATTTCCATCATTTAAACTAGCAATTTTGTCAGCCGTGTACATATTTGAAGTTATAAAAAGCCAGATAAATAACTATATTAGTTTCCACATCAGCAAATGACTGCATCAAAGTTCTGTTGTCATCTGCTTTAAATGCTCGAGGTCTTTAATGTCGAGTGGAATTGTTATAATTTACTCGCCCTCAAGTTGTTCCAAAGTTTCTTTCTTCTGCTGAAAACAAAAGATATTTTAAAGATTATGAGTATCTAAACAGCTGACCCCACTGATTCCATAGTATGCCAAGTCAATGTGGGTCAGAAAATGTTTTGTTACCAACATTCTTCAAAATATCATGTTTGTGTTCAGCATAAGAAAAAAAGTGTATACGGTTTGGAACAACTTGTGAGTGACTAAATAAAAGTAGAACTGTCATTTTTGAGTCTCTTTAATTATTCTAATAGAATTGATAGAACTTCATAAGTTATTGTTATCATAGTTATCATAGTTTAACGTCTTTGGTGTGAACAGACCTTATGGTGTGTGCACAAGCGAATTTAATTAATTGCACAAGTAGATTATATACAAAGTCAATGCAAAGATGCAAATAGATGCAAATTTGTGCCATTTGACGTGAGACACTGCAGGAAAAACCAATGCACCTGTCAAGTTCAAGATTTTGGGCTTTTTGGTTTTTCATAAAGTGTTTTATCCGACTAGTGGAAAAAAAAAACATCCAAAAGACACTGTTATGTGCTTCTTTTATAGCACTTTATCTATTTGTGTCAACAGATTTCAAAAACAATATATATTTTTAAAGCCTGTTTTCTCAAAATGTTTTTTTTTCTCCTACACTGAGCCATAAATCTCCACTTTAGTAGCACTTACACACACCAAACTTTACATTTTTATACCTGTCTATATCCTAAAGGTTTTTACAGAGGGATTTGTTCATATATGATTTGCTTGATTATATACAACATTTTATTCCCCCCAAAACTGTGAAAATATGTTTTCAGTCTATTCTAAAAATTTTCTGAACTATGGAGTGACAAAAATGAGACCCATAATTCCCTCTGTAAAAACATTTAACTCTGATATGTCAAAAAAAAATTAAACAAGAATTTTGAAAGCGACTTCATCCAGTGTTTAGATTTTTGTACTAGAATTTTATGCAAATTAGCACATCTTTCATTAAATAATACCCAATTTGCATATTTAAACCTGACATTTTTGAAAACTTGTAAAACAAAAAAATGTTTGCAATTATCAGTGTAATCAATCAGCTGGGTAAGTAAGGCAATAACTATTAATTAATATTTTTACCCTACTCACCTGCAGTGTCCCCTCTCAAGTAGGAACTTCGCATGACGCACTGTTGCGCAAGCTAATCAGCAAAGAGCTTACTGACACATCTGGTTTGACACGTCTGATTGTATCAGAAAATGGAGGAGAGCACACGTGTTCAAACATCCTGTGAGTAATCTAGAGCGAGTAACGCAATTCAAATATTCGCTTTGCTTTTGGTGTGCATGCACAGTTAGGGTATTAATAAAAGCTTTGCTTTGGGCCTAAATTGTTACAAAGTCACATTTTGGTTCAGCTACGTTTCATAAAAGACCAAAATTTGTTACATCTAGTTGCATGTGAGCAAACTAGGGTTGCGATGATAAATCGATGCATTGCGAATTGTGGATCGAGTGAGATTTTCTGAATGCATTGTGGTTGTCTCTGGAATCGATTCTGAGCTTAGTTTTTAACAGCAAAAGGCACTCTAATCTAGTTTTTAACTGCACACTCAAATGCTTACAAGTGTGCTGAAGAGCGTCATGTAATTGCACCTCGGCTCAGAATGCTTTTATGACATGAGATTAATGTAAACACAGCCCACTGTGTAATTCGCTTAAACTTTTTTCAAACTTTATGAATGATTATTTTAGGTTCTAGTATGTGTAAGGAATTGGAAGCAAGCAGAATACAGCCGTTTCTAAAGCATGCAGTGCCATCTGCTGTTCCAAACTAAGCTCAGAATTGATCCAGAGAGAATCGCAATGCATTGATTTATCGTCACAACCCTAAAGGAAACTGTGCTGTCATTGGTCAGAATGTTTATGTGCCAGAGAATAGGAAGTCTATTCCACAGCATAACGAAAGCAACACAGAGAAACAATAGAGTTAAAAACACTTTTAAAAATCACTTAAAATTTTTTTTTTTTTTTTTTTTTTTAGCTAATCAACAATAAAAAAACATTGTCAGCCAATCAGAATCCACACAGCTTGAGCAGACAAGAGTATGCACATATATTAAACAGAATGTTATTGTGCATTGGTGTGAACTATAATATAGTTGTCATTATAGTTGTTTTTATTTTTATTTTTATCGTTCTTGATGAAGCTGGCCTGAATTGGCCTTACGCTCCATAATGTCTGTTTAATAGTTTGAGAAGAAAACAAGGCTGCATTTATAAGACAATATTTCCACACTCCCGTTTCGCAGAAGAGTCATTAAAAGACTTTGAAAAGAAGAGGCGTGTTTTGATTGTAGAATAACAGTGATGTGCTGACCCACAGAATTCAACTCCAGAGATCCATCAGGTACGCTCATGGTTATCTCAGTGATATTGCATAGGGATATTGGCTGGTTCTTTGGACCTCTGGGTTTGATTGCATTCTCACCAAAAGAGAGCCGTTTTAAATATGCCTGTGAAATGGGTGTTTCTACAATGCCGTCAGTAACCAATAAAGTTTTGCTGGTGCATCCGCACCAGTAGGTGTCAGTGTAAAGTCTAAAACAACTGTTGCATTTGGTCAGTGAAATATAATATCATCTTCTTGTATGTTTGGATACATCCAGCAGTGAGGAACATGAGCTGTCATTTGGTACAATCAAGCCGTTTTGATCAACAACACTTTTCTTTCAACTAGAGGACCTCCCTGGTTCCATCACAGACTAACGTGTTCTCATAAGAATCAGGATCTGTGTGTGCCTATAAATGATTAATACCACAGAAGGCGAATGGAGGCCTTCATCTACTCTTAGGCCTTCAAGCAAATGAATGTCAGCTCTGTTCACTCAGATGATCTAGTTCTCACACCAGCCCAAACCGGTTCATTAGTAAATCACATTCTTCCTGACATGTATCGATCCACGCATAGATATTGTGCTTTAAATGTGCTGTAATGTACAGAGCATCCTCAGTGACTGTCTTATGTCAGGGTTATCATGCTTCTGCTTTTCTAAACAGACTAAAAATATGAAAATGGTCGATATCCAGCTGCACGTCTGTTTCTCTGGGAAACCCATAGTGCATTTTATTTTATTTTATTTTATTTTGCATTATTTTATTTTATTTTCAATCAATCAACATTTATTTATATAGCACATTTAAAACAAAACCAGTTGACCAAAGTGCTTTAAATGTCCAAAAATGACTCAAACAGACACAATACACATTTTATTTTATTTTATATATATGTTGCAGTGAACACAGTAACTGAATAATGGTAAATAAATAAATTGAATTTGTGTAACTGTGTATGTATATATAATCTCTATCAGCATTATTATAGATATTATAGTTAATAACTAAAGTAAAACTAAGATCATAAAACATTTTTGTTACTTGAAATAAAGTATAAACATAAAAATACATGATGCATAAATCTAAATAAAATTTGAATATTTAACTTAAAACTGAAACTGAATAAAAAAATTATATAGACAGTTTAAAATGCAAAAAACAGAAAACAAACTTACTAAAACTTGAAAGTTAAAATGGATAGAAATAAAGCTAAAGTGTAAAATATGTGTGTATGTGTGTATAGCTAAAACTTAAAAATATATATATTTATCTAAAACTGAATAAATTTTTTTCTCATATTTTAATACCCCGTTTCACTATTCACTATTTCACCAAGTCATTTTTTACATAACTTTTAATTTGTCACATTGAAATAGTTTGAATGTTTTGAATTGAATAACTCGATATCAGTCCAAGTGGCATTTATTTTGAATAAAGTTAGCACAAGCACACTTCTCAAGCAAAACTTTTCATAAAAGGAGTATGTTTTGAGAGAGACTCTTGCATCATTTGTTTACAGACACCACTTGGTTTGATATTTTGCTGTCTAGTGCGATGACGTTCATACGTTTAGCATCATGCGTACGCACTTGAAGCTTTTTACAGACCTACAGTATGAAGACAGAACCACTTGTGTAACCGGCAAATTCAAAATAATCCGAAGAGACGTCTGATGAAGCGAGATGCAGCTTGACAGAAAGATTCAAACGAAGAGTGAGGAAAGAATCAGACGACAGGGAAAAAATGTTGGAGCGGAGGTCAGAAAGGGAAAAGAGAGCTAAGGGGTAATAGAAATAGATAAGCAGAGCTTGTGTTTTAGAGTAATAGAAGTCAGAGGAGTGGGCTGATGTCAGTGATGCATAGCCACCGGCTCATCAGCGACGGCCAGACTGGAGCTCGACGATTAGATTTTAATTCTCAATCAGGCTTGCGCTTCTCATTTTCCTGCAAATAATCACAGGGAAAAATGGCAACTCAAATGATTGTGTAGTAAAGTCTTAAGTTATTATTTAGCCGACGCCGTGGAGAAGACAGAAAGTCCTACGTATTTTAAAGCAAAAGTTAAATTAATTTCAAATTACGCCGAGCGTAATGACTCAGACGCCCTGAGCCGTGACTGCGGAGCGCTCGCAAATTTGATGCACGGTTCTGGCAGTCCAACAGCTTCGCTCTCGCGTTAACTGCATTTCTCAGCAGAGCGTCACCTGCAATGACAATGAGAATGATGAATAGCGTACTTAAGTCAGGCTCCTGGCTTTGATGTTCCTCTCTTCCATTCTTTCTGTTGTTGTTGTTGCTGTTTTTTTTCTTTTTTTTCCCCACGATACTTAAAGGATGTTGTTGGCTGTTGCACTTCAGAGAAGTGTAGCTTTAAACTGCTGTAGAACTCAATGTGTCTCGTACTTTTCCGAGCAGGTGCTGGGCTCCTGTATGAAATGAGCTCTTTTATGTGAGGCTCGAGAAGTTTGCGATAGACATCATCAAAGACGCCCCGGCACGGCGGGAGATCTTCCGAGCACAAAACGGCCTGCACTTGTTGCGCGCCTTGACGTCCGTGATTCATCCGCCTCCCTCGGATAGGCGGAGTCGAGTTCAAACGGAGAGAGAGGCTCTGCCGCTCTGTAAGCCGTTTGATGCCGGCCGACTATGACAATGAGGTCAAGGAGCCTTCCCGGCAAAGAAACAAAACTAATTACCTTAAGAACGCTTCTAAACGGCGCGTGCCGCCGATGATCAGACGGCGTTGAAAAGTAATATTGGAAAATTACATTTGACACAGTCTGCTGTATTTTCTTAAATCAATTCGAATCAATATAGCCGAGAGATTGAATCAAGCCTCATCGCATTGACTCCAGCTATAACATCCATCTTCTTTTACAGTGGAGGAGCTCTAACCGCTGAGCTTCTCTCAAAAGCCCTATTCAGATGGGATTAGTTTTCTGTAAAGGAATTAGTGGATGCCTGTAATGTTTATTGACTGTTCATACAGGAGAAGAGAACGTATGGAAATGGCAAACCTACAGTACTGCAGTTACACACGTGAATAGTCCGTCTCAAAATTATCTACACTCTTAAAAATAAAGGTGCTTCACGATACCATAGAAGAACCTTTTTTGTTTTAATGGTTCCATAAAGAACCTTTAACATCTGAGGAATCTTTCTGTTTCACAAAAGGTTCTTTGTGGCAAAAGAAGGTTCTTCAGATTATAAAAAGGTAAGAAAGATGGTTCTATAAAGAACCTTTGACTGAATGGTTCTTTGTGGAACCAAAAATGGTTCTTCTGTGGCATCGCTGTGAAGAAACTTTTAAGCACCTTTATTTTTAAGAGTGTACCCGTATCAAGTAATTGTATGTATAATCATATTTCTGGGATTATTAGTCTAAATTAATTCGAAATTCAAATATGTATTCACGTCTCCTTTAGTATTACTGTTCTAGTAAAATAAAAAAAATAAAAAAGACATTTTAAACAGCACAACTGTTTTCAAGTTTCTTGAGCAGAAAATCAGCATTTTTGAACAATTTCTAAAGGATCATGTGACATTGAAGACTGGAGTAATGCTGATTACAATAATAAATTACATTTTAAAAAATATTAAAATATATTTATATAATATTATTTTTAGTATTATTATTTTATTTTTTAAATTAATAAATTAATAATTTTATTTTATTTATTATTTTATTTATTTATTTATTTACCAGCCTCAAACTTTTGAATGGTAATGTATATTAAAAATAATGTATGGAAGGCTGTTTAAGCCACTGAATAAAACAAGGTTATTGTGACTTTTTATCTCAAATTTCTGGCTTTTCTTCTCTGAATTGCATGATGCAAACTCTCATGACTTTTTTTTTTTTTTTTTTTTAAGAATTTTGAGATACGAACTCACAATTGCGAGTTATAAAGTCAAAATTGTGAGATATAAACTACAATTCTGAGGAAAAAAAAGTCAGAATTGTAATTTCATATCTCACAACGCAATTTTGATTTCCTTGCCCAGAATTGTGAGTTTATATCTCACAATTAACTACACATATCTCTCTTCTTTTTAATAATTTTCTTAATTTTTATTTTATGGCGGAATTAGGCTTCCATAATAATGTGTATGTAAAAATGTAAATAATGTAGACCTTGATTTTATACATTATAATTTAATTGGATTGTGTTGAGCTGAGATGTTACTGGTTAATATTTCAGCTTTGTCGTCGCAAGAATAAATTACATTTAAAAATATCTTTAAAAGCCACGTTAAGATTTTTTGATATGTAAACATATTTGGTACATTTTCTAGCGTAAATATCTCAAAAACTACTTTTTGATTAGTTTTATGCATTGCTAAGAACTTCATTTGGACAACTTTAAAGGCGACTTTCTCAATATTTATTTATTTATTTTATTTATTTATTTATTATTATTTTTTTTTTGCACCCTCAGATTCCAGATTTTCAAATAGTTGTATCTCAGCCAAATATTGTCCTATCCTATCAACATCATACATCAATGGAAAGCTTACTTATTCAGCTTTCAGATGATGTATAAATAACAATTTTTTAAAAAATAACCCTTAAGACTGGTTTTGTGGTCTAGGATCACATTTGTTGTATACTGATGGTTATCGATTCGAGCATTTTGTAAATAACACTTCTCAAAAAAGTATATTTTGGCACATGAATAAGCCCAATTAAAATAATGAAGAAGTGTTGAAAATTATATTAGCCCATCTCCTCATATAAACCGAATCCCGTCCAAATAGGGCCAAAGTAGGTTTTAGTCCCTGCTCGCACACCTTTTGTTGTGATGTATTCTCCTGTCAGGTTTCTAGGGCTACCAGGCATGACTCTGTGGCACGGCATGGTCGTTCATCCTGGCTGATGTGTCTCGCTCGCCCTCCCTTCAGCTGGAGAGTGGAGCTAATCTCGCCCCTCAATCTGGCCACCTGTCAATGGGGGTCAGCGCTTGTCAAACCCTCTGTCTTCACCTCCCTCCTCCCGCTGCCTCACACGACTGATAAAAGGGCCCGCGGAGGCTCTAGTCCTCAATGGAGCGTTGAAGAGAAAGAGGGGCCTTATCGGAGCAGGACCGGAGGGTCTCTGCTTCACTCACAGTCCATGAGCGTGCAGGTTAAAAGGCTGAACGATCACCAGGCAATGAGCCACACCTAGCTAACATCCTGCAGCTGATACACGTCCATGCCATGACAAAACTCCATCACTTCTTTTATAATCAAAAGCTGTCTACATGTGAAGAGCTTGATGCAACACAATGGAGCTTCAGTTAGCCTATAGCCTGTTGCAAGTAAAATTATTTTGGTACACTTTAGTTTGGGGACCAGTTATCGCTATAGCTAACTATTAACTATGAATTCTGCTTCATTAAACTCCCAATTTGCTGTTTATTAATACAATTTATCTAAAATATGATTATGGAGAATAAGACATTAAAGAGTTAGTTCACCCAAAAATGAAAATTCAGAGTAATGACAGAATTTTCGGGTGAACTAACCCTTTAATATGTGCTTTATTAGTACTAATAAACAGCCAATATGCTGCAGTAGTAATATGCATGCTAAAAGGCAACTGGTTAGTGAGAATTAGTCCCTAAACTAAAGTGTTACCAATTATTTGATTGTCAAAAATCCTGAATTGCTATTAATTTTGTGTTTGTTTTTCAGTAAGTTCACCAAAACCATTCTATAAATGTATATAAATAAGCATTTAAATGTATAAAACTCTATTAATTATTTTACCATTCTACATAATTTCAAAAATATGCAGTTTTTTCAGTGAATATAAAGTATAGAACAATAACAGTGCTATTCTTCCCCAGTTTTTGATTGACAGCTCATAATTGGCTCTGATCATTGACTTTTTAAACAATGAGCCAGTGTTCATTAATTTATTGGATGAATTGTTGATGTATCACTACTTGTGTTTTTAAATCAATTTTATATTAGTATACATTAATGTTCAAAAGTTTGGGGTCTAAGTTTTAAACTAAACTATTATTTTAAAAATACAGTAAAAAAGAAATATTGGGAAGTTTTTAAAAAAAAAAAAATAAAATAACACTTATCTGTTTTAATTAGGGGTGTCAAGCGATTAATCGTATACAAAATAAAAGTTTGAGTTTGCCTAATAAATATGTGTGTACTTTGTGCAATTATTATGTGTATATAAATACACACAAATTAATGTATATATTTAAGAGAAATGTCATGTACACATTTTTATGTACAATATAAATTCTATAAAAATTATTATAAATACATATACTTGTAATAAATACATGTACTTGTAAATATTTCTTGAATGTATACATGAATGTGCATGTATTTATATATACATAATAATTACACGCAGTACACACGCATATATTAGGCAAACTAATAATATATATTTTATTTTGTATGCAATTTAACTGTTTGTAGGCCTAGTTTTAATATATTTTATCTTTTTTTGTTCATAAGTTTAATTTATGTAATGTGCTAGTATTTGAATAATATACACTATCACTGTAAAAAAAAATATTTGTTGAGTCAACTGAAAATAATTTGTTACCCGGCTGCCTTAAATTAAGTTCAGTCAACTCAAAAAAAAAAAAAAAAAAAAAAAAAAGTTTAGTCAACTTGAAATGTTAAGTTGTACTAAGTGACAACTTAGATATTTGAGTTGATTCAACTTAAAATTTTAAGGCAGTTGGGTAGCAAACCCAGCTTTTAAGTTTAACACACAAACTTTTTTGTTTAGTCAACTCAAAAATCGCAGTTAGTACAACAACATTTCAAGTTGACTGTATGGTTCAAAACTTTGGGTTGGTTAGGTTTTTTTGTGTTTACGAAAAAAAGTCTTTGCTTGCTTAGTGAGTAGATATTTAAGAAAAAATACAATAAAAAACAGTAATATTGAGAAATATTATTACACTTTTCTTTTTGAATATGTTTTAAAATGTAATTTATTTCAGTGATACAAAGCTGAATTTTCAGCATCATTATGATTCAGAAATTCTAATATGCTTATTTGCTGCTCAGGAAACATATCTTATTATTATCAGTGATAAAAACGGTTCAATTAATTTGCAAAAATGAACAGATTTAGTGTTTTAGAAACATTTCTTCTGCTGCTTAATATCTTTGGTGTAAACTGTAATACATTAATGAATAGAAAGTTCAAAAGATCAGCATTCATCTGTTTGAAACAGAAATATTTAGTATCATTATAAATGCCCTGTCACTTTTGATCAGTTTAATGCATGCTTGCAGAATAAAAGCATTAATTGCTTTAAAAAAAAAAAAAAAAAAAAAACTACTCACCCCAAACTTTTGAGTGGTTGTTTACTTCAGTCGAATATAAAGTACAAAGCAATTTACCTGTTGAATCAAGTGGCCTTGATCTTCGCAGACTGATTGGTCTGTTGTTAGTGACGTCTAGCTTCAGCGCTTGCAGTGTAGACATGATGTTACCGCAATAAAAATGGTCTGCTGTGTTGCTGAGCTCTGGATTGGTGCGTCGTCTCTTTTTGGACGTGCACCTTTGTTCATTATCCAGATGTCAGTCTGAGAGCGTTCAAACAATGTCCTTAAGGAACAGCAGTTGGCAAGTGTTTTAAAGTTGCACTTTCAAGAGCTTTAAACACATTGGAAGGGGGTGAAATTGCAGGGGTAAATAATACCTATTCACAGACGGAGCCAGACTTGCTGTTTACCGTTTAATAGCTATTAAATTATTCTACTGCCTTTCTTTTTACATTCTGCTTGAGTCAAGAAAAGGCTGCGAGACACTCCTTTAATACAGAGCAGACATTCGGTGCTTTGTGAGGTCTTAAACTGCTCTCTTTCATCTCTAGCAGATGCCGTTGTCATCCAGGTTAGATTACCAACATTTGGGTCATAATGATGAAGCTTTGAATTTCTGCCCAAATCAGCCATAATTATGATGATTTTTCTTTTTTTTTCAGTTTGAGAAGTGAGGCTGTCTATGTAGATGGCGTATGAGTTCAGATTTTGTGCAAATTTGATTTTTTTTTTTTTTTTTTTTTTTTTTTTTTGCTCGTAATGTGATTTGCATTATACTGTGTGTTTGTTAATATACTAACGGCATTATTTTTTTTCGGTAATGAGTAATCAAACTAATTACTGTTTCCCATGTTACAACGCAGTTACCATTACTGACAAAAATGTGTAATTTATTATAGTATTATTATAATTTTATTTTTCAGTTCATCTGAATGGATGCGCAGCGTACCTGTATTTGACAAACTGTAAACTCTAGTGTGAAGGCACATGACTAGCCGTCACACACGCAAAGAAAAATACAAAGGGACAGAGTCTTATACCATGCTGAATTGACGAGCTACATGTAAACGATATTCTTTGTTGTATTTTCCTCTCAAAATAACAAAGTTCCTTAGGAGTTCTTCAGCTTTTAAGAACTGCCGGTTTCTCCGGTAGTAGGCGGAACTAATGTGCAAACAGCCATCTCATTGGCCGGCGCTCACTTATTATCATCCCTTTTCTGATTTCAGCAAATCAGTTAGAGCGAACGCAGACAGCGTGATTAATATTCATGAACCCATCAGCTCATTAGTCCCTAGTGTGTTTTATATTGTTATTAATAGTAGAATTCATAGTAGTTTTATGTTATCAGTATAATTTAATTTTTTTTTTCCCCTTTTTTATAGAAACACTAAATTACAAACAATATCTTAAGCACCATCACCAGTTCTACGTTCAGTGAGCATGACAAATATGCATTTATACATGGTTATTCTGATTACTAAAGTTCTAATTGGTAAAGTTCAGTGCTAATATATATGTGACCCTGGACCATAAAACCAGTCATAAGTGTAAATTTCTCAAAATTGAGATTTAAACATCGCATGAATGCCAAATAAATAAGCTTTCCATTAATGTATGGTTTGTTAGGATAGGACAATATTTGGTTGAGATGTAGCTATTTGAAAATCTGGAATCTAATTGTGCCAAAAAATCTAAATATTGAGAAAATCAAGTTTTTACATAGCAATGCATGTTACTAATTAAAAATTAAGTTTTTTATTCCATATATTCAGCCTTTCATTCCATATATTCACGCTTTCATTTCATATATTCAGTCTTTCATTCTATATATATTCTGACTTTTATTCCATATATTCAGCCTTTCATTCCATATATTAGGAATTTCATTGCATATATTCAGACTTTCATTCCATACACTCAAACTTTATATTATAAATATAATTATTTCCTGAATGGCATTCCATAGTGTATATATATGTATATATGTGTGTGTGTGTGTGTGTATGTATATATATATATATATATATATATATATATATATATATATATATATAAATATAAATTTCATTCATTTAACATTTAATATTGGGGGCATCCAAGTTAAACAAACATTTTTTAAAAAGGCAACACGATAGTTATTTACCTGGTAATTAGTTTCTTTTTATAAACATGTTACTATTTGTGAGAAGTAACTACTAACTATAACTAATTACTTTTTTAAAGTAACATTCCCAAAACTGATATCTATATGGTAATATTCAGTCTAGTGCGCAGTGTTTATTTACAATGCAGATATTTTAGTGACTCAGTTATTGGTTTTCATGTATATTCAGTTCATTAAATTCTTTGCTTTGCTTTAATTACCGGAAATGAACCAGCATTGCATGCTAAATCTGCAAATGCACGCCTGTGAACAGGACTGTATATAAAGCAGAAGCGAGAGACAACCACACATCCACGGCTTGATTTAGAGGGCTTTAAGATGCCATATATCACAGGCGCTTGATCTATATCTGGTTTATTTTTATTAGCGGCTTGACAGTGCGTCTAATGTTGCGGATTACAAGTGCTGCGATTCCTCTGTTCACATCTGAACGCCGCTCACATTCACTTTTGCCACCCACCCAGACCTTAATGCAATTCCATTTGTTTGCGTTCTCTCTCATCCTTTAAAAAGAAACATTTTATCAGCCTCAAATTAAGCAACAGACAAGTAGCAATTAAAAATAAATACGTCTCGTGGTCGTCCCTCACAAAGCAGTCCCGTTGCTTTTATTGCACACTTTGTCAAAGTAACGTTTTGGCTAAATTATCACTCTAGTCATTCAAACGCAGTCTCTCGGGAAGTGGCGATATTGTGTCGTGACTCGTGCGTGCTGAAAGTGAGAAAGGAACCGGAGAAAAGAAAGCAAACATTCTTCTTTTCATCGAGAGGTTAAAATCTTTTTTTTTAAGTGCTTTATCTTGAGCAGTGGGTGCTGCTTTTTTAGCACTGCATCTCAGCACTTTATGTCTTTCTGTCTCCAGCAGGATAACAATGTCCTTTACAACGTCTCATAATGAACGCAGGCAGGCGCGTATGCAAACACGAGCGTAGTCTTACAGTCTCTGGGTATTTGCATGTTTTCAGAAAGAACAGAATCCACTGTTCCGGCACTTTTGGAATGAGCAAAAAAGCTCGCTCATGATGTAATGTTGCGCTGCTGTTTTAAAATCTGATTAGAGAGAAGATTTATGGTGCGAAAGCGACGCCAGTGACACTGCTTTGCCAGAGCAGCTTAAAAAAGACATTCTCAAACCACTAAATCTTTCATAAATGTGCTCGGCGTGTTTAAATTTCTGCATTTCACTGGAGACTTCAGGCGGCTTTGTAATGAGCTATTGTTGTCATTAAACACAGCACATTTAGGTTGCTGTACACGTGTGTGTGTGTGTGTGTGTGTATATGTAAATATGAATATTTCAAGTAAGGACATGATATTTTGGGGTTTCAACAGCTGTTGGAGAAGAGATGGAAATACTAGTTTGTAGTTGCAAGACATGCATACATATATACACGTACATACATACATAATCTGAAGATGTTAAAAAACCTCTAAGTCTGTCTGAGATTTTATTTATTTATTTATTTAAAATTTTCTTTTTATCAGGCTCCTATAAAATATCATTGGACATTTTTGAAAATAAGGCATTCGATAACCAATAACCTTTTGTTTGCAATCAAATGGAAAATCAGTCAGTAAGAATCTTTTATTTTATTTTATATTATTAAGTGTCCTCCACTCACCAAGGCTGCATCTATAAAAAAAAATGGAGAAAAAAAAAATGGAATTTTAATTTTTATTGTGGAATTTTATTTTTCATTTATATATATTTAATTTAATATATATTTAACTGTTCAGTATGAACTAACTGTTCTGTATTTTTACTTTATTTTATTTTATTTTATTTTATTTTATTTTATTTTATTTTATTTTATTTTATTTTAGTCTCTTCCACTCACCAAAGCTGTGTCTGTTCAAAAAAAAATAAAAATACAATAAAAACTCTAATATTGTGGAATTTTATTTTCAATTTATTTTATTTTATTTTATTTTATTCAGTCTCCTCCGCTCACCAAGGCTGCATCTGTAAAAAAAAAAAAAAAAAAAAAAATTACAGTAAAAAATATTGTGGAATTTTATTTTCAATTTAAATATATATTTAACTGTTCAGTATGAAGTAACTGTTCTGTATTTTTATTTTATTTTTATTATTTTATTTTAAGTCTCTTCCATTCACCAAGGTTGCATCTGTTAGAAAAAAAAAAAAAAAAAAACGGGGGAACTGTAATATTGTGGAATTTTATTTTAAATTTAAGTATATTTTAACAGTTCAGTATAAAATAACTGTTCTACATTTTAACTGTTCAGTATAAAATAACTATTAAATAAGTTTTTTTTTTGTGTGTATATATATATTATAAAATGTCACTTATTCCTGTAATGGAGTTGAATTTTGAGTCTTCATTCTCATTCTAAATCATTCTAAAATGCTTATTTGCTGCTAAAATAACATTTTTTTATTATTATTATAACTGAGGATTCTTTGATTTAATAGAAAGTTTGAAAGATCAGCCTTTATTTTAAATTGAAATCTTTTGTAACATCATAAATGTCTTCACTGTCACTTTCGATCAATGTAATGCTGTCCTTGCTAAATAAAAGCATTAATTAAAAAAAAAAAAAAAAAACCTTACTGACCAGGTTTAATGTTTAAAATAAGAAATAATACCACATTTTTAATATACAGAGGCATAATTAGAAGTTGTCAAAAATACAAGGTCTGAGGTTTTGAATGAATTCACTTACATGAATTGTGTAAATAAACCGATTGACTAGCATTATTCAGACTTTTCATCACTTCATAATAGAGAGAACTTTTTAGGGAATGTGACTTTAACACAGTGATTTAGCGTTTTGTCGCATTGCACTGCCACTAATTGGAAAAAGTAGTTTGTTATTGGCAAATCTACACTTTTGTGCCTCATTTGCATGTTGTCATGAAGCTAGATATTAAACTTTCACATCAGCTCTCATCAGTGTCAATATTATTTGTCATTTGATTTTGCATGGCGGACAAAAAGCTGATGTAATATGTTGTGTTTGGACGGGATTACAAAGTGCTTTGTTTGCATTTGCTTGTTAGTTAATCCTATCGATTGGAGCGAACCCAGGGTCTGCCATTCATGAATATACATGTAATGGCTTTCTGATCTATTTGTTTTGCGTGCATTGCAAGAGATTTGCAACAGCGGCACGGCAATTACGTTTTGGCCGGACACGAGAGATTTGCTTTTTAAATGTACTGAGCTTAAATTGACGTGTTTATTTAAATAGGCCTTTGGAAAGAGTGGGAGGGGCTTGTGCGTTAGCATGTTTGCATGCTCTTGTGCTGCGCTCTCATGCTGATGAATCGTTAGCGTGCCGGCTGCTGACAGAGATGGATGTGACGCGGCCTCGTCTCAGTTTAACGGGCGGAGGGGAGGGTCCCGGCTGACCATGCTGAAGGTCAAGCGGCAGAAGTCCTGTTGTCCAATCACAGCGTAGGAACAAGTGTGAAGGAGGGGAGGTTATCGATTGATCCGCTTTCACCTGGCTACAAAAGGTGATTTCGTCACACGCTGACTAGCACACTCTGTCTCACCGGCTCATTCGTGCACACACAGCTAAATGACACACACACACCGTTTTGAGGGCGCTAACCATGACGTCACGCCATGCACTTAACCCCACATCCTCTTTCTCCAGGACGCAGACACTGTAGGCGGCACACGACAGCGTCTGCTGCCTCGGCATATGCTTGTGTCAGCTTTTTACAGCAGCCATATTACCTGACCTCCAGCACCTCTAAACAAAAGAAAATCAGTTATTGGTTCAAGCGAAGAGACCTGACATGGTTAGCCGTCTTTTAATAAAACCTCTCCTGTGGCTTTTGTGAATAGAGGTATTCATAGTATTATGTTTGCCATGAAATTTAATTAAAACTCCATGGGCGGGTTTCTGAGACAGATTAAGCCTATTCCTAGATTAAACAGTATTTCAGGGAAGAGTCGCCCTTGACGGTGTAATTCAGCGCACAGGCTTAATCTGGGAATGGAAAACTGTCCTATATGGCTGAAATTAGGTCATTTCCTGGTCACCATTCACACTCCAGAGACATTGAACAGGAGGAGTAGGAGAGGATACAGATGTAGAATAATGAGAAAAGGGCTTGAATTAATAAGATCCCGAATATATGGTAGTAATTTGCATGTGCATACATTGTGTGTGCACTTTGGTGGGTGTGTTACAAAAATGGATACATCGTGAAATAAATAAATTATATATTATATAGGCTAAACAAATTTGTTACTAGAAGTGAGCTAAATCTGACAAAACCACCTTTGGTGATGTCTTTGTTTGTAAATTTATTTTTTATTTTTTTCTATATTATTGTAATAACTTTAAACATTTTTTGGTAATTGTTACTTAAAATTTAGGAAATCTGTCTTTGCAATTATGTAAGAAAAAAATTAAACAACTGTTTTTAACATTGATAATAATAGAAATGTTTCTTAAACGGCAAACCAACATATCAGAATGATTTCTGAAGGATCATGTGACACTGAAGACTGGAGCAGTGATGCTGAAAATTCAGCTTTGCATCACAGAAATAAATTACATTTTACAGTATATTACAATATAAAACAATTCTTTTAAATTGTCATAATGTTTGGCAACCCAGCACTGGGTAAATATTGGACAGAACACATGCTGGGTTATTCTGTCCCAGCTGTTTGGGTTAAATATCAACTATTGTTTAAAAATTTTTATATTGCTGATTTAAAATGGACTGGAACTTATAAAACACACACAGAATTACTAGAGGCAACAGCAATAATCAAAAGATGAACATTTATTATTAAGCAAGAACACATTGACAAAATACAAGACAAAATGAATTTATTTGGGTGAATACAGCATAGTTTACAATATTTCATACATTTAAACTTGTGTAACAAGCATTTTAGACACAAAAAAGTAACATGGTAGAATTTTAATTTTAGTGTATTCAAGCATTCTCTGTAATCGCTTTTTACTGAAATAGCGCTAATTGACATGCCGGTGTGTCGCCGAAATCTGAGCCGGTGAAGGGCTGCTGTTCGCCGGGTTAACGGCAAACTTAGATCGCGGCCTCACGTTTCATTCGTGGCTGAATGATGCCGTGACTGACTCCAAAAACTCCCCATAAACAAATTGACATTAGAACATATTTTAAGATTAAACTCAGTACAATAACGAATAAAATCCATTTATTTTATGCAAGGCAAAAGGTGTTTCCATCTTGCGAAACAACCGCTGCTGACGCAGCTTACTGACATCTCGTCCAAGTGTTGCATGGCATAAAATAATACAGTAATACAGTAAAGCCTATATAAATGAAATAAAATATATACAAGCCTTTATTTCACTGAAAAAGTGCAAATCGGCGGCGCTGAGAACCCATCTCTCCTGTAGAGGACTCAAACAGCCTGTGCTCTGATTGACTGTATCTCAGCAGCTGAGCTGTTTCGTCAGAGACGGGCTTAACCCGGTGGTTGGGTAGAAAAAAACAACCCAGCATTAAAAATGACCCAGCAATTTAGTTAATGATAAACTACCCGGCACCTGGGTAAAAAAATATTAAAAATAACCTAATAAAAGTTTAACCTAGCATTTGGGTTAAAAAAATAAATAAAAATAACCAAGCATCTGGGTAAAAATATTAAAAATGACCCAACAGGCTGAACCCAGCATTTGGGTTAAAAAAAAAAAAAATAACCCAGCATTTTTTAGAGTGTAATAGACTTCTTACCAACCTCAAACTTTTGAATTTTTGGAAATAAGTGAAATTTTGAAGATTTTTACGTGATCCACAAATAGTTTTTAAATGTCATTGACTCAGAGGTCATCACTGACTCCCAGCTAACATGTTGTTTTATCAAGTACTTTATACGGTTTATCTCGTTCTCGTTTTTCTTGCGTCTGGTCGATGCGCTTCTCTCTGTGTGGGCTGCGAGGCTTGTCTTGTGAGGCCTCGGCTGTCGTTCGCTGCCAAAAATGGGATGTTGCAGATCATGTGTAAACAAGAGACCCGAGCAAGAATGCAATTAAGAGGCTTTGCAACAGTTGGCATGCAAAAGGCATTAGTGTGCGTTTGCATTTCAAAGCCATTTGGATTTGGAATAATATTAGCTCTGCGAAGCGCTCCCGGGGCGCCGGGCATACGTCGCATAGATCTTAGTGAGTAGGGCCGACTTTGGTCGTGACAAAGAGATGATGTGGCTTCCCCCCGGGATTCCAGAGTCCTCCGTCTCACCGAGATGAAAGGGAGAATTAAAATGGATGCCTGAGTCCGGGCTTCTCACTGCCAGGTATCGGTCGTCGCTTCGCCTCCGTCTACTTTTGTCTCTCAGCCAGCCATAAACAAATACAGTGAGATTTATTGATAAAGAATCTCCTGGAGGAATCCGGCTGTCATTGCTAACGCCTTGCTTGCGCAAGTAATGTAGAGTATCGACCGTGGGCACGATTCTGCCACGGTTCTCATATGACGCCGCTCCCGGAGGAGATCCGCCCCCGATGAGACGCGTTCTGCAAGGTTTCTTCCATGCAGGTTCGCTGATGGCTCCATGGCCCTCCTTAGATGGAAACACATGGTGCTGTACAAGCATATGTGATGGGCAGCACACAGGAGATGACTTTTTGGGGGTTTATGGGAGCGAACGGACATGGAGAGATGCGTCTTATTTGCCACCTTCTCCTTCCCAAGCTTTCACTGAAACCTAATATCGAGCATCGCTACATGAATATTTCATGTTTCACTCACGAATAGCAAATGCTGCTGTTCTCAGACAAGGGCACAGACAGCCTGTGGTCATTCCCGTCTTACTTGAATCCGAGCAAATTTCATCCGCGGTTAATGGCGCGGCTGAGCCGGAAGATCAAAAAGTACATTATGGCTCTGTCTGTTGTCACTGAGATTGGGAAAGCTGATTTGTCTTAGGTCAGGTGACTTATTTAAATTCAGCTCTTCACTGAATATGGAGAAGAAAGAGAATAAGACGCTTTAAATTGTGCTCGTGAGGTCTTAGACAAAATGCTCCGAAGACCAATTTTTCATAGGAATAGTTGATCGAAAAATGGAAATTCTGTTATCATTTACTTACCCTCATGTCGTTCCAAACCTATTTAACCTTCATTTTTATGCAGAACACAAAAGAAGATATTTTGAAGAATGTTGAGTGTCAAAGTTCAAGTTCATTCACACTATGAATGATAACTATATGTAAGCCTGGACCACAAAACCAGTCTTAAGTAGCACTGGTATATTTGTAGCAATAGCCAAAAATACATAGTATGGGTCAAAATGATCGATTTTTCCTTTATGCCAAAGATTAGTAGGATTTTAAGTGATCCATGAAGATATTTTGTACATTTCCTACCGTAAATTCATCAAAACTTAATTTTTAATTAGTAATATGCATTGCTAAGAACTTCATTTGGACAACTTTAAAGGCGATTTCCTCAATGTTTAGATTTTTTTTTTTTTTTTTTGGCACCCTCAGATTGCAGATTTTCAAATAGTTGTACCTCGGCCAAACAACAAACCATATATCAATGGAAAGCTTTTTTTTTTTTTTTTTTTTTTTTAAATTGACCCTTATGCCTGGTTTTGTGGTCCAGGGTCACATATTATAAGCACCTGTTGCAGTTACTTTAAATGCTTTTTAAAGCCGAATGGATTCTGATTGGCTGTCAGTGTTTGTAGTTCATCAGCTGGAAAAAAAAAATCACTTTGAAAGAGATTCAAATAAAATATTGCTCTTCTATGCCATTATCGTTTATAGTTGTGGTGTGGACTCCACTATTCTTTTAAATTTAGGACGATTTTTAAAATTTGTACTTTGTTTGAACGGGACTAAAATTATCATAGAATTGCCATGATTACATATGATGTTATGATATACATATTTTGCTCAAATAGCACACTTGGCCAGCTACAGATGGAAACGAGTAGCCAGTAGGGCTGCCCTCAACTAAAGATTTTCCTGGTCATTCAAAATAATGATCATTTAATTGCCTGCATAGCCTAATAAGCACACATAAAGCTTGCTACAGCGCACCGGCAGACGTAATGATTATGAATGTCTTAGGAAAAAAACAGTAAGTAGGCTGCTTTAACATTTAAAAAATTTATTGATAAACTAGAGCTTTCCTTGTTTTCGGCTTAAGAGATGAAGTCGGCAACACTGACACGTCATCTCTGCAGTAGTGATGCACCTGGATGCAAGTTTCATACGAATTACATAATGTGAGAATATTTGTTTTCTATTTGAATTGACTGATTTAAAAGTAGACATTTCACTCTATATAGATATATTTTTCATATCTGTAAGGCAAGTTTACATGGTGTTTTGAAGTTTCACGCTCTGAGACAGCAGAAAGCGCATCCTGTTTGCTTTAATTATTTTACAAAAGCACAATGTTTCGTTGTTATTTTGAGTGTGCATAAATACTTTTAACTGTATGACCAAAAATGACGGAGTATTTTAAGAGCAAGTGACCGCACCGGTGCCTCCAACTGTCATGCAGTAGGTGCGTTACTGTTTAGCTTCCATACTCCGTATAGACACTTCAATAGCGCACATTTTTCTAGGTTAACATTAGATTGAGCAGCCATGTAAAGTTGGTACTACTTAAATATTTTAGATGATAAGCCATATGCCATTTTTTTTTTTTATTCTGCGACTAAGCAACTTATACAATTTTGGTCGACCAAGCCTCTTCTCGTCGACTATTAGCAGCCAGACAACAAACAAGTGATCAGTCCTGAATTCTGGGCCGAGAACGGTTCCTAATCGTGCCTTGCCGAACCAAGCTCAAGTGGAAACATAACTGGAACTGCTCTTTACCGTTCAGCCCCATGGTGGAAAAGTATATTCATGAGCTTTAAATGTATGTATTGTCCGACACAAAAAACTGGGAAACACTGGTACAGAGGTCCAGATGGTTGAGTCATTGTGTGGAATCGAAGAGGACGCCACGCCAAGTGTTCTGTGACAAAGGGGGTTATGGGTAAAGTGCTTGCCCGGCTGCACATGGCTGGAGAAGACGTGAGGCCTTTGAAATATGATTTCTGTTGCCGGTCGTGATATGGCTCAGAGGAGCGCTTGATTCCACAGTGCTGAGTGGAGTGATTCCACACATTCATTCATTTCTGTTTCCTCCACCTAAACCTTCTCCCACTGTCCACTGTTTCTGTCATAGTTAAACTAAATAATGTTTTTAACTAAAGGAAGGTTAGTTTATTCTGTTTTTCATATTTTTGAATAAAGGCAATGTTAACCAAATATGAAACAACTCAAATGGAAGTTTTTCATCTTTCAGTCTTCCTTTGATATTTGTTTTAATAAGGTTTAAATAAAGACAAAAAAAAAAAATGCATGTAATCATGCTAAGATATAATGCATATAAGTCATGAAGTTCATGCTACTGCACCATTTCAAAGTTTAGGGCTATGAAGAAAGAACTTAAATGCATTTATATTATAGGGATGCATTAAATTGATCAAAAGGACCAGTAAAGACATTTGTTTTCACAAGTGTTCCAGCATTTGTAATAATGTTGTTGTTTTTTTGTTTGTTTTTTTTTTTTTTTTTTTTTTTAGGAGCAAATTAGCATATTAGAATGATTTCTGAAGGATCATGTGACATGAAAACTAGAGTAATGATGCTAAAAATTCAGCTTTGATGAGCATAAGAGATGTCTTTCACGAATCTGAACATTTGAACAGCAGTGTGATAATATAAAAATTCACAACAATTTATATTTATTGACAATTATATTTATATGCACATAAATTATATTTATATGCAAACAAATAGGGCTGTCACTAACGATTATTGTGGTAATCGAGTAATCTGTCAATTTTTCTGACGAGTATTCGATAATTATAATTTTTTTTGTAATAATAAAAATAGACCTAAGTGAACAATAGCCTTTAAAATGACTTTAAATACATATATAATAGCAATGAGCCAATAATTAGTTCAAATAAAGTATCAAAAGCAAGTATAAACAGTTTTATAAACAAAACTTAAAATACATAATGTATAATAAACAAAAGAGCTAACATACATTACGCATTATAACAAATGCCTGCAGAGGGAGCCAACGACCTGATGATTATTTTTACACTTTACTGCACAATCTAATCCGTGTTTAATATTGACTCAACATTTAATTCAAATGTCCATTTAATATTTAAAAAGTGGCCATTTCTTTATGATAGAAAAAGCTACAGCCACTGTCATTTCTAGATTATGTGGACATCAAAACGTGTAAACTCAATGTGTAACTTTTATTTTGAAATCGCGATGAACCGTTAACATTGTGAAAGATGATGTATTCTCCTGTGTTTATAAATGATTTACCTTACAAATCTGATGAAATGGCGCATGTCGCATTCCCATATGAACGTTATAATAAACCCAAACTCACTACAACATGCAGAGATGGAGTTTGAGATGCTTTAAACACGTAAATGATAATAGTTTGTGTAGCAGCATTCATTGTGAACGGAGCCGCCCAGACATGTAAACTACACGCATTAAAATGATTAATGCGCATATATTAAACCTGCATCGCATATGCTTATTTAAATAAATCGTAGTTTTTGTGAATTCTTAATAGCATTATGCTGTTATGTTTTTTTCAAATGGGATTAATATGTGGAATGCGCCACTTACGGTATTTTGCCGACTATGCAAAATGCAATCGAGGATTTTTTAAAAATCGAATAGTGGAATAGAATCACGGAAACAAACTAATTCAGTTGGATGTCTCCAAACGTTTGACTGGTACTCTAAATGTGAAATGCTTTTGTCCAGGCTAAGCTGAATAATGCAAAAACATGTTATGTTCTGCTTGCTATTGTAATATTGTCATTTTGGGTTGTTAAAAGTGAAATGTGTCAAGTTTTGCTCTTTTTTTTTTTTTTCTTCCTGTCCCAGTTTACTTTGCAAAAACATGAATTTATAAGTTATTTGTTGTGTGCCTTACAAAAAGTGTAAACACTGAGGCACTTTGAGAATATTGCTCTGATTGCTGAAGCATCTCAACATCTCAAACAATCAGCTCAGTGCTGCAGAAATTACACACTTCACTTTAACATCCATATGACGCTGACTGTGAGGAAGGTTCAGCCAATGAAACTAGATATGGATTTGTGGAAATGCTTAATCGATGAGGGTCATGGGTAGCTTTTAAGCTGAATTTCTGAAAGTTTCCATTTTCTTGTTGACGGTAAAACACTATTCTGAGTCTAGTCTCATTTCAGTCTTTCAGAATGTCTTGTAGTTTCACACTATTGTCATTCTAATTTTTTAAAACGGCAGCGTCACAGTCTTTGAATTCAAATACGATTTGGATTTGAAATCCAGATGTGCCTATTTACTTGTTCCAAGTCTTACTGTGAATGATTAATCACTTAATTGATTATAAAAAAAAAAAGAGATTATCTTTTCTGTTGACGTCGGCAAATCGGTCTTGTTTTATCTTTACCCCTCAAATCACCTGGAGTGAACCCTAAATCCATTTTAGTTTATCTAAAGCAACTTTTAAATTGCTTTATATGCTAGTTGACCACCCAACATCCTGAAATCACCAGTTCCTGATGGATAAGATGCACACTTTTGTCTTGTTCCGCTTATCTTCACATTATGAAACTAAAGTTGGTTGTGCTTCATGTTTCAACAGACATAACTTGGCTTCAGTTTGAATCATGCTGAGCTAGGTGTGTTGGGTATTTCAACAGCTAGCATGTTCTCTAAGCATAAACAGCGTTTGTGCATGTGTGTGTTCACGTCTGTGAACTCCCACCGCAGACGTGCTCCAAAGACATATTCCTGGTGCTTGAGAAAAGTATGAAAGTAAAAGGTTGGATGAAAGTCTGATTGAAACGTCTGCACCTATTTCTGAAGGCTAGCTTACTCCACAGCACCGCTGCCGTATTTGTTTTCATGGTGCAGAGGCAGATGGGTGAGGACACACTGCCTTTCTGCAGTTCTCACTGACTAGTGAAGACTGAAACGCCTCGGGCGATGCCTGCAACCACAGGGAGACAGTCAGATGCTAACTCCTTTACTAATACAACTGCTCATATTCCCAAAACACACATACACCACCTCACCCATACTCTGTTTTGTTTGATATATCGATTAGTTGAAGTTTGACAGGGTTTGTTTTTCTGGAAAATAGACTACCTTGGCAGAGCATTTTTTTTTTTTTTTTTTTAAAGAAAGAGGGTTTATTTTTTTGGTTTACAGGTGCTAATCAATGAGTAAATATAAATAAAATAGTGTAAAAAGTACAATCTATATTGTTTTCAGGGCTCAACAATACAGATGGTCAGAAGTCAGTGGCGTGATGTCGCGTTTTCATGCCTTGCATGCATAAACGTTTGTTTTGCTTTGGTGAAATATTGAACGTTCTTGCAAATTCTGCTGATTTAAATACATAATTTAGCCAGCTAACATGTCACATTTGTGAGAATGATTTGTGAAGCATCAGTTAGAATGGGCTGAAAATTATAAACAAATCACTGTATACTATTATGTGCTGCAAAATCCAGTTTATGAATTTATAGCTGTCATGGAGTTTCATTATAACTGTATGGTTTCTAGCTGTATTTGCATAACCTAATACATTTGGTGTTTAATGAAAAATGTAAGCATGTTTTATTTTTAGCATTTGTATGTGGCTGAGAGAAATATGGTTTTATTATACCTCAATTTTTTCACAAAAACAAAACATACAATTGATTAGATGACATTTTCTTAGCATATGTCAGAAAGAAAAATATACCACCTAATTGTATTTTTTTTAGATTATTCAAGCAATTTATTATGTAGTAGCTTAGTGTATTACATTTTTTAAATAAAAATAATTGTTCCTGTGTAAAATATAATTACATTTCTGTCTAGGTATTTTATTTTATTTTATTTTATTTTACTTTATTAGACAAAGCAAGTAGAAATTGGAAACTGACCAGGATTAAAAAAAAAAATCCTTATTGTTGAGCTCTGATATTTTATTTTATTTTATTTTATTAGACAAAGCAAATAGAAATTGGAACCTGACCAGGATTTTAAAAAATCCTTATTTATGAGCTCTGATATTTTATTTTATTTTATTTTATTTTTAGACAAAGCAAGTACTACCTGACCAGGATTTTAAAAAATCCTTATTGTTGAGCTCTGATAATTTATTTTATTTTATTTTATTTTATTTTATTTTTAGACAAAGCAAGTACTACTCAGAACCTGACCAGGATTTAAAAAAAAAAAATCCTTATTGTTGAGCTCTAATATTATATTTTATTTTATTTTATTTTATTTTATTTTATTTTAAAACATACAATTGATTAGTTGACATTTTATTAGCATCTTTATGTCAGAAAGAAAAATAAACCACCTAATTTTATTTTTTTAGGTTGTTAAAGCAATTTATTACGTAGAAGCTTAGTATAGTACATTTTTCAAAATAAAGATAATCGTTCCTGTGTAAAATATAATTAAATTTCTTTCTAGCATTTTTATTTTATTTTATTTTATTTTATTTTATTTTATTTTATTTTATTATCAGACAAAGCAAGTACAGATCGGAACCTGACCGGAAGAAAAAGAAATAAATTCTTTTTGCTGAGCTGTGGTTTATTCAACCTGTTATTGTAACTGTTTTTTTCCATTTCAGTCTGTTTACTAGTGCAGTCCACAGAAACTCTCAACCTCTTACTCAATCTTAGAAGAGATCTTGCTTTTATCACTCAGAATTGGCCATGAACATACTGACATGTTTGCTTGTAATTTCTTGGCCTCCTCATTTACTAATGCGCTTCTACCTTTCTCTTGCCTTGCATAAACCAAGTTAGCGCTCACCCGTAACTTGGAAAGAGTTGCATGTTCATCCAAGGTCTTCGGTTTGACAGCTATCCAAAAAAGACGCGTGTAGATCGTTCGCGTTGCTCTCGGCGAGAGGTCCAGAAAGAGAACAGACGGCTTTTAAATCAATAACACCCCAAGCCTGGACGAAATTGAAAGCGATTACATGCTACAGCCAAGTGTTGATATATGAGATGTATTGACAGTGTCATGACAGAAGCTCTGAAGTCGGCTTTGTTACGGGTCTAAACGCACAATGCGCTTCCCATTTGCAGCTCCTGCATGGCTGAAAGTGCTTTAATTAATTATTGGAAAGAGCCCGGTCTCTTTATTTCGACGTCCTTTGTTGCCCTTTCGCTTTAAAGTTATTTGTCTCTGGATGACCCTAGATTTCACAGCACATTGCCTCAGCCCTGTTTCTCCAAGAGGGACTTCTTTTTTGCTGACAGAGAAGGAAATGTGATCTGTTAAATAAGTCATTCCCAAACGCTCACTGAGTTTTCGCCACCAGCAAAAGCGGCGAATGTGCTGAAAAGGCACGCGAGCGAGGCTAAAATAGGGAAAAGTAAGTTCTGTCGCTTTCTCTCCCTCTCTGTGCCCTGAACAGTTTAACCTGATTATGAAGAACAGCGGCATTTCAGAGGCTCGAGTCAATATTGTTTATCTCTCGTCAGATACCGTGAAGCGTCCAGGGTTTGGAGGAAAGTTTACATCGTTTAATGGAAGATGTGTTCATGCAATCAGAACTTTGGAAACTAGCACCCGAGACACATGTAACATGATTCTGACACGCTCGTGACACTTCATTACGATGATGGATCCATGTGCTCTTCAGGACGGGAACGTTATTGCTTCATTCCAGAATCTAGTGAGCTGCCTACCTACACAGGATGTGAAGACATCATTAAACACTTGCTTAGAAAATACCAAGAAAAAGAGCCAGGGGTTCAAGGATGGCCAAACAATACGTAGCAATTATAATTCAAAAGAGTTTAAAAAAATTAAAAAAGAATAAACAAACAAATAAAGAAATAAATAAGCAATCGCATAACAATAAACATGCTCTTCCGTCAAAAACCATGATGTGCATGCTTTGCAGATAAGTCAATCTAAAAAATTAAACAAAATACAAAAAAAAAAAAGATGCAATGATGATGATAATAAATATATAATATTATTTATAAATATGTAGTGTTTTATTACAAAGCATTTCAAAGTTAGAACATTTTTTTTTCCTAAAAAAAGCTAATTTAAACAATTTATATAATGTTTTAAATTTAAATAAAGTCTCTTATGCACTTCATGGCTACATTTGCAGTACTGATCCAAAATACAATAAAAATGATAATATTGTGAAAATTGTGTATTATAATAAAAAATTATTATATTAATATATTTTAATGTCATTTATTCACTGAATTTTCAGCATCATTACTCCAGTCTTCACTGTCACATGATCCTTCAGAAATCATTTTAATATGCTGATTTGCAGTTGAAAACAGTTGTACTGTTTATTTATTTATTTATTTATTTAATGTGCACAACCCCTAAAGAGACTGTAAAAAAAACTGTTGGTTCAGTTGATGGTAAAAAATAATAAATAAATAAATAAATAAGAAGAAATAGAGGAATAAGAATAATAATAATAAGAATAATAATAAATTGGAGGAAAACTTTCATTCATTCATTTGTATTTCAGTACTTTTCAGCATTCCCCTGGCCAAAATTTGAAAAAACAATATTTCAGTGCCTTTGAAAAACAACGTTTCAGTGCCTTTGTAAGTTTCTTGGAGGGTCCCCATATTTTAGCGAGTGAACGAAAAATATAGTTTATATACTTTTTTTTTTTTAATGCGCTTCAAGGCTACATTTACAGTGTTTGATTAAAAATACAGAATATAGAAATATAGAGTTCTAGAATATAAAAATGATAATATTGTGAATATTGTGTATTATAATGAAAAATGATGTATATTAATATAAATATTAAATAATATATATATTCATGTAATTTATTCAGTGAATTTTCAGCATCATTACTCCATGCTTCAGAAATGATTTTAATATTTATTTATTAAATGATTGATTGATTGATGTGTAGAACCCCTAAGAGGACAGTAAAAAAAAATCTTGGTTCAGCTGATGGTTAAAAAATAACTAACTAAATAAATAAATAAATAATAATAATAATAATAATAATATTCAATTGGAGGAAATTACAGTATTTCAGTACTTTTCAGCATTCCCCTGGGAAATTTTGCGTTCCCTCACCAAACTTTGAAAAACAATATTTCAGTGCCCGTGTAAGTTTCTTGGAGGGACGCCATACTTCAGCAAGTGAACGAAAAATATAATTTTTCCTCCTGTCTTCTTTTTTTTTTCCATCTCCCCTTAGGGAGGCTCTGTATATTTTTGGAAACTATTGTTTTTTTTTGTTTTTTTTTCAGGATTTAGCCATTTTAGCCGTGTTAATTGGGATGGTAGCTGTGTAGATTCTGAGGCAGGTCACTAGGTTTCAGAACAGTGATTACCAAACATTAAATCATTCTTTTGTCTTCTTTCATTTGTTTCTGAAAATTTAATTTTGTGGTTAACCATAATAGTTGCTGCTATGTTCATATATGCACATACAGAAAGTACTGAATCTCTGACTATACAGCTGGTAGATGCTGGTAATTAGTGCCTGGTGTATCTGTAATCTCTCTTTATTTTCCCCAGTGTGTCAATGTTTTTTTAGGTCCTCTGAGCCGGATTGATGTGGCACTTTCTGTGCTCTTGTGTTTTTGTCTGAACGTTGTAGCAGCAGTCAGTAACCGTGATGCATGTTGGGGAATTATATTACTCCTTGGCTGCAGTTCTCTGACAAATACATCTTTTTACTCAACAAGTTTATTTATTTGCAACCTCCTTGCTACTCATTTTTTTTTTTTCTAAACAAGACCAGAAGTAAGAATCGCTCATGGTTAAGTAATAATAGCCATAATAAATAGATCAGTCTTTCTTCAGGAAAGTGATGCAACTGTTATATCATGGAAAAACATCTCAACGCATTTCCAGAGAGGCAGAACGCTCATGAAAGCAAAGCCGGTACTCGTTTCCCCAGCACTCCTCTTTAATTTAGATGAAAGAGAAGATTTCCTAATCACTTACAACCCTCTTACTTATTTTTAAATCATACGTTTTAAAATTTAGAGTCTCTTCAGTGGTTTCTCAGATATCCATTTTGGCCACAAAAGCAGCTGAATTGGACCGAAAATGAGCGGTAGAGTTCATGATAATGTGTGTGCTTAATGTGAACAGCATCTTGGTCTGGAGACCTTTAATTATTATAATTATTTTTAAGAAATTTGTGCTTTGATTCAAAAAGGATGCTTAAAATGGATCAAAAGAGACGATAAAGACATTTATAATGTTAAAAAGAATGTTATTTTTGTTTCAACTGTGACAATAATAAGAAATGTGCTACTTAAGACTGGTTTTGTAGTCCAGGGTTACATCTATAATCTTAAAAAATCTTACCAACCCAACGTTTTGAACCATAGTGTTTATTAAACAGTTCTCGGCGAATATGCAGCCACCCAGGAGGAAGCTGGCGACCTTCAACGCCACATTGCTTTCTTTTATTGCCACATCAGCACCAAGATCCAGCCGTGCCAAACATCCTGACAGCCGGGCTGCCTCGCCAAACAAAAGCAGCCGACCGCTGACGTTCCTGACAGGGCAAACACACACCTTAATTAACGCCTGTCACGCTCCTCTGATTAAGGGAAAGATGAATCTGTGCCGAGATTCATTGAGCAGGGCGAAGAAAGACACACACGCGTTGGAATATAGCAGGTTTGCAAACATAGTCGCAGTCTGAGATGTAATTAATGCAGAGATGAGCTGCACCGCTGGGGGGGGAGGGTTCGAATTTGCATTTTTTGACACTGACCCATAAGCTTTGAGATGTATAATAAAACATAATATATATAATAATATAACGTAATACAACATAAATTATGTCTCTTACTGAAATATGCAGTAGAAAACCCATGAAAGATTTACATTATGTAAAAAATCCACATCGTTTTATACATATTTTGGACTATGGGAGGCGCCATTTTTTCGATAGTGTGAAATGGTTGCGCTTGGTGCTACCTGTTGCTATTTTTACTGCAACGCAGCTCTGAATGCACAACTCGTGCTTGTGCGGTTTGTAATTTTCAGTCGAAGGGCAACAAGAGAACACTGCAAAAGGTTTTCACCAGTTTCAACTTAAAAAGTTTAGCAGCTGCCTTAAAATTTTAAGTTAAATCAACTTAAAAGTACAAGTCATTTTAACTCATTTTATTGTAATGAGTTAAAATGACTTGTAGTTTTAAGTTGATTTAACCTAAAATTTAAAAACTTTTTAAGTTGAAAACTTAACACCTGAAGGTGAAAACATTGTACAGTGAAGAAATGCAAATCTTCCCATGTATTTGTAGCAATAAAAAGAGTAGAAAAGAATGGGAGGATGCCTGTGGACGTATAAAACTTCCTAAAGACTTGCGTCTTTGCACTTTAGCCCTGATGCCTTTGAGGCTTTTAGTAGACCACAGCTACTGAAAGAGCTTACAAATGGCAGAGACAAGAAACGCTAGATGCCATCCTGGCAGGATGTAAACATATCGACGCATGTCATGACGCTGTAGCCATTGAAGGAGTTTCTCAGCATGGATTTCACTTGATATCCAGGGGTGTTTAGACTGCTTGTGAGGAAAAATCAATGGTACGGCATTTGGTTTAAAGGAGTAGTTTACTTCCAGAACAAAAATGTACAGATAATGTACCCACTCTGATGTCATCCAAGATGTTCATGTCTTTCTTTCTTCAGTCATAAAGACATTTTTTTTTTTTTTTTTTTTTTTTTTTTGCAGAAAACATTTCTGGAATTATCTCCATATAGTGGACTTCTATGGTACCTGCGAGTTTTGAACTTCCAAGGTACAGTTTTAGTGCCGCTTCAAAGGGCCGTAAATGATCCCAGTCTTATGTAGCGAAACGATTGGTCTAAATTTATATACTTTTTAACCTCAACCTCATCTTGTGCACATGCATACTCTGTGCAGTCCCGTTTAAGACAGTTAGGTTATGTCAAAACTCCCATCTTATTTTCTCCTCCAACATCAAAATCGTCCTACATCACTGTTTTACCTTTTTTTGTAAAGGGTGTTTGACCTTCTTTGCATGTTCACTTTGTAAACACTGGGTCGGTACTGTAACCAGAATGCACAGAGTACGCTTGTGCACAAGATGAGCATTCAATGTTAAAAAGTATTTAAATTTTGATTTTTTTAATTTTTTTTAGAAAATGACGATCGTTTTGCTAGATAAGACCCTTCTTCCTCGGCTGGGATGGTTTAGAGCTCTTTGAAGCTGCACTGAAACTGCATTTTGGAAGTTCAAACTCACGGGCACCATAGAAATCTGCTATATGGGGATAATTCCTGAAATATTTTCCTCAAAAAACATATTTTCTTTATGACTGAAGAAAGAAAGACATGAACATCTTTGATGACAATGGGGTGAGTACATTATCTGTACATTTTTGTTCTGGAAGTGAACTAATCCTTTAAGCCTGTGCTTAGCTGTGGTCATCATATCAGTATTTTATTTTCAGAGTTGTGTTGAGGTAAAAATAGCAACAGGTAGCGCCGGTAGCTCACCAAGTGCACCCATTTGAAGCCATCAAAATAATGCCGCCAAAATATGTATAAAACGATGTGGATTTTTTAAATAACATAAATCTTTCATGGGTTTTCTACTACATATTTCAGTAAGAGACATCATTTACATCAAATTAAGCCATATAAGTTGTAATACCAAACATCTTGAAAATGATTTGTTTTAGTCATTTCTGTTCTTGCTTCCAAACCATCTTCTCAAAGTGCAACACACACTATCCCCAAGTATTTGTATTGGCTCCCTATGAGCAGAGTTCATCACACCTGTCTGCTCGTCTTCCATAGGTGCTGTTTCATCTGCACCTATCGTCTGCTCATCTCTCTAGCCTTCAGCCATTGATTTTGATGGTGTAATAATATATGAGTTGTACCTGTGGCAGATGGACAGCTCCTGCGGAGATGGAGTTGAGTTTTTACAGCGCACACTCAGCGGCAGATGAGGGCAGGAGGTTTTGATACGATTCAAATGGTTGGAGACTGAACTCGTGACCTCAGGGAAAGCAGCGGGGGTTTCCGTACGTGAGATGATTCCTCGATCTCAGCAGCGAGCGGGGAGGAACTTCACATTGTCCATCAACTTTTCCCATTTATCACAGTCAGGGAACTGGGAAACTGTTAGTCGGGTTAATTAGCCGCAGTGTTGAGCTATTATTGTGTGCTGTAGAGTATAAACCACGTTCAAAGCCACCGCCTGCAAATCCTTTGTGTTTCATAAACAAAACGTGCAAAATGCTCAGCGTGTTAACTTGGCATGTTTGATTTGGTAATGAGATGCAAGAAAAAAAACAACATCCCGTAGATCAGGGGTCTTCAACGGGGGGTCCCTGACCCATAGGGGGTCCATGGCGGGATCTCAAACGTTGTTTTGTTTAAAAAAAAAAAAAAATAATAATAATGGAAATATGCTGAACATGTTTTCTTCAGCCAGAGCTAAAGTTATGCTGAAGTTCAGTTTAATGTTTTATTGTTTCTCTCACATTGCATTATAATTTTATAATACATTTGAATGTACAAGACTCATCAATAATGATTTATTTTAATGCCTTGTAAACATCATAAAGTATGTACATAGGTTTTTTTTTCAATTGAGATTTATACATCACTTGAAAGCTAAATAATAAATAAGCTTTCTATTATTGTATGGTTTGTTAGGATAGGACAATTTTTGGCCAAGATACAACTATTTGAAAATCTGGAATCAAAAAAAAAAAGGGTGCAAAAAAATATTGAAAAAATATTGAAAAAAAAATGACCTTTTAAGTTGTCTAAATCAAGTTCTTAGTAATGCTAATTACTAAATCAAAGCAATTACTAATCAAAAATTAAGTTTTAATATATTTACGGTAAGAAATTGACTTTACTTAATATTCTAATGATATTAGGCATAAAAGAAAAAGCGATAATTTTGACCCATACAATGTATTGTTGGCTACAAATATACCCGTGCTACTTGCGACTGATTTTGTGTTCCAGAATCACATATGGTACTTAAATACAACTTTATTTATTTATTTATTTACTTAATTGAATAATGTTAAAGACCCTTGCTGTATATCATTTTGTTTTTGTTTTTTTCTTTTTGTTTGTACACTTAATGATAATATTATTATTAATAATAATAGCAGACAGAAAAAATAGATTCAGAATTGAATTAGGAATGCATTTAAATTTTTTTAATTTAAATTAAAGAAGAAAATAGAATGTAGAACTGTAATTTGAATTTAAGGGTGTAGAATTAGAATAAATAAATAAAAAAATTTTGAAAACCTGACTAGTGTGATTATAATGTAACTAGAAGAGGAAAGTTTGTCAAGACAAACTTTCAGTGTTGGCTTGACGAAACCTTTTTTGAAAGTTTATAAACGAGTTTTTTAAAGCCTTAATTGGCCTTATAGTTAGACAGACCAAATGGATAAATAAATTAACTTTCATTTTATCATCCATGGTGGAAGAACACGTAATTTGTTATTGAATTTGTTGTTAAATCAGGAATTGAACGAGAGCCAATTCTTAAATTCTGAATTTTACCCAACCTTGGAACAAAGCCTAATGGTTTCAGGAACAAAGGAGCATTTCAGTTTCTCCTGTCTTTGTTGCTGCATGCTAAAACAGAAGATGAAGTGCTGTGGACTTTCATGTTTTCTATGCAGAATGGATTTTAACACACATACACTACACTCATATCGACAGCTGAAATAAGATTACAACGCAAGTAGCCTATATGTTCCCCCTTATTCCAGTATCGCAGTACATGTCGAGAAGGTGTGCTTGTGTGTGTCTTGGATGCACATTTAGTTTATCAGTGAGTTCTAGCATCAACCTGGTGGCACCGCTGATCTGGCATCGGCAGGCTTGGAAGCACATCTCAGATCTCAGCCAGCGGAGGAAATTCAATATTCCATTGTGTCCCCAATCGAGTGCGAGCAGCAGCCTCGATCCCTGGCGAGGACGAGTGCCACTGCGTTTCTGGAGTAGATCCCGGGTGAGCCCAAGCGGAGGACACGTCTCTCCTCCTTCCTGTCTCTGTCGGATCATGTATTCCGGATGGGGCCCGAGTGTCGTGGAGGAAGCATGAAACGTTCCATCATTCCTTCCCCACCGGGGCCTCGCTGGCAGAGTCGGGGCGGCTCCTGGAAGCTTCTGCCTGGGATGTGACCTTCACTCCCTCTCGTAGTAACAAAAGGTGGAGCGCACGTATGGATGGTGGCGGTTTCCATCCTAGCTGCGCTTTTTTTTCTCTCACGATAAGACGGCAATCAGAAAACGTCTTCTTTTGATTTTGGCCTTCCGGAGCTTTGCTGCATGTAACTTGTTTTGCTTTTGTGGTTTTAATTAATCTGCAGAGGCAGCTATTAATTGCCGTCGCTGTCCGTCTCGCGCACGAGCTGTAATGTGAATGATCTGAGTGAACTATTTACTGCTTCACTGTGCATGTGGGGAGTTAAACAAGTGGAGAAGTTCAAAACAAATTAAAAACTTTTAGGCTTTTGCAATTATGAGGAAAATTGCTCGGATGAAGTAATGCGATTTAAGTTTTTCCATCTGTAAATATCCTCGTTTTAGTGAAAGCTGTGGGCTAATTAGATGAATTAGCTTTTTATTTACAAAAAAAAAAAAAGAATCATTGCTGCTTTCGAAAGCTGTTTGCCATTGTCGTTATAAATAAACCACACATCTAACCTATCAATTACACAGCTGAGATTAATTTCATGATTGATATTTGATGAGCATGTAGTATGTAGATGAGTACGTCGCTCGTAGGCGACACTCCATCTCTTAAACTGAATAATTCTGGCACGCACAGTAATGGGAAAAATCACATCACCTATAATAACGTGGCCGCTGTTTTCATTAATGGCTGACCCTCTTCTCTGTCTCTCTTTCTGGCTGTTTCTCTCTATCTCTCTCCACCGCTCTTGACTATCTGATAACATCCTTGCAAATGATAGTTTCATTTTTATCATGGAAGTCAGCAGCCTTGGCACTTGGACAAGGAAAAACAATCTTGCTAAGTGCCAGGTTTCAGCCCACCTCTCTCTCCAACTCTTTCTCTCTCTCTCTTTTCTGCCTCTCCAGCACAATAACGCCCTCTCCTTATCACCGCCTGAGGTTTACAATTGACCAAAACAAACAAATAACCCGAGAGAGGCACAAGGCCACTGCAAAACAACAGAGGGAAGAGAAGATGAAGGGCGAGAATAGGAGGATATAGACAAATGGAGAATAAAAGGCTTTAAGATGACAAAATAATGGAAGAGACTGTGAAATCTGAGAAAGAACAAGAATGAATAAGGAAGAAGTGACAACTCAAGCTCTACACCACCGTTTTGCATTTAAGTTTTATGCGTTTGACTGACACTTTTACACAAAGTGACTTACAGTGCAATTGAACTGCAGTTTACCCTGGTAATACAAGCCAGTTTGGCCGACTTAAGATTTTTAGTTTAGTCAACTTGAAATGTCAAGTTACTTGATGTTAATTTAAGTGACAACTGGAAAATTTTAGTTGACTAAACTAAAGTCAGCAGGGTAAAAAATAGTTTTAAGTTGAAACAACTATTTATTTATTTATTTTTGTTCAGTGCATGATATGCAGGTAAACAGTTGAAATATTTCATCTTTTTAGTAAGTGTTTTATTTTCATTGTTGTTATTTTAAAATGATTCATTTGACATTTTTATGGTTTAATTCATTGTTAGCTTTTTATTAAATGCATGAACCCAAAATAGCACAAGATTATCCTATTTAAATCTATGTAATAAACGAGTTAAGTCAAAAGTAATCTAAAAGTAATCTGAAAGTAGTCTGATTATGTTACTTAAAGGGACAGTTTCACCCAAAAATGAATATTCTGTCATTAATTACTCACCCTCATGTCATTTCAAACCCGTAAGACCTTTGTTCATCTCCAGTACATAAATTAAGACATTTTTAATTAAATTCGACGGCATTCTGACCCTATCTGGGTCTTTAATGTGGTAGTTGCGTTGCTGTCTATGCAGGGTCAGAAAGCTCTTGAATTTCATCAAAAATATTTTAATTTGTGTTCTGAAGATGAACAAAGGTCTTACGGGTTTAAAACGACACGGAGTGAGTAATTAATGACAGAATTTTAATATTTGTGTGTGTGAACAATGCCTTTAAAATGTGTAATGTAATGGACTATGCTACGAATTACAATTTCTGTCATGTAATTTAGAATTTTTTCTTAACTAAAAAACTTTTTTTTCATTTATTTATTTTTAGAGCTTTTAATATTAGCTTTGCTGCACAGCCATGTTTCATAAATATGAACACGTAATGCAGGGATTCTCAAACTTTTTTGTACCCTCTGAGATTTTAAGGTAATAATTTAATAATTAAGTAACACTTTTGCATGTTCATAGTTTTCTGACGTTTAATGTTCACATGATACACAGGTAAACAGTTCAAATATATCTAATTTTTAAATGTGTTTTGTTTTGATTGTTTAAAATGCTTTATTTGACATTTTTAATGGTTTATTTCATTATTAGCTTTTTATTAAATGCATGAACCCAAAATGGCACAAGATTATCCTATTTAAATCTATGTAATAAACGAGTTAAGTCAAAAGTAATCTAAAAGTAATCCAAATGTAATCTGATTATGTTACTTAAAGGGACAGTTCACCCAAAAAATGAAAATTCTGTCATTAATTACTCACCGTCTTTTCATTTCAAACCTGTAAGACCTTTGTTCATCTCCAGAACACAAATTTAAATATTTTTAATTCAATTCAACAGCATTCTGACCCTATCTTTCTGGGCCCTGAATGTGGTAGTTGCGTTGCTGTCTATGCAGGGTCAGAAAGCTCTTGAATTTCATCAAAAATGAAATGAAGATGAACAAAGGTCTTTAAAATAGGTTTAAAATTATGTGAGGATGAGTAATTAATGACAGAATTTCCAATTTTGGGTGAACTGTATCTTTAAAATGTGTAATGTAATGGATTACTTTACAAACTACAATTCTTGCCATGTAATTTGGAATCAGTAATAGACTAATCTACCCAGCACTAGTTATTACGTTTAGCTTGTTAGTTACCAGTATCAGTGCGCATGTTGTACATAACGCAAATCAGTCCAGGATCACATGTAAAATCTCCAGTATCTTTCTCACTTCTGCATTTCTCACAAATCGATCTCTATATGACACCCGGCAGATGATTTTTTTTTTTTTTAACACAAAGGTTGCATTTTACAAACGCAGAATCCAATTTTCTCGCTCTCTGCATTCTTTCATAATTCATAAAAGCCATGTGTCCTGGAACCTGTTGTCATATATTAATATTAATGACCCAAAACAAACATCATCGCCCAGCGTGACTGATCACACTCTACACAAATGTTTACATCTCTTTGAACAGCTGCAACTGAGTGGTGCAGGTTAACCTTAAACAGCTGCTGTGCTGTGAGGTCTGCTGGGATGCACACCTGCAAAAAATATAAAAACAACAGAAGCAGAACTTTAGCCTGTTTGCCCCTACTGGCCCTCCACGTCTCTCAAAGCGCATAGCGAGAGTAATTTTCTGTGCTGAGGTGACAGCTTTGCCTGCCAGCTCTCTGTATCAAACAGCTGGAGATGTGTGCGTGCGGCTAATGCTAAAACAACCTGAATTGTTGTGGTCTGTTTACTGATGTTGGTCTAAAGGTTAGGAGATCAGGTGGAGCTGCTGTTAGTCATCATGCCCTGAAAATCAGGAGCCTTTAAACAGTTGAAAGTAGACAAATACATAGTCACAATAGGATTCATACTCTAGATTGAATATATTGAATAAATAGATATTCACAGTAGCATTAAAACATTAAAGATTTTTAATGTTTTTTTTAAAGAAGCCTGCATTTATTTGATTCAAAGTACAGCAAAGACAGTAAAAATGTAAAATATTTTTGTTTTCTATTTAAATATATTTTAAAATGTAATTTTTAAATGATTTCAAAGTTTAATTTTTTGCGTCATTACTGCAGTCACATGATCCTTCAGAAATCATTCTAATATTCTGATTTGCTGCTCAAAAAACATTTATTATTATGTTAAAAACTGTAGCTTTTTTTTTCAGGTTTCTTTGAATAGAAAGTTCAGAAGAACAGCATTTATCTGAAATAGATATCTTTTGTAACATTATAAATGGTGATGTTTGGATCTTTCTATTCATCGAAGAATCCTGAAAAAAATGTACTCTATTTTAACTATTTTAAATACTGATGATACTAATAATACAAAAAAAAAAAAAATTTAAAAAAAATCCAGCAAATCAGCATATTAGAATGATTTCTGAAGGTTCACGTGACAGCGAAGACTGGAGTAATGATGCTGAAAATGTAGCTTTGATCCCAGGAATAAATTACATTTTAAAATATATTCAAAAAGAAAGCAGTTATTTTAAATGGTAAAACAATTTCACAATATTACTGCTTTTGCAGTATTTTGGATTAAATGAATGCAGTATTGGTGAGCAGAAGAGAACTCTTTAAAAAACATTCAAAGATAAATAGATATTCACAATATTCATATTAAAAAAAAAAAAGCAAATACATATCTATTTATTTTCCTTTTTTAAAATACAAGTTCATAATAACATTAAAATTTTAAAAAGGAAATACATTTGTTTTTTTTCTCGTACATCTTATCTATTCGTTTTCCTTTTTACAATAAATTTTAATATTTTTTAATTTAAGTATTTATGCATTTTGCTCTTACAGCTCGTCTTGCTTAATGTTAAATATATTTTAGTAATTTTCTTTCTTATTCTCTTTTGTATTTTATTATTAATTTCTGTTTTCTTTTTTTTAATATTCTGATTTGTGAAGCCATTTTAGCTGTTTTTAATGGCATTTATTTATTTATTTCCTTTTTTGCAATATTCATTCATTCATTCATTCTTTCCACTGTTTTTATATTGTGATCTGTTAAGCACCTTGAGTTGCATTTTAGGCAGCATTGAAACTCTTTTAAGCAACATGAAATGGCATTCAAACCCCTTTCATAATCTGAGTATTCAAAAAATCAGTAATTCCAGAAAAGAGTCAGATGGATGGAGGGAGTGACTGAAAAATAATAGGTATTGACAAGATCATCTGTAAAAGAAAGTGGTTTTAGACAGAGCAAGCAATTTTTTTCTTTAAGTTTTCTATGAAATAGTGTGCAATGACATATACTTTACTGCAGAGAAACAAGTATATAAGAACATAAATGCAAGTTTGATTTCCTATTAACCTTTAGACTGTTAGATGATTCTATCTTTGTGTTGAGACGCGTATTTATCTTCTGCGTTTCTTTTTAAGGCACAATGTTTCGTTCACACTTACTGTCCTTCTCATCTCCTATTCTTAGGACCCCTTAAACGTATCCCAGCGGTGCAGTAACACAACTAGCAGTTGATTAATTAAACCACTTGATTTAGTTCTTCGTTTGTCCAAACGCTTTCAGATGGAGGTTCCTTGAGGACCGAACTCAGGACCACTCCATGACCTGGATCCCCATTAATGGTCCTCTCACCTTCCCTGCCCTTCTCTGGCAGCGTTTCCAGTCCGACTTCTTTTAAAGTATGCCACAGTACATTTCTCCAGTCCTCTGCCAACCTGAGCGAACATCAATCTTCGACCACTGCGATGATGTCCTCTGCACCTTCGCCGGAGTCGTTCTCCTTGAGCCAGCGTCTGGACGGCCCAACCGCACACATCCACTAATCAAAGCGGGCTCTGGAGCGGCATCTCCACAAAGTGCAAGAGAGACATTGGCAAATGACAGTTAAAGGAAGCATTTATCTTTTCTTGCAATAGGCTACGGAGACTCCGGAGCGTCGTGTCGGTCTCGGCTTGTGTGTGCGCGTGCGGACAGTACGAGGACCGGTGTGGCGGACACGAGCGCTATGATTAATGGCTCAATTTCCTCTCCCACTTTTTAAAGTGGATTGTCAATTTGCTCTCTGTGATTTGGTGACGTCTCATCTACTGAGTGGGTGGGGAGACAATGTAAAAGATTGTGGATGAGCGGGTTGATTATGATTATTGAGATGACAGTGGGACTCTAGGAGGGACTTCATCGCTTTTTTGCTGCTGACCTTGGGAGGGAAAGAGAAAGACACTTCAATACGAAGCACGGACACATATGGAAGCACATCTCGCTGACATACAGGCCTAGTAGAGCAAGTTCATGATGTCAGTTTTAAAGTTTTTTTTTAGTACTTCCCTATTTCCCTTAGACTACAAGTCAGAAGTTTGGAATAATTAGGGTTTTATATTTTTGTTATAGTCTTTTATGCTCTCCAGGGCTGCATTTATTTGATCAAAAATACAGTAAAAGCAGCAATACTGTGGAATATTATTACTGTTTTAAAATAACTGTTTTCTATTTGAATATATTTTAAAATCTAATTTATTCCTCTGATGCGAAGCTGAATTATCAGCATCATTACTCCAGTCTTCAGTATCACATGATCCTTCAGAAATCATTATTAGAGTTATTATTAGTGCTCAGTTATTAATAATGGTACTTATAAATGTATATATATATATATGTATCTATTTTTTTAGAATTCTTTGATTAAATTAACATTATATTATAAAATTATATTATAAAATAACATTAAAATGTATTTACTTTCACTTTTGGTCATTATAATGTGTCCTTGATGAATAAAATGATTTAATTTTATTTTATTGTTTTTTTTTTTTATTTTATTTTGTTATTATAATTTTTTAAAATCTTGCTTATCCCAAGATTTTAATGGTTGTGTATTACTGTTTTCACTTAAATATTAAGCAACAAAAGCTGTTTTTAATATTGATAATAATAAGAAATATTTCTTGAGCACCAAATCAGCATATTAGAATGATTTCTGAAGGATCATGTGACATTATATTATAAAATTATATCGTAAAATAAAACAAAAATGTATTTACTTGCACTTTTGATCACTATAATGTGTCCTTGTTGAGCAAAATCATTTTTTTTTATTAATTCTTTCATTTTATTATTTATTTTATTTATTTATTTATTTATTTATTTTAATCTTGCTTATCCCAAGATTTTTAATGGTAGTGTATAACTGCTTTTACTTAAATGTTAAGCAACAAAAGCTGTTTTTAACATTGATAATAATAAGAAATGTTTCTTGAGCAGTAAATCAGCATATTAGAATGATTTCTGAAGGATCATGTGACATTATATTATAAACATTAATTATATTATATAACATTATATTATAACTTTAAAATGTATTTACTTTCATTTTTGATCATTATGATGTGTCCTTGCTGAATAAAATGATTTTATTATTATTATTATTGTTATTATTATTATTATTGTTTTTATTAATTAATTAATAAATATATTTAATTTTATCTTATCTTATTTATTTATTTATTTATTTATTTTAAATCTTGCTTATCCCAATCTTGTTTTACTTAAATATTAAGCATTAATTAAATAAAAATAATTAAATAATATAAATATTTAGAAGGATCGTATGACATTATATTTTAAAATTGTTATTTAAAAAAAAAAAAACATTAAAATGTATTTACTTTCACTTTTGATCATCATAATGTGTCCTTGCTGAATAAAATGATTTTATTTTATTTATTTATTTATTTTTTATTTATTATATTATTTTATTATTTAATTTTATTGTTTTGTTTTGTTTTGTTTTTTTAAATCTTGCTCATCCCAAGATTTTTAATAGTAGTGTATAACTGTTTTTACTAAAATATTAAGCAACTAAAGTAATGACGTAGAAAATTCAGCTTTGCATCACAGAAATAAATTACTTTTTACAATATATTTAAATAGGAATCAGTTATTTAAAATTTGTAATAATATCTGTTTTTGCTGTATTTTTGAGCCAATAAATGCAGCCTTGGTAAGGATAAGAGACTTTCTGAAGCATTCAGGAATCTTAATTATTCCGAACTTTCGACCGGTACTGTATGTTTCTTCACACCCTAGTCTTTCCCAGCTGGTGGACCAGGCTGCCCTTAAGGAACCCCACGGTTACACAGATTAGAAGTGATGGTGTGCTCACACCAGAGCTGACCGTACCGCTTTATAACGTCTGCCGCTTGATAACGTGTGAGTGTTGGTTTAAGTGCGTTCAGCGCAGTTCAGCAGGGTGTGCTCTGACTAATACTCATTTCGGAAACTGCCAGCCATCTATGTAACTCAGGATTTAAGGGTACCTGTGGGGACCATGGCAGGAACCGAGTGTGATGGAGTCCTGCGCTAATGAATCGGGGCACGTATTCAAAAAGGATCTGTCGTGCAAAATTTTCTTCACCCTGCAGCAAATTGTGGAGGAGAGTATTTTCAGCAGAATGAAGACTCTCTCCGGCTTTCTTCACGGCGCCTCGGGGAGCAGTTCGGGTTTAAAGTGCGTTTGAGTTCGGTCAAATGAGAGTCGGTTTTAGGATGACCCTCAGCAGAACTACAAGGCCTCCATCTTGGCCTAAATTAGGAGCTTAATATGAATTATGCAGAAATCATTCAGAGATGTAAGATACAAGATTTGTATTTTAGTTAATGTGGGGATCTCATTTGATTTCATGTTTTTCCATTATTCTTCTTATCATTATAATGTTAAATTGAAAATAATCATTTTTATTTTACTTTATTTTTTTGTATTAATTAAATCTTTATTTTTTAAATTTATTTATTTATTTATTTTTTTACATTTAAATTTTCTTGCATATTTGCCAAGACTGATCAACTCCATGAACAAATGCTCAAAGTCTCAGCTTTTCTTGGCATTAACTGTATTTATCTTAATAAGGAAACATTACGTTTTAATAGAGCATAGTTCCATAAAAATGTCTACGTTTTTTTTTTTTTTTTTTAACTCATTAAAATCTTGTGCAGTTTTGCAGACATGTAATTAATCAAACCACAAGGCATTGCTGAAATTCAAGTTTTAACCAATCTTGCAATCCCTTTTGGACGCATTTGCGTACAGTAGGTGTTACCGATTTTAAAATTCAGTAAAGTCATGTGATGCATCATGATTGCTTATTGTTGTCACTTCCGTTGCCCATTCCTAACATTTTAAAATGATTTGTCATGTTAGTTCATTGCTTTAGCGCACCACGTATCTTGTAGCAAAAGACTTTGATTTAGATTTTTTTGATGTAATTGCCTTTTTTGGCTTAACTAATTCTAGAGTGTTACCCATGGTCAAGCAACAAAAGACTCCCCTGAGCTCCAGCGGGCCGGCTTGATCACTTCGACAAAGTGCTTCATCAAAGAGCGACTGACACTTTGAATTAATAGCTGGAGTAATTGAACTCGATAGTCGTTCCGCCTTTTTCACAAGCTCGACGGTGACGCAAAATCCGCACGTTTTCCACCGCGTCTGTTTTGCAGCTCGAACGCTTCCCTTTAAATAAACCTGTCAGGGAGTCATATTGTTCACGACTTTTTCTCTTTCATATTGGGAACAACAGAGGAAGACGGATGGCAGGCCTGGCCTTTTGAAACAGGTAGCAGGATTTGCTCATGTCTTCCTTTGGTGTTGAATTGTTAGAAGTGTTTCAAAGATCATTTTCACAGGAGGCCGATTTGCATTTCATAAAGTTTAGCAACAAGCATTCAAGACGTAAGCCAGAGAGAGAGAGAGAGAGAGAGAGAGAGGGAGAGAGAGGCATTGTCTGGAAGGAAGAAGACACTTCAGTTCGTCTGGAACGCTGGCGCGTTCTCACACGCCTCTCTTGACTCCCGTTTACCCCCTACTATAGTTTAAAGAGCGCTTTGAGGAGTTTCACATTTGTCGGCTCCTGAGTGGCAAACTTGGAGGCGCTCATTGGTAGTCAGAGCGAGGCGTCGCGCCGCCCTTCAGGTTAACTGTAGGTTAGGGAAAGAGCCGCCTGGAGCAGGTTCGCTAGAAGCCGAACGACTGGCCCCCGGGGTTCATGGGAAGACGGAGGGAGGGGGAACGGGAGAAACGAGGGAACGGGGAAGGGATGTTCTCTGGCAGAACGCTGAAGCCCCGAGGCCTTCATCTTCATTTCAATGCAAAATGACTTTGTCATATAATCTCTTTGGTGACTACAGCTCTGAGTTAGGAGCACGGAACAGAGGAATAATAAGGCAATGAGAGCAAAGAGGAGGGGAGGAGTGCTGGGAAAGTGTAGGAAGCACAAAAAAGCAAGCTTATCGGAAAATGAAGAAAACTAGGGTGAGTGGGGACAGTAAAGACGAGCGGGCCGCTGAGAATCGACTCCTGAATAAACAGAATTTGACAAAGGCACGGCTCCCCGATGCTCTGTATCTGTCTTGATGCTTGTTTTCCAAATTACAGCGGGTCATTGTTTTTCATTCAGTCCGTCAGCGCCAGTGCCAGGACACTCCCGGGGTCCCGGTGTAACAAACAATCAGACGGTGAAAATGCAGGCCCGGCCCAACGGTGAACAGGACAACAAAGAAGTGGGTGTTGCGGTCACATAAAACAGAAAACAACAAAGAGGCCGTCGGTTGAGTTGGCACACATACCCTGTTGTCAGAAGCCATATCTGATATCTTTCAAAAGATAAAACTAGCAGATTATCCAGTCTCACACTCCATAATACTAGCTGGATTTTTCCTCATTTGCTCAGTGTTCTTGTCATGGTTTTGTCTAACTGGTGTGGATGTCGTGACCTCTTGTTTGGCAACCAACATGTATGTCTATGAGTTTTTTGGTGCACAAAAATTTCAGTTAATTTTGATAAACATTCGAAATGCTTCTCCATTTGGTCTGTTGCAGAAGATCATGGCAAAATATTTCTTTTGCTGTGGTGCTGGAGATCCATCCATCTATCCATTGTTCTGTCATTCTGTTGTTCAATTGCTCATTAATTTGATTGTTTGTTCTATTGCTCTATCATTCTTGCTATTCATCCATCCATCCATTGTTGTTTTGAACCATCATTCATTCGTTGATTCTATCGCTCCATCCATCCATTCCTCAGTTAATTGTTCCTTTGATCTACCATTCGTTAATTGGTTCTGTCGCTCTATCATTCTTTTCATCCATCCATTGTTCTTTTAAACTATCATTCATTCATTGGTTCTATTGCTATATTGTTCAATCCATCCTTCCATCAATAAATTGTTCCTTTGATCCATCTTTCGTTAATTTATTCTATCGTTCTATCATTCTTTCCATCCATCCATCCATCCACTGTTCTTTCAAACCATCATTCATTCGTTGGTTGTGTTGCTCTATTGTTCCATCCATCCATCCATCCATCCATCCATAAATGGTTCTTCTGATCCATCATTCATTCATTGGTCCTATCACTCTGTCTATTGTTGTTTCCTTCCATCCATTCATCCATCCATAAATTGTTCTTTCTTCTGGTCCATCATTCATTAATTCATCCTATCACTCTATTTTTCCATCCTTTCATCCAACCATCCATCGTGCATGAGTTCTATCGCTCCATCCACCCATCGTGCATGGGTTCTATTGCTCCATCCATCCATCTATCCATCGTGAATGGGTTCTGTCGCTCTATCTATTTGTCCATCCGTCCATCCATCGTGCATGGGTTCTATCGCTCTATCTATTTGTCCATCCATCCATCCATCGTATATGGGTTCTATCACTTCATCCATCCATCTGTCCATCATGCATGGGTTCTGTCGCTCCATCCATCATGCATGGGTTCTATTGCTCCATTCATCCATCTATCCATCGTGCATGGTTTCTGTCGCTCCATCCATCCATCCATCCATCCATCACTCATGTATGGGTTCTATCGCTCTATCCATTCATCCATCCATCCATCCATCCATCCATCCAATAATTGTTACTTTGAGCCAACATGCGTTCATTGGTTCTATTGCTCTATCTATCAACTTAAAGGCTTTTTGAAAATTGAATGACTTTTTAAACTTTCAGATAAGACTCAACATTCAAACATTGCCGACATTTTTTCAGAATGTCATATTCTGTCAGCATTTACTTGCTTTCATATCATTCCAAACCTGACATCATCTTATTCTAAGGAACAAAAAAATATACAGTATATACATCAGGAAAAAATGAAAGTCAGTGAGGTTCAGTGTAGTTTGATCTAATCCTAGCTTTCTTTACAATATCTTGGTGTTCCACAGATGTAACAAAGTCATACAGGTTTGGAACAAAATGTTATTATGATAAAATGTTCATTCTGGGTGAGCGATCTTTTTAAAATTGACACTTTGTTCATTTTAATTCAGCCTTCTTAAATTTACATTTACAGCAATTCGGCATCCTGTGTGCTCTGATTAAATTCCTAGATTAAAATAGATTCTATTCCAATTCAAGAATTAACTCGGAATTAAAAAGCACTCTTGATTCTTTTCTGAATGGCTCACAACTCTGCTCTAGACACTTGTGTTTATGAACACTTCCTCTTTCCTCTTGGCTCTTTAATGCACTACTCATTTCTCCTCTGTTAGACCCATCCCGTCCCTCTTTGCCTTCAATAATGAGGGCAGCAGGGTTAAATTGGCACTGTGCAAGTTGGCATCTCTAAATTGAAACCAAAAGAGAACATTGCCAGTTGTGTTCCCATACACTTCCCTGGGCCTTCTGCCTGTTCTCAGAGCCGAGCCAAGAGAGCATATGGCCTCATGTAGATACACAGCGAATCTTTCACGTGACTGTCAGCCGAACACTCTACCCTTGTGAAGAGCGTCCTGATGTGTCTGTCCTGTAGACGTGCGCCACTTGTTACCCGAATCCCCTCTCTTTAGCCACATTCTGCTTCGTATAAAGCGTGAACAGCTGTGATAGAGCTGTTAACATATATGCGACGTACGTTGTTTCTGGATTCTAGAAGCCCGGACACTGATTCTCCTCACGCTTTGCTCAAATGAGCCCACTGGTGCATAAAATGAGATCGGGCTTTCGACTGATTTCAGAATTCAGGCACAAGTAACTCATGTGCACGTGAATGTTGTCTTAAGCTTTGCCATGGTTGTTGCACAGCGATACTATGCAGGATCTGCCACTTGTCAGACGAGTTGATAGTCGATATGGCTTGCTGATTGGCTGTTGGACTGGAGATGCGATTCACCCCTCGGGGCTGTGTAATCTGGCTCTTGACAGCTGCTCAGCGGGCAGTCTGAACACTTTAGGAATACCCCGGAGCGACTGATGAACGATGGTCATCCTCAGGTCATCTAGAAACATCCACGACTCTTGTACCTTGGCTCAGAGATGCACGGGTTGCTCATACTAATGCTCAAACCTCGTTTCACGAGATCGTGTTGTTGGAAAACACTCGCTAAGTTTATATGACAGTGTTTTGTGGTGTTTAAATGGAGTGCTCTAGGTTTATAAGGACTGCAGAAGAAAGCTGGTCAATTTTACAGCACCTGAGAGAGTCAAAATCACTCGACTTGGACACATATGTTATAGTACTTTAAATAGTCTGATAACATCAAAGGCAACATGTAACCTGTTTATCTGTTTGTTCATCTATCTATCGTTCTATCTATCGTTCTATCTATAGATCATTCTGTTGTCTATATCTATATCTATATCTATCTGTCATTCCATCGGTCCATTCTATCATTCTGTTGTTCTATCTATCGTTCTGGCATTCTATCTTTTTATCTATCATTCTATCGTTCTATCTATCTATCTATCTATCTATCTATCGTTCTATTTATCTATCTATCGTTCTATCTATAGATCATTCTATCATTCTATCTATCGTTTTATATAGATTGTTCTATCTATCTGTCTGTCTGTCTCTCTATCTATCTATCGTTCTATTGTTCTATCTATCGTTCTATATAGATTGTTCTATCTATCTATCTATCTATCTATCTATCGTTATATCTTTCGTTATATTTATCGTTATATCTATCGTTATATTTATCATTATATCTATAGTTTCTATCTATAAACTTAGGTTTACCTTTTTAACTTTTGAGGTTTTTTTTTTTTCTTTTACTTTTTTGGGCAGCATAGTTTTGTTTGTTTCTCTCTCAGTTCAGTTTTAGGAATTGAATTGAACTTTTAAAACATTCTGAATTGCACACAACCCTGGGGTTTGCCTGATACCTCAAGGTGTTTCCAAAATACCATGGTAGTACCTTCTCTGGTACTTTTTTACTGTGGCTACTGAGATTGGGGAATGTTGTAAGAATGTGTGCTACCTACGATTTTCTTTTTTTTTTTTTTCTTAAAATAGAAAATATTTTTCCATCCAGTATCTAAACAGATATACGAGACTAACATTGTATTGTCTTTGAACTAACATTTTTAAGACATTTTAGAGAGTAAAATGAGCACAGTTCATAATGTTACTTCAATTGTTCTGTTGCAGGAGATTGCGGCCTACCTGATTACGTTTGAAAAACATGAGGAGTGGCTGACGACGTCCCCCAAAACCAGGTAAGATGTCAAGCGTGGCAGTGTTTCCTCATTTTGAGCGTGCAGTGTTACCTGAAAAGCAGAAAGGTACGTTTTAGCACAGCTGCCAGTTCCTGCACATTTCGTGGGCATGTGCAGACAGATAATGGAATATTAATGACTATTTATAATGCAAGATGTGGCCAGGTCTATTAGCTTAATGCTGTCTTTGCTCACCAATGCCATTAACGTGGGTGGTAATGTGGTGAGATCGTAGAAATCACCCTACGGTGATAAGGGCTCTGCACGAAATTTACAGTGTTACTTGATTTACCGAGCAGCGATAATGAAAAAGCTTTTTACTTTTAATGCCAGTTTCTATATCTATCCTGAGAGATAACAGCTGTGATATGATGATGAATGCAAATTAAGATAATATGTGGTTATATATGAAGTGCACGTCAAGAGCGACCAAATGGCACGCAGATTAATTCTAACTTTGACGTTCCGAATGTTTTCAGTGCAGTGTATTTGTATAGAAGGCCACGCAATTAAATGTAATCGTAACATAAGGAACTTGTGAGTATAGACGAAAATATCCAACGGTCTCAAAAAGAGCAATTTTGCATGCTTATCTGTGGCGGGCCAGAAAGATAAGTTTGGATTTATTCACAAACAGAAAGCTGTGGAAAGGGCAAGGGTTTGCATGGGAGGCAAATCAAGGGAAACTAAACATGTGGGCAGACAAATCACCACGGGGTTTGGGTTCAAGAGCTGTTTACACAGACAGAGGTTACCTGGCCGGCATCTGGACCTGTCATTCACCAAACGTGTACGCACACATTTGTAAGTACAGCGACCAGACGAGGCAAATAAGAGGCGCTTTACTGAGCACACAACTGCTTGAGTCTCTTAGAAACAACCTCGTTTTCTTGTATAACGACATTTAGTGATTCAGTTCTGACATCAGATACAGAATGACTCATGATGTTTTTTTTTTTTGATTTGTTGTGTTTTACGTAGGCTCACAGACACATATGCTGTGCACCCAAAACATATTTTAAGAATTAAGCCGTGCATAAAAATATCTCGCTGTCATCGCATTAGGTAACATAATATTAAGTGTCATTTATTTTGAAGAAGTACAAGCACACTTTTTTAAGTAGAACTAAGAAGTTTGTTGGTTTTAAATGACAAATTTAAATGATAAATGTTTGGGGACCAGTTCTTACTATTAACTAACTATTAACTACAACTCCTGTATAAATAAACTTCTAAATTTCTGGTTTTTAACGGTTAGTAAGGTAGTTGTTAAGTTTAGGTATGATTTAGTATTAAGGAATCTAAAATATAGTCATGGAGAATAAGGCATTAATATGTGACCCTGGACCACAAAACCAGTCATAACCAGTTTCATTTTTTGAATGGAGAGAAAAGTCTGAAAGCTGAATAAATAAGATTTCCGTTGATGTATGGTTTGTTTGGATAGGACAATATTTGGCCTAGATACAACTATTTGAAAATCTTTAATTTTAGGGGGCAAAAAATATAAATATTGAGAAATCGCCTTTAAAGTTGTCCAAATGAAGTTCTTAGCAATGCATATTACTAATCAAAAATTAAGTTTTGATACATTTATGGCAGGAAATTTACAAATATCTTCTTGGAACATAATCTTTAATTAATATCCTAATGATTTTTGGCATAAAAGAAAAATTGATAACTTTGACCCGTACTATGTATTTTTGCCATTGCTATAAATATACCTGTGCTAATTAAAGGGGTCATCAGATGCAAACTTCACTTTTCCATGTTGTTTGAACATTAATGTGTGTTGGCAGTGTATGTTACTAATCTACCTTATAATGATAAAAATCCATGCTGTGGTTTTTAATTCATTTAAAAAAATAATATCCCCTTTTTCAAATCGAGGCATTCTCAGACACCGACAGAGGCCGCTCCCACCATAGTTGATTGACATGAGCGTTTTTACCTCAGATCAGCTGTAACAGTCCGACCTCCATTGTTTTGATACCGGAGCAGGGATGTAAGTTAGACAAGAATATCTCCGATTGAGGTGTTGTGTTGCTGGATGTAATAATGAACGTAGTGGTCGTCATTTACTCCCGACATCTGAGCCACTGAAGATGCAGTGGATTACGTTTGTTTGTGAGGGGAATGCACCTCCCAATCTACATAAATGCGACTATGTTCGTCAAATCATTCATGATCCAGCTTCACCTACAGCAGAAGTGAGTATAAGGGTTTTTTTATGAATCTCTGCAATCACATTTCCTAATAAACGCGCTAAATACGGCTAAAGTAAACAATCTCTCAGAGCAGCAGAGAGAAGAGAGGGGCGGGGCGAGCAGAGCTCATTTGCATTTAAAGGAGCAGTCCCTCAGAATGGGATGCTTTTTGCAGAGCTCATTTTGACAAGGTAAAAAGGGTGTTTTACACAACCATTGAGAATTTTTAACCAAAGTATATTATAGACTTTTCATTAAGACCCTGAAGAATCATATCAACTTGTGGACAATGGGCATCCGATGACCCCTTTAAAGAAGCACTCCACTTTTTTTGCTAATAGCTTAGCATAGATCATTAAATCAGATTATACAGTTAGCATCTCGCTCGATGCTAATGGTCTAATCTGATTCAATGATCTATGCTAAGCAATTAGCAAAAAAAAGTGGAGTGTTCCTTTAAGACTGGTTTTGTGGTCCAGGGTCACATGTGTGCTTTATAAGTACTAATAAACAGCCAATATGCTAGTGATTTGCAGGGTAATAAACTAGTTAATAGTGAGAATTGGTCTCCAAGGCTGTATTTATTTTATCAAAAATACAGTAAAACTGTAAAATTGTGAAATATTATTACAGTTTAAAAGAACTGTGTTCTATTTTAATGTTTTAAAATGTAATTGATTCCTTTGATGCAAAGCTGAATTCTCAGCATCATTACTCCAGTCTTCAGTGCCACATGATCCTTCAGAAATCATTCCAATATGCTGATTTGCTCTTCAAGAGCAAACTATGTAATACTTTTTTTCAGGATTCTTTGATGAATATAAAACATTTATTTTAAACTGAAATCTTTTGCATTTTTTAATGTATTTACTTTTGATCAATTTAACTTGTCCTTGCTAAATAACAGTTTGAATTTGATTCAAAAAAGAAAAAAATCTTACTGACTTCAAACTTTTGAAAGGTGGTGTATCTTTTTTTTAAAGATTTGCTTTAAGAAAAAATTTGTGTGCTCCCATTATGTGGGTCACATGAGAAAAGTGCATCCAAGTAAGAGCTTAACGATGAAGCGTTAATGATACGATCGCAGTGTGTGACAGCGCCAGGACGCGGAGCAGCAGGGAAGACACTGCCGGGCAACTGGCCTCCACACACACACGTACACACACACAAACAAACATGTAAACACAAGTGTTCCCACTGAGTCTCACACACACACGTGCACACAGACACACACACACACACAGCCCCTCTCCGCCCCCGGCCTGCCTTTACATAATGGCACTGATTTCAGTCTGCAATTTGCCATGGCTGTTTAGTGCAGCGAGTGCTTTCCTGCTCTTAATGAAGCCTGCGTGACTCCAGGCTGTCTTCAGGGGTCACAACCAGTGTGAGTTCACACTGCAAGCGACAACTGGAGATACGCAGCCGACATCACCCCCTAAACGCTTACACATACACACACACACATTCATCTCCTAACATAATTAAAGCAATGAAAGCACTGAGATGATTGTGTCGTCGTATTAATTTGAAGTTAAAAGAGTGCTTGTATCCGAGTAGTGACTCTTTATGAAACGATACGTTGGGTAATTCACTCATGATATCATCATCTCTGGATATTCAGTTGTTTTTATAGCACCGATTGGTGGGTTTGAGTTCAGTGCTGTGAATTGTACACACATACAGTGCTCTGCTGTGCATTGTGCGAGTTTATCGGCAAGGCGTTCTGGCTTTGTGTGTTTTTATATGTAAATCTGTTCTTGTGTGTGAATACGTGTACATGCTAACCTTGAAATGCCTTGCAGATTTTGGTATTACCAGTGCCCTGTGTGTGCCTACTTTCTTTTAAAGATGCTTGGAGTGTCTATAATAGGCCCGTGACAGCCTCCCAGGTAGCAGCTCCCCACATTTGACTTTTAATTAATGGAAATATTTACTATATATGTGACCCTGGACCACAAAACCAGTCATAAGGGTCAATTTTTAAAAAAATGAGATTTATAAATCATCTGAAAGCTGAGTTAGTAATGCTTATTATTAATCATAAATTAAGTTTTAATATATCTATGGTAGTGCATTTACAAAATATATTCATTAACATGATATTTATTTAAAATCCTAATGATTTTTGGCTTAAAATAAAAATCAATCATTTTGACCCATACAATGTATTGTTGGCTATTGCTACAAATATACACATGCTACTTATGACTGGTTTTGTGGTCTAGGGTCACATATTATATATTGCTGTATTATAATTATAAGAAACAACCATCGATTTAATCAGAATTAGATTTATTGCAAACTGTGCTTATACACACAAGGGAAAGAAAAAAAAAATGTAAAAATATATCAGTCGTTGTAATGTAAATGTTGTTTCAGAGCTTAAATATTATTTAGCACATTGTTAATATTATCATGCATATAGACTTGTGACCAGGTTAACAACACATTTGTAGTTTGGGCTTTTGGAGGTAATGTTAGCATTTTTCTACCTGCAATATATGGACATTTCATTTCATTTTTTTTTCCTAACCGTTTTCTTAAGAAATATCATATTTTATCCATTAAGAGAATACTTATTATATCACACATTTATTTTGAATATCCTGTTTTTCAGTTTGCTCAAAATGTTTGAGTCTTGAGTTAAAAACTCCAAAAAAAAAAAAAAAAAAAAAAAAAAATGGTCAACTACTAATTAAACACCCACCTGAAAATAAAAAAAATGGTTCATCACTAACCATGTGGCAAGCATTATTTTATTTTATTTTGTTTTAGTTTAGTTTAGTTTTTGTATGTTTGATCTCCAATGACCTCAAGGATTATATTAATTACCTGTTACCTATGTTGGGTACATTGTTACAGTTTGCAATATTTTTATGATATTAATCAAATAAAATATTAAAATTTGAGGTTGATCTGACTAAGACAATAACATTTGGTAAGCCAGACAAGGCATGCTACTGAAATTATAGAAAAATGGTTTAATAAAAAACATGTGACGATATTTTATTTTATTTTATTTTATTTTATTTTATTTTATTTTATTTTATTTTATTTTATTTTATTTTATTTTATTTTATTTTTAGACAATATGTGCAGCATCCCATCAGCAATTTTTTAGGTATGCAAAATAATAATAATAATAATAATAATAATAGTAATATTAATAATAATATGATCTATTTACTTGATATGAAAAATGATTTCGTTATTCATTATCATTATTATTAATTATTCATTATTATTATGCAAAGATATAGTTATATAGATATAAGTTATGTGCATTTAATAGTAACAAAATCATAAACAATAATAGTGATATTAAGCATTTTATTGTTGTTGTTGTTATAATTATGTAGTTTTTGTGAACTTATATTATTTGAGAAAGTACATGGAATATTTGTACTTTTAATTTAGTTTAAAGGAAGGTGATATAAATCTGTTCAGTCTTGCTTTCGGAAAAATTGAGTGATGTTTATCCTTAAAACAAGGAAGAAAAAACAACTATTTGCCAATGGGGTAAATACGGGTATTTAATTCAAAAGGGAAGACAAATTTATTTTTCTTATCCCATTGGCAAATAATTTTTTTCTGCCTTAAGCATAAACCTCATTGAATTTCGTCGGATTTGTGTGGTTTCTCTCCTCCCTAGTCCGCCGTGCAGCGGCTCCCAGACTCCTTCGGTCTCTCTCTCTCCAAAGAACAGCACATAAAGCGCCCTCTCCCATCAAAACAATGACATCTGAGGAATACCAATGCGTGCCCGCTGTCGTTTTGTCAAAGTTTAATTTGGCTGATCTGCTTTGTGTCGTGCGTCTCTCCTCTCCTCCACAAGGGGAGTGCATCTGAGGTCGTAATTAAACACCACACGCTCATTCATGTGCAAATGCACCCAGGGCTCTTTGAAAGCGAACCGATGGAGGATAGAATGAGGAGAAAATTGATAACAAACAGAGTGAAGGAAAGCGGGAGGGCAAGGAGGAGAAAGTGTCCGCTCGTCTCCTGGAGTTCATGTTTCCTGCTCGAGTTGTAGTGGACTTTGTAGGCCAGTGAACCGAGAAGACCCGTCTGTACCGCGGTGAATTTTAAACGCGACTAGAATAGAAACCGCTTGCACCGAACGGACCTTCCTTCGTAAATTCTCCCCGGTTGTTCTTAAAGGTACGTAATCGACCAATTAAAGCGCTAATGATCCGTATCGGTTTATCATCGGAGTTGACAAACATGAAAGTCGAGTTAATTGATCCATAACAGACGTTTGATTGGTTGGAGGGACGCACACAACACACACACATATTGTGAGTCAGCATGTGTTTTATCTGACTTTCAGCTGGGAGAGACTGCGAGAGAGAGATTGATCTGCTCTGTCTCTGTGATGTACACACCTACTGGCAGCTCCAGACACAAACAGAATATATTCAATATACCGACACACTGTACTTGACTGTGATGATAGTCTAAAGACTGCTTTACACTTCATCTTCTGCTTTGTTTTTATCACACGCGTCCACTGGTGCAAAGTCAGACGAGCCGAGCGGCCGTTTTCAATTCTTTCTCTATGGGAGCTGAGCAGCAGGGGATTGTGGGATTGACGGCGCTGCCGAGCGAGCGGTGAGAGTGTTAGAAAGTAGGGAAGTGCTAAACTTCACGCGGACGGGAGACGAGAAGCATCTTGCAGACAGTCGTTGTGATGTAAAGGTAGTTTCAGAGCTTAAATCACATTGTTAATATTATTATGCGTATAGATTTGTGACCGGGTTAACGAATCATGCACATTTTGGGCTTTCAGAATTAATGCTGCCATTTTTCTATCTGCAATATGGAATTTATTTTCTTTAGAAATATCATATTTTAGCCATTAATAGAATACTTACCATTTCAAACACATATTTTGTGCATCCTGTTTTTCAGTTTGCATGAAATTTGTCCCTTAAATTGAAATTTTTGCAGTGTTTGCTTTTTGAGCTTTTTGAGTCTTGAGATCAAAATAATGAATAAAAAGAAAATCTATATTGAATTTATTTCTACAATATAAATACCTAGAAAAATAGATTGAGTTAAATATTCTTAAATTGAATTTAATTTTCTTTAAAGAAGAATATATTTCATTTTGCTCATGTCCAGAAATTTCTGTTATTAATAACTGTTATTAATCAAACAACACCTGAAAGTGAAAACTAAAAAATAGTTTATCACAAAACCATGTTTTATTTATTTTATCTTATTTTATTTTATTTATTATTTTATGTTATTTTATTTTATTCAGATATTTTGAACACATTATGGTAAATGTCTTAAAAAAAAAAAAAAAAAAAAAAAAAATATATATATATATATATATATAATATGTGTGTGTGTATTTTTTGTATTACTATGTGCAGTGTCACAAATCAGCAGTTTTTTTTTTAGCAATTTATAATAATAATAATAATAATAATAATATTAATAATAATATGTACATTTTAAACATCATATTAATTGAGAGATTACATGGAATATTTAACTTTTAATTTGTTACACGACATGAACTATGATGTTTTTACTTGATAAGATGATAATGATTATTATTAATTAATATAATTTGTATACTTATTATACAAATATAAAGTTATGTACATAATTATAAAATCATAATAATATTTTATGTCTATAAATAATATTTATTTTATTTTATTCTATTTTAATGTTGTATTATTTTATTTTATTCAGATATTTTGAACACGTTATGGTAAATGTCATCTTAATATTTTTCAGTATTTGCTATTTGGGTAAATACAGGTTTTAATTGAAAAGGGAAAACTATTTTATTTTATTATTTTATGTTTTTATTCAGATATTTTGAACACATTATGGTAAATGTCTTCCTAATTGTCCCTGTGAACTGTGTTGGGTACAGTTTGCAATATTTTTATGACTTCAATTCAAACAAAATATTAAAATTTAAGGTTAATCTGATTGATAAAATAACATTTGGATAGCCATACAAGGCCTGCTATTGAAATTGAGTAAAAATGGTGAAAGTGTCAACTTGTCAATCAGTACAGTCCGTAACATATTTGACAAATTTGCCACTCTTTTTTTTTCTTTGCAATATCAAAATGGTGATTAGGCTTGGTGAACACCAATAGTCGTTTTATTGGGAAAGCGTATTGTTTTATATATATATATATGATTGTCAGGAATTATCTGTGATAGACGTGGAAACACTTGTACTTGTAATGCACGAACAGAACAAAGCATCTTGAGACATTTTGACAAGCTGCATAATGAAATAATACTGATATGGTCCAGTTAGTTTCATCACACATCCACTGAATAAAGAAGCTCCTTCAGTGTGAACACACAGACTCACACACACACACACACACACACACATCAGTTTCTCTTTGATGCCCACCTCTTGTTTGAGCGCCCTCACATAATCCCGAATGAGCAGTTTGTCGGACATGCCTTTTATTAAAACACCAAAATAACAACAGAGAGCTTTGAAGGTTTCATCGAACATAGCGCTTTATTCCTCCAGGAAATAAACAACTGCTTTTCACCCAGCAAACAGTAAGTGTGTGTGTGTATGTGTGTGAGAGAGGAGGTCGTGGAGATGCAGGCAATGGCCGTTGCAGACTGTGTGTGTGTGTATCGCGTGCCTGCCATAATGAATTGTGCGATGGGCCGTCTCTCAGACGGTACGTCAGCTTCTCTGGCTCTTCCCGCTAGTGCTGCATGTGTTGGCGCGCTGCAGCGGCAGACAGACTCTCTGCTCTGCACTAATGCTTTTTGGCAAGACACTGGGCATTTATTAGTGCAGGGAAGGAAATTGCGTGTGTATGCATGTGTACATGTGTGAATGTTTGCATTAGTGCTGTCACAAAAACCCAAAATTGAGTAGTCGACACCAATAGCAGGTTCTTGATACCAATTTTAATTCCACAATAAAACGCTAAATGTGTGATGATTAGCACTTGCCCCTGGATCCAGATGTTTTTAATTTACATTTTTCTTTTTTTGTTTTGTTTTTTTGGCATGCAAAAATATTGATAAAATGACAGATTAATTACCGGCCCAAGAGTGATTGGTTTCCCCTCTTTATCTGGTCAATATTGTTGTTTGATTAATAGGATATACTAAAAATCGACAGTTCCAAGCTGTATTTTACTGCTAAATCTCATGCACATATCTAATGTTTTGGGAGTTGCCTGATTTTTCTTACATTTTCTAAAGACAAATGAGCTGTGTTTTTATTAACACCCTGCCAAGATGGGTGTTTGGATTATGAAGTGCATATCAGCGTCTACGCACATACACACATGCACGCACAGCATGTTAGCGTTCAAAAGCAGTCAGACAGCAATCTGAAACCAATAGAGTCAGTGCTCAGTACAGCCAATGATGTAGAAAGACTGATACCATTACTTACTGGACGTCCCAAGTGTGCCTCTGTGTGTGTGTGTGTGTGTGTGTGTGTGTGACTGTGCATGCGCCTTTTTATGAATGTGTGTTGTTGAGTGCTTTTGTATGTTTGTGCATTTTTTTTTCTGTCTATATATATATATATATATATATATGTATGTATATGTATGCATTTGTTTGTTTCCATATGCTTTTTTTGTCCATGCCTGCTTTTTGTGTTTGTGCATGTTTGTTTGTGCATGTGCTTTTTATGATTTGTTTTCTCATGTGTTTATATACTGTATGTGCATTTGTTGTTTTTGTGTGTGTGTGTGTGTGTGTGCTTTTGTGCATGTGCTTTTTATGAATTTTTTTGTATTTTATTTTGAGGACTTTTGTATGTTTGTGTCTTTTTATGTTTTGTGTGTGTGCTTTGTGCATGTTTATTTATGTTTTGTATGTTTGTGCTTTTTATATAGGTTTTCTTCCATTTATATGCTGTATGTGCATTTGTTGTTGTTTTTTTGTGTGCTTTTGTGCCTGTTTTTATGATTTTTTTTTGTAAGTATGCACCTTTTTGTATAGGTTTTCTTGTTTTTATTTTTAATGAATTAATTTAAATACATTTAATAATAAATTTAATAATTTAATACATTTATTTCATTTGTAATATTTTTGTAAGAAATTTTTTTTATTAGCATTTGTTTTTTGTGTGCGCTTTTGTGCATGTTTTTTTTTTTTTTTTTTTTTTTACCTTTTTTATTATTTTATTCTAAGAGCTTTTGTAAGTTTGTGCCTTTTTATGCAAGTTTTCTTGTGTGTGTGCTTTGCATGTTTATGTATGTTTGTGCTTTTTTTCTATAGGTTTTCTTCTGTGTTTATATACTGTATGTGCATTTGTTGTTTGTGTGTGTGTGTTTTTGTGCATGTTTTTAATTTTTTTTGTATGTTTGCTCCTTTTTATATAGGTTTTCTTGTGTGTTTTTATTTTTAATACATTTATTTAAATAAATGTAATAATAAATATTAATTAATTTTTGCACAAATGTAATTTTATAATAAATAATAATGTTAATACATTTCATATTTAATATTTTAATTTTTTATTTGCATTTGTTGTTTTTGCGTGCGCTTTTGTGCATGTGCTTTGATTTTTTTTTTTTTTTTTTTATGATTTTTTTATTCAGCCTCTTCAGCTTTTGAGAGAGAGACAAAGCTGTGTTTTTATGGTGTGTGCTTTTGTGCATCTTTTTTTTTTTTTTTTTTAGATAAGAGATATTTTATTTTATTTGATATACTGTATGTGCATTTGTGTGTGTATGCGCTTTTGTGCATGTGCTTTTTTTTGTAGTTTTGTACGCTTGTGACTTTCAACCATGCCTTTTTTCATTTAACTAAGAAATATATATTCTGTGAGTGTTGCTGTCATTCCCATTAAGTTACAAAAATGTTATTTCTCAGCAGTTATTTCTTTTTTTTTTTTTTTTTTTCCTTTTTGCAAGAACATTAGAAAACATTCTGAGAATGTTCCTTATTAGCTGGGACATTTGTGTGTGTGTGCACTTTTTTGCATTTGTGTGCTTTTGTGTGTGTGTGCATGCTTTTTGATATATATGTATGTATTCTGTGTGGATGTGGGCTTTGGTCTGTGCATCTACTTTGCTGTGTGTGTTTTTCCATTTTCAATATTCCTGTAGTCCTCTTGTGCTTTGTGAGTGAAGTCCATTTATATTGTGTTTACAGACATGAGTGAGACACGTGTGTGTATTGGGAGGGTGGTGGTCCTGAGCGAAGCGACCCGTCCGAGAGGTAGTTGAGCAAGATGAAACGAGAGGGGTCTGGGAAGTGGCAACATGTCAATATGAAATAGAGAGCGAGAGAAAGAGACAGGAGCCGGAGGAGAGCAGCGAGAGATGATGGATGAGCGACGCCGTGTAGGACGCACTGAACCATACGGGAAGAGCAGAGGAAGAAATCTGACGGAATTGGAAAAGAGAAAACACAGCGAGCTGAAGATACGTGAAGGGTGAGCGGGCGCTGACGAGAGCGGCGATACGTCCGTGTGGTCCGGGAAGATGCTATTGACCATCAAGCGAAACAACAGCGAGAAATTCCCGCCTCTAGAAAATATACAACACAGGGAGCTCGCGCAAAACAGCGTGCCGTGGCTTTGAAGTTGCGCGCATTGGGTTGACGTGTGTTTTTTGACAGTGGTTGGTCATAGTTCATCTTTTGATTTGTGTGCCGGGTGACCTGATTCTGTCGGCCGCGAGCTCATGAATAATCCAAAACAAACAATCATATACAAACACATTAATGCATTCTGCCATGCATGGTACACAGCCTTCAATGTGTCCGTCATCTGAACTTGTGTTGTGTTGCACATCGAGTCACAGATCAGATTGGTCAGTGTAAAACAGTTTTCAAACACATTTTTGTTTTCTTAGAAAACATGCTTCCTTAAAAAACAAGTGTTTTACTTCTAGTTTTGAGTTTTCGTGTTCCAAAATGTGTCCGAATACAATTTAAAATGCAACCCAATTTTTTTGTTTCATTCTAAGCACTGTCAGAAGAAGTGCTGTAGTGAGATTTACCATGATTGGCCCTTTTTTCCACTCATTTACTACTTTAATTTGAAGTACAGTCATTATGAGCAACAGTTTTAAGTGAATTTTGCTAAACGGGTTAATTAGTTACTGTTTAAATATGTCTACTTGAATAATAACATATTTTGGTTTAATGCAGAGTTTCTCAAACTGGGGATTGTAAGAGAATCACAGGGTGTTTCTGGCATTGATAAAAAAGCTAATAAGTGATTTAATTATAAAAATGTAAAATTAAATTAAAAATGTTTAAATAAAAACTAGTGCTGTCAAACTAGTGCATCCAAAATAAAAGTTTTTCTTTACATAGTATACGTTTGTGTACTGTGTATATTTATTATGTACATATAAATACACACAAACATACAGTGTATGTTTTTAAAATATTTACATGTATTTACATGTTTATATTTATATTCATATAATTGATATTATATGTAAAAAGTTTTGATATATAAACATAACATTTTTCTTAAATATACATGCGTGTGTGTGTGTATTTATATATACATAATATACACAGTACTCACTCATATATTATGTAAACAAAAACTTTTATTTTGGATGCGATTAATTGCGATTAATCGTTTGACAGCACTAATAAAAACACAAAATTGTACACTTATGCATTAAAAAATGTAATATTTAATTTGTTTACCTGCATGTCATGTGACAACTCTGACCATCGAAATAAATGTGAACATGTAAATGTGTTGTTAAATTACTGAAATATTAACTTAAAAATTTAGGAGGACATTTAAGTATATATTTTATGTCAGAGGGATTCAAATAAATGTTTATTTATTTATTAAATGATTAAATATTTATGGTTAATGGCACAAATACACTTTGCAAGACCTTTAATTCAGAATTCACTTCTTATCAAGACTGAAAAAACAAATGTATCTGTAATTTTCTACCAGGATATTGTAAATTACACTTTTGATTAAACTAAAACACAATCCAATGAAGTCAAAATAAATGTTAAAAAAAAAAAAAACATATATCTGTATTTTTTTTTTTTTTTTCACATTTCAAGTTACAGTCAAGAATAATTTTTAAGTTAATATATAGTTAGTTAGAAATGCTGGTGGCATGATTTTTTTTAATTCATTAATTTATTTATTTTTTTGGCTATAAAATCCCACAATCCCATGTGTGGTTCAGCGGCCGGTTGAAAGAATAATAAAAAAAAAACACATTTGATGGAGCAGCTTGAGGTAAATTAATTTACAAATGTCCTTTTTTCATTTTTAAACTTATGATTCCATTTCTAGCTAGAAATAACTACGATAGTCATTAAATATTCACTTGGTTATTTCTAAAGCTCACTTGAATTTGTTCTAGATCATTAGACGTGACATTATGGTGCCTTGGAAGCCTTAGGAGGTTCCTTCATACAAAAATCATTGACTGACTGAGTGGCTGAACTGGGTTTTGGTCGCACAGCCTGTGAGATAATGCATTTCTGTGTGTGTGTGTGTGTGTGTGTGTGTGTGTATGTATGTATGTATGTATGTATGTGTCATAAAGGAGAGACGAGAGGTAAACCTCACGGGCAGATCACCCTCGTGAGGCTCTCTGTCTCTTGATGATAAAGGCTGAATTCAATTATTTAGCAACACTTGCAGAACAGACAGCAGCTCACTGTTCCTCCTCTAGGGATGAAGTGCGTGTCTGCCAGAGTACATCTGCTCGGAAAAAGCTGAATTTATGATTCAAATAGCGGTAATGAAATACCAGAGTAATTAGCATCTAATGGTAAACGGAAACGAAGAAGCTTCTTGGAGATTTTGAGCCTAAAATAGCAGGTAGACAGCGTTCTTTGCATTCGGGTTTATAACTCCTGAGTGTATTCGATTTACTCATTTACTCATCTTCATGTCATTCTAAACTTGTTTTTTTTTTTTCATACAGATGGAGAAATTTTTGTTTTTCTTTTCTCTGCATTTACAATGGACACTGATTGAAATGTTTAAAACACATGATTTAAAACACAATCCAAAACACATTAAAAACCATATGAGAAACAGATGGAAGTTGTTATTCGCATTAAAGGAATAGTTCACCAAAAAATGAAAATTGGCAGCATTTACTCACCCTCATGTTTTTCCAAACCTGTCTTCAATCGGCTGAAGAATTTGAGCAACCAAACAGTTGATGGTCCCCATTAACACCCATAGTATTTTTTTTTAGTGATGGGCAATGATTAATCACAATTAATCTCATCCAAAATAAGTTTTCGTGTACATAATATATATGTGTGAAACTGTAAAAAAAAAAAATAAAATAAAAAATAACACAATCTGTTGAGCCAGCTTAAAATATTTTGTTACACCGCTGCCTTAAAATTTTAAGTTCAGTCAACTAAAATAAGTTTAGTCGACTTGAAATGTTAAGTTGTACTAAGTAACAACTTAGATATTTGTGTTTGCTTAACTTAACAGCTGGGTAAGTAACCCAGCTGCCTTAAAATGTTAAGTTGATTTAACTCAAATATCTAAGCTGTCACTTAGTATAATTTAACATTTCAATTTGAATAAACTTTTTTTGAGTTGACTGAACTTAAAATTTTAAGGCAGCCAGGTTACAAATTATTTTAAGTTGACTCAACAAATTTTTTTTTTTTTTTTTTTTACAGTGTACTGTGTATATTTATGTATAAATACACACACATGCATGTAAATATTTAAGAAAAATGTTATATTTATATATTACATATATTTATATTTGGGCTGTCAAACGATTAATGTAAGGTTTGAGTTGGCCTAATATATGTGTGTGTGCTGTGCTTAATAATTATGTATATATAAATACACACAAATTAATCTATATATTTAAGATAAATGTTATTCATATACAAAATATTTTTATTTATATATAATATAAATTATATAAAAAGTTTAATAAATACATATACTTGTAAATATTTCCTAAATATATACATGAATATGTTTGTATTTATTTATATATACATAATAATTACACACAGTACACACAAATATATTAGGCAAACTCAATCTTTTATTTTGTATGCGATTAATCTTGATTAATCGTTGACAGCCCTAATATATATATATATATATATATATATATATATATATATATATATATATATATATATATATATATATATATAAAATATAAATTATATGAATATAAATATATATATATGTAAATATTTTAAAAATATGTACTGTATGCATGTGTATTTTATATATACATAATAAAGATACACAGTACGCACACATATATTACGTACACAAAAACTTTTATTTTGGGTGTGATTAATCACGATTAGTCGTTGCCCAGCACTATTTTTTTTTTTCCCCATACTAAGGAAATCAATGGGGACGATCAAGGTTACCCAAATGTTTCAAAATATCATCTTTTAAGTTCAACAGACAAAAGAAACTCATACAGGTTCGGTGCAACTTGAGGTGAGTACATAATGACACAATTTTTGGATTTAAATTAGCTCCAGATCTCATTAACATATTCAGATCTTTTCAGGTAATTTGTTAAAAATTATTTTGGTTTACAAAACTCATTAGAGTTATTCGTTTTTAAGCGATCCAGTTCTTGAGTTCAACTCACTGACTCATTGATTCAGTTGCAGTAGTTAATGACTCAGTGGAAGGGAAAATTATCAGTGAATTACAACATTCATGTTTATAGTCAACATCTGTAATGCTGTTGTTGCTTTTGCGATCCTATTTTGAAGCTAGAAAGCTTCGGTCCCTGTTCATTTTAATTGCTTTGACATAAAAGTCTGTAGAATCTCTTTTAGTGTTCCACATAAGAAAGAAAGTCAAATGGGTTTCCTAACGACACGAGGCAGAGTTATGATTTTGGGTGAACTACCTCTTTAAATGATTCCATCAGCGCTCAGGGTGTGATTGAATGAGACCGGAAACCACAAAGCCGTCCAAGTCTTGTAGAAACCAGACTTTCCTGAGTGTGTGCGGTTGTAGGCGCTTCTGATAATGCACATGTAGGCCTCGTTCAACAAGGAATGATGGAGAGTTTTGACTTCAATTAATTCTTCATCATTACGTTAATTAATCTAAATCTATAGTTAATTAATTATGCAGTATATTTTTTCTTGTGCATGTTTAAAAAGTCAAAAGGGTTGTTGGATGATGTTTTAAATTGGAAAATTAATATTCATAACTCCTAATGAAGTTTCTAGAATGACCCTCGATTCGTGGCTTTACTGAGATTTAATTAACAATCCTGGCAGCCGACACCTTTGACAGAATGGGTGGCATAATCGAGTGGCGTTGGAGTGACTTATTGTTCGAACACGATAAAACATACAAACATTAATATCTGGCGAACGCGGAGCTCTCTTAAGATCCTCAAAGACACAGACATCTCATAATATGCCATTCACAAATTATCCTGGCAAACATTAGGAGTAAAACTGCTTAAGTGTGAAAATAATGTCATGCAAGACTGAGCAGTAATGAATATATTAGGACTCGGGCATCTGATCCAAGGTCAGAGGAAAATTTGCAGCAACATTTATAGACCCCGTAGAATTTTCAATAATTGCCGTCCTGTCATAAAAGTTTAACCCTCAAACCGTGATATTGATGCCAGACATCGACCGGCAGCTAAATTAATCACATTACTATAGAGTGGGAGATTTATTACACATTTTTTATTTATTTGTGCACATTATTGTTTTATTTGCTTGTGTGGACTTGTTCGTATACATTTTTTTTTTCGCCTTAAGTCTGATATTTTTTTTTTTTTCACCTCAAATCTGATATTCTAGGCCTTCGGTGTACATCTATGTGGCGTTTTAACCAGTTTAGGTAAATGTTGTGTATTACTGCTGTCTTTGTTTGTAGGAGCACATATTGTTAGTGTGCATGTGAGCTCTCAGTGACACTGTCTGTTGACATGAAATCCCACAGACTCCACAGACATGTCATCTCCAGACTGATGGAGTTATGTTCACATCAGCACTCGTGTGTGAACTCTGCATGACCTCAGCGTCCTCCAGTGATTAACCCATTACTGCAATCAGTCAACACGCTGACCTTTAACACCTCACGCTTGACCCTGAATCAACGCAGGCCAACAGTACGTTAGATGAAGCTTGTATAAGAAAGCTTATATAATCCTCATATTCTGATACAAGGATTCTGATCTCTCGTCAATATATATGTATACACACAGCACTAGTCAAAAGTTTGGAATAATTAAGACTTTTTAAAAGTTTTTTTTGTGTTCATCAAGGCTGTGACTAAAAATGTATTAAAAATAAAGTACCTGATTGAAATTTCACAGTAATATCATAATTTAAAACGACTTTCTCTTTTTAATATGTTTTAAAATATAATTTATTTCTTTGATGCCAAACTACATTTTCAGCATGATGAACAGTTATTATCAGTTATTCTTGGTACTCAATTATTAATTATGGTCCTTAATATTATCAAATCAATGCTGAAAAAAGTTGTTGCCTAATATTTTATGGAAACTTGTTTTTTTGTTTTTTTCTGCAAACTTTTTTTTAGTTTGAAATGTAAATCTATTGTAACATTTCAGATATTTCTACTGTCACTTTTGAATAGTTTAATGGGTACTTGCTGATCAGTTTAATGGGTATATATATATATATATATATATATATATATATATATATATATATATATATATATATATATATATATATATATTTAATATATTTTTAATTTAATATATTTATTTTTAGCAGCCATTTTTCCAGTCTTCAGTGTCACGATTGTGAATATGTATATTATGAATATTTATTTTTTATTATATATATTATTATATATTAATAATATTAATATATAATATTAATATTTAATATTATATATATACAGTAGTCAACATTTGAAGTGGATCCAAAATGTTCATTAAAGTTGTCCTAAGACTAGAACGGGTATTGTATTGGTTTAAGGACAACTTTGATGAAAGGTTTTGGTCCACTTCAAATGTCAAAATGGCTGCTAAAAATAAATATATTAAATTAAAAATATATTAAATATTTTAAATTAAAATAATTTACAGTTCATCTGAATGGTAGTAATATTTCACAATATTACAGTGTTCACTGTACAACCATCTGGTGCTGGTGACAGCAAAATAAAAGTAAATAAAAATAAATAAATTAAATATATTAATGTAAAATTAAACAGTTCTTTTAAATTGTAATAATATTTCACAATAGTAATGTTTTAACTGTACAACCATCTGGTGCTGGCGATGCCAAACCCAAAATAAAAATAAATTAATGAAATATTTTATATTAAGTATATTAAATTAAGATTAAACTGTTCTTTTAAATTGCAATAATATTTCACAATATTACAGTTTTTACTGTACAACCATCTGGTGCTGGCGACACCAAAGCTGAAATAAAAATAAATCAATTATATACGTTATATTAAAAATTAAGATTAAACAGTTCTTTTAAATTGTAATAATATTTCACAATATTACAGTTTTCACTGTACAACCATCTGGTGCTAGCGACACCAAAACAATAGGTTCAATTCCCTAGGAATGCATATACTGATAAAATGTATGCAATAAATGCACTTTAAGTTGCTTTGAATGAAAATGTCTTGCAAAAGAATAAATATTAGGATGGTTACATTCATGGTGTATATTTACATAGACTAAGGGCCATTTACAATGAATGAGTTTCTGCGCTCCACTGCACTGCTTCTCCATTGTTTTCTATGTAAATGTGCATCATTATTGGATGTGTTTGACCATTGCATTTCTAAAAAGTCTCAAGTTAAAAGAACTTCATCTTGCGTCTCTTATTTACATGCCAAAAGATGTTGTGTAAGCGCCCCCTAACAGTAACAAACAGTCAAGATTGAATGCGAGACCGTCCCTAGGGCAGGATCTTCTGTTCATCGTCGTGCCTGGCAGTATTTTTGCTATGAGTGTTGTCTGAAAACCACTCCAAAAAAGACAGCAAACACTCCCCTATAATCCTACGAATGTGTGGCGTGTCGGCATAGCCCTCAGCGTTTGCTACTCCACGTTCAGTCGACAAGATCAGAGTGTTCTCTCTCAGTAGGCAGCGGCCATGTTTCATTAATCAGCGCCCGCCATCTCTCCGAATCAACCTTCTCCCGCCGGTCCCCCGTTCCTCACCCCTGTCGGGCTCCGCGAGGCCCTTCCCATCCCGCCGTCAGTTCTCTCGGATGAAGCCGTTGACGGGCGCGGGGGTCTTTTCCATCGCCACGCTGAGGGGCTTTTTAATTTAAGGTAATTAATTGCTGACCTCGTTTGATGCGGCACTTTACGAGTCTTTGGCGACAGCCTGTGATTTTCTGTACTTCTCGCTGCTAGCGAGAACTCCTGCGATGATGCTGGCGCGACCGAGAACGAGCGGGAGATTTTACGAAGGAAAGCGTGGAGGGAGAGGTTGTTGTGATGTGATCCGAGGGGGAAAACACAGAAAGGATCTGGTGCTTTCTAAAAGAGACGAGTGATTTCCCCAGTCTGCCGTTCTTCCTGCTCTGGTGGAGTCTGCATCACTCCGTCTGTCTCCAGACTTGACTGTCAGGGGCATCCACTCCATTTAATCAAACACATTTTTGTGATTACATTCGCCTCCACGTTCCAGAGAGAGAGGAGGAGAGATGGAAAGAGGAAGCCGAGAGTGTTGTGGATCAGTAAACCACCTAGTGCCACAATGTCTGCTGACAAAGTAAATCACACACACATAAGAGACGAGCTGGGCAGCCCATTACAAAAGCACTTCCAACTCATCTCTTTCTGAATCTCTCTCTCTCTTTCTTGCTCACATATTGCATTATTGTTTGCTCACCCTCATATCTTGTATATCTCAAAAGGAGACATTTAAAGCACTGTCCAAGCTGATCTTTCCATACAACGAAAGTGAATGGAAATTCATGGGATTTTAAGTAATTAATGACTTGTTTCCTACACTAAGCTATGACCTTCAGAAAGAGAAAAATAAAGAGACCACTGCAAAATTATTAGTTGGTCTGGTTTACTTTTTATAGGTATGTGTTTCAGTAAGCTGAACATTTCTGTTTTATTCTACTGTGTAAACTACTGACAATGTTTCTCCCGAATTCCATGTTTTTTAAAGCATTTATTTGTAGAAAACATCAACTTTTTTTTTGTTTTTAGATCTTAAATAGTGCAAAGAAAACAAGTTATTATTTATTCTTGAACATCAAACATTAATATTTTAACTTAGGAAGAGTTCAGAAATCAGTATTTGGTGGAATAACCCTGATTTTCAATCACAGCTTTTATGTATCTTGGCATGCTCTCCACCAGTATTTCACATTGCCGTTGGGTGGCTTTTTCACCACTCCTTGTGCGAAAATTCAAGCAGCTCTGCCTTGTTTGATGGCTTGTAGCCTCGCGTAGCCAGACCTTCAGACTAATGCCGGTTTCACACTGGATGCGCAAGCAGAGCAGAGGCAGTGCAGAAGCGGTGCGCCCATTGTGCTTTCACACTGGCTGAACCGCGGCTTGTGTACTGCAAATACGGGCGAGTATGGTTCATTCGGTCACGCTTTTCACGCTTTGACAACTCTGTCATTTGCTTTGATTTATGATATAGGCAACATGTGATGCAGCCGTGTTCCCCTCTGTCCCACACACACGTGCATATATCATGCTGTACATAGGTAGTTTACAAGATAAAAATAATCTTAAAGTTAGTAAGTGCCTCTAGTTTTAATAATGTAAGCAGGTCTTTAAAGCTTGAGCAATAACAAAAAATTATTGAATACATTTCAGACAAAGGTCGTCTTAATGATTCCCAGTTTGGTTAATTAAAGCAACCGTTTTTCAGTAAAGAAAAGAATATGTAAAAGTAGGGTATTTGGGGTAAAAATCGCCCCTGCTATTGGGGCTAAAAGGCACAATAATTTACAAGATAATTAATAGATGACTGACTTTTCCATTTGTTGACATGACATGGTTAGATTCAGATGGTAAATATCACATATTATGTATAATATTATAATACGTAATATATACATAATACTATATTATAGAGATAATCACCATGTTTATAATGAAACCATCATATTTAAAAACATATTAAAAAATATCATTTATAAAAAATATAATTTGTTGTTACTACTGTAAATCTATATTAAATTATTATGCGATCTCCTTCAATGCTTTTAGAATCTTCACTTTTAAAAATGATTTTGTTTCTGTATATAATGACAGTAGCCTATTTATTGACTGATTGATTATTTTATCAAAATAAGCAGAAAATAGTACAAACTTTGCTAACACGATTGTTTTGAACAAGTATAAACTTAATATTTATTAATAACATTATTTAAAAAAAAAACAAACATTATTTTAGCTAAAGTAGGGCCCACACTGGTGAGCCTTTTACCCCATGTTTGTTAAACACGAAACTCACTTACATGATTTTATGGTAAAATTATTATATAAATTGTTAATTTTCATGTTAATCAGGTCAATTTTGATCAAGAACAATGCTATGTGGCTTTAATTTAGCGTAAGCGGCACTGCAAAAATAGACTCGGCTCCGAAACGATCGCGGCACTGCCGCTTCTGCTCTGCTCCTGCTACGCGCTGCCGCGCAACCACTGCGTGCGGTGTGAATACTCTAATCTGTTAACGTGGGTGCCAAAAAAAATACGTGCTGCTCACGCCCTGCTCACGTGGGCAGTGTGAAACCGGCAAAACAGCTGGCCACATGATTGACAGGTAAAGCAACCACGCCGCATCAAGTTCAATAGTGTGGAAATGTCCCCACAATAACAGTGTGTAAAACTCTTGTACATATTTTAAATGTCTGTGCCACACACTTTACATATTTCACCTTCATCTTGATAAATGCTCACAAATGCAAACACAATGGCTTTCTTTTTCCATGAGGGGATTTAGCGTCACAAAATCTTTGTTTCCAGGCAAGATATTAATGAACGCAACATACACGTCTCCTGGAAATATTGTAGAATCAGATGATGACTTCGAAACTCCTGAAGTGTTTACATTGTCTAAGGCTGAGATTAGATGGTTTGTGACCATCCATCTTCCTCATCTTCCATTCAAGAGGTTTTCAGTGGGGTTCAGGTCTGGAGATTGGGCTGGCTATAGTCTTGCGTAGCCAGACCTTCAGACTGATGGTAGAAGGTCTGGGAATCTTGGCTGCTTTGAGTGGCCAAGGACTGCCCAAGAGGCCATATGATTGACAGGTAAAGAAACGAATCACGCTTCGTTTTGTGCCGCATCTTGGTTGGGGGAGTCACAGCATCTTTGTTTCCAGGTGGAACGTTAACAAACATGACACGCGTCTTCTGGAAATACTATAGAATTCAATCAACCACATGACTCCTGAAGTGTTTCCAATTTTGCATGCCATATGCATCAGTCGTTCAGCCATCGGTCTGTGGGTGTGACGTCTGAGGTTGAAACTTGATGGCTTGTGAACATCTATCATCTTCTTGATCACATTCAAGAGGTTTTCAATGGGTATCAGATCTGGAGACTGGACTGGCCATGACAGAGTCTTGCTGTGGTGATCCTCCATCCACACCTTGATTGACCTGTGTAGCACGGAGGACAACCTTGTACCTTCTTCTCTGACAGTCTTGTTGGCTTGATTCATGCACACTTCACAAAGACGAATGTGCCCTTGCTGAGCACCCCCAGATCATCACCGATCCTCCACCAAATTTGACAGTAGGTGCAAGACACTGTGGCTTCTCCAGGTGTTGGGCAAAGCTGAAAATTGGACTCATCAAAGATCCAATCCTTACATTTTTTGCGAACCTCAGCTTTTGGCTCTTCTTTGCTTCTCAGTGATGAATGGTCTTATTTCTTGTTTTGCACAACTTCAGCCTGCCATTAGGAGCTTGTTTTGAACCGTCCTCACCGTGCATTTCACACCAGCTTCCGTTTATCGTTCTTTTTGTAGGTCACTAGATGTCATCCTATGGTTGTTGAGTGGGATTTGAATGAGTTGGCGGTCATCCCAGTTAGTGGAGAGTTGTTTTCATCTGGTTATAACTTTTTTTTGTCCCCAATGTCTGCAGCTTGACCTTGTTCTTATGAACCGCTGTCTTTGAAATTTTAAGGATGGAAGCAGCCTTGACGCCAGAATTGAACCCTTCTTTTCCTCACTCACAAACTTTTCTTTTCAACTCTTTTTCTTTTGGCGTGGCAGATTTTTACAGAATTTGGAGTGGTCTTTCAGTTTTTTCCAGAGCTGTAGTGAACAGGTTGTAGAAATGCAACATGTACCAAACATATAATGAGAAATGCTTACAAGTTTTATTGCTGTTGTCAACAAAAGAGAAGGTTTAAAGATTTGTGGCAGTTTTCCTTTTTTCCTCGTAACTCCTAAACTGTCGCAGGCTCAAATGTCTTGTATCGTGATTCTTGGCTCATGGCGGTGAAAACGCATGCCTTAGATTTGCAAAATCTTTGGATACTTTGGATTTTTTTAAAAACCTACTATTGCAAACTAGTCCAAGGTTTTTCACCCGTTTGGAACCAAAGCGGTGCAGAAAAATGTCAATGATTATCAAAAAAAAAAAGTTGAACTTGTGACTCACCGTCGAGAAAGGGATGCCAAAACGTTCAAAAGGGGTAGGGCCACTTTTAGTAAAATGCCTATAATTCCTGAACGGAATGAGATATCTTCGCTAAACTCAGAATATTTATGCAAGAGCTCAATCTAAGGCCACAGGAAAAAAATCACAGAGCTTGGCTACTTGGTAGTGCTTTTAGACGGGGAAAAAAAACATAAAAATGGCTATAACTGCGCAACCAATTGTCCTTTCAACATGAAAGTCGGTGTGCACGGTTTAGGTCCAAGTAAGGACATTTTCGTATCTCAAAAAACATGGCCACTGTTGGCTGATGAATTTTGAGCACAGGTTAATGGAGGCTGATCGGAACTTTCTGAGAGAAATTCTAAAGAAATCGGCCACTGGGGGGCGATATCACATTTTTCAAGGGTGTACACGATTGTACGTCACGTTTTTTTGCACATATGCATGATATTTGTATCATACAGTAGAACTCCTCATTCCAGACAGCTTTGCCTCTAGAACCACTGCTGTCAATCAAATCGTTTGTTAAATGATTGAGATGATGTCAAAAACCTACTTTTGCAAACTAGTTTTAGGTTTTGTTTTTTGTTTTTTTTCTGAAAAAAAAAACAAAAAAACACTGCAGTACAATTCTCTGGACTCTCTAGGTCAATAATTATCAAAAAAAATGTTGAAATTTACCCTTTGGGAGGCTATAACGGGGTAGTTTAGAAAAGAGGCCTGTCCAAATTTACCCAAAATCCTATAAAGCATAAAGAAAAACTCAAAACTCAAAACACAAAACCCGATGAGCACATGAGACCGGTGATTCTAAACAAGCATGCAAAGTTTTAAAGAGTCATAAACGTCATAACAGTCATACACTTTTTAAAAAAAACATCATATTTCTATGGCAAATTAGCTGCATTTGCCAAAAATGCTTTTTTTCAAACATTGATTTAGGTGGTTACAGGCTTGGTAAACAATGTCTTTTTCTATATTTGCTTAAATGCCTTAAAGTGCTTGAACCCCAGTAATTGCTGCCTGTATAAGTATTGTTAATATTCCCCAAAACATGCTTTTTGTCATTTTTTGAGCTTGACCAGCCACCATCCACTTTTGTTGAGTATGATTTCAAAACGTCTTATGTGCTCTATGGAAGTCAGGTTTTGACCAACATGAGGCGAAATAAATGGTGACAGAATTCGTATCTGTTTCTTTAAGTCTATTTTCCAATGCACAAAGCATTTTGTGTGTTTTTGCAAATGATTTCATGTTCATAAAGACAGTAATGCTAGTATTTGTGAGGCAGCCTTAAATTAGAGCATAGAATCTCTTGCTACAGCTGATGGAAGTATAACAATTGAAATCAATAGATGGGGAGGAGAAACTCAGTCTCCTTCTGACTGGCCCAGACAGAAATGAAAATGGCTCCATTTCCTGTCTCTCTATTCATGGAGGAATGAATAAGAGTCATGTTCACAGTACAATAACATAGAAATGGAGAAAGTGGGGCAGAATGGCACTTAGCACAAAGCAGGGGTCCCTGGAAATGGACGGAGTTTAGTGGTCCATATGTTTCCTCTAAAAGCGCGTTCACACCGATAGCAATTAAATTGCAGGAAGTCACCAAGGCGCAAATCGCAAGTCTGATCACTTAGTAAAGTAACAGCACACCATTTGTATGACTAGTATCAGTCATAGTGGTCCTGGTGATGGTGTTGCTTTGACTGGAATGAAGCAGATCTGAAAATCAGCAGATCCTCTGATCGACTTGTAGAACTCTGTGTAGAATTTTGAATGTTCATCATTTACAAATCAAAACATAAAATGTGAAAAAAGTCAGCAGGTTCAGTCTGAGCTTCTCATTGATATTGAAACCGACTCGTTACCCATTTCTTTGGTCTCACATCCTCCTCCCTTTCAGCCTTCTTTCTTTTCAATGATTTAAGCCGTCGGACTGCCGGGAGTACGGAGCCGGCACTGATGACGACAGCAGCGCTTTATTTATGCACACATGAAGCTCTGTCGGCCGTTAATTAGTAGAAGTAATTGGTAAGCACTACTAACGAACTGCGGATAAAATGTGAGCGTCGAAGCCATCAGAAAGATTATATTACATATGCAGAAAAAAGCGTTTCAAATCACTTGAGATGGACTGAATTTGAGGCCTTGATCGTCTGGGGTTGAAAGGAGGTCGAGGATGGCATTGCTCGTCAACACTTCCTGTTCTTTGTGTTTTAAATGTGGGCGAGGGCAAAGTAAAACATGTCCTTTTCTCTCGTTTGCTGTGTGCATGTGAGATCTGTATGTGTGTGTGTGTGTGTGTGTGTGTGTGTGTGTGTGTGTGTGTGTGTGTGTGTGTGTGTGTGTGGTGTGTGTGGTGTGTGTTAGGCCTCCCCCTAAGGCTACCGCCCGCAGGCATCATTAGGCATGATTTACAGTCTCTGATTTCATCCACTTCATGTCATTTAGATCAGCGTGGTGCATGCTGAGAGGAGCTGGGCTGACCGCTCACTTACTATTTGTGCGTGTTGACAGTTTAAAGCAGTGTTGAGGGTTTTGGAAATGAGGTTGTATTACTAGCACTGCTTGATCCATGTTCAAAGTCAACCTATTTGCATTTCTTGTACACTATTCAGTCTACCTTTTTGGTAACATCGTACCTTTTTGGCCACTTAGGTTTCAATTAACAGATGTCGACCATTATTCACAACTCAACTGACAATTGACCCTTCGCAGGAAGTTTGATTGACTGGTGATCTGACCAATCATAATGCCGAATCTGCCATTTTTGTCTGACAAAACAGACAGGAGAGTAGATTAATGTCAGTGGACTTGAATTTGAAAAATGGTGTGTAATGACGTCTTTCCGTGGTTGAAACAAGATACCATCTGATGTTCATTCATGTTTATTTCATGCTATAACTAGTAATTAGGAAAAGATGATCGTTTCACGCTAGGGATGTGACAAGATCTCGTGGCACGAGATCTCGCGAGATCCAATATGTCTCGCCAGAATGTGACAATATCCTCGCAAAACATTTTGCAGTGTTTACATTAGTTAAAAGATCGCAATCTCTATTCAAACACCCACGCAATCTAATTCCTAAATGTCAACGATTCAGCTGTGTCTATTACGACTGTTTCACATCGCGCTGCCCACACATTGACGCTTGCATGTGAAAAGACATTAAAATTGGATCCGATCCAAAAAGAGCAAAACAAACAGTCTTTTCAACCACATAATGATCATTATTTCTGTGTTACAGACATTTATATAACAGAAGTACTGGGCTAAAAGTTTATAGTTTGAGTATAAACACGCCAATAGAGGCACTACAGCAGTCTGTTGCGACACATTAAAGAGCCACAAAACAGTATTTTTTGTTGTTTGAATTTCTTAAGAAATAGGAAAATTTGAAAGCTGAAACTAAAACAGAATTTTAAGTGAGGTTACAAGCTACACTTATAAGATTAAAAAAATTAATGCAAGGACATAGAAATTTAAAGAAATTTGTATGTGTATATATATATATATATATATATGTGTGTGTATGTGTGTGTGTGTGTGTGTACTTGTTTTTGCTACATTGTGGGGACCAAATGTCCGGCCTGCGGTCCCCACAATGTTAAAAAATTACCAAAAATAGTAAATGATGTTTATCTGAAAATGTAACAGTGCAAACATGTTTTCTGTAAGGGGTAGGTTTAGGGTTAGGGTTGGGTTAGGGGATAGACGATATCATTTGGTCAGTATAAAAACTATAGAAGTCTATGGAAAGTCCCCACAATTCACAAAAACAAACATGAGTGTGTGTATATATATATATATATATATATATATATATATATATATTAGCATTTTTATTTTTAGCTTTCAAACTTTCTAATCAACATTTACAGTATATATATGGATGGACTATATATATAGATGGATGGATGGATGGATGATAGACAATGGATTAATGAATAGATGGCTGGATGGATGATGGATGAATGATAGATAATGGATAGATAAATGGTTTGATGGATGGATGGATAGAACAATGGCTGGATGGATGATACAACGATGGATGTATGAATGGATAGAACAATGGATGGATGCATTAATGAATAGGTAGATAGAAGGATGGATGGATAGATGGGTGGATGATAGACAATGGATGAATGAATGATTTGATGGATGGACAGAACAATGGCTGGATAGATGATAGAATGATGGATGGATGGATGGATAAATGGTTTGATGGATGGATGATGGATAGACAGAACGATGGATGGATGAATGGATGATAGACAATGATAGATGGTTTGGATGGATGATGGATAAACAGAATGATGGATGGATGGATCATAGATGATGGATGGATAGATGATAGATGATGGATGGATAGATGGTTCGGATGGATGGATGGATAAAACTGGCTGGATGGATGATAGAATGATGGATGGATGGATGATGGATAGATAAATGGTTTGGATTGTTGATGGATAGACAGAGCGATGGATGGATAGAACAATGGCTGGATGAATGATAGAAAAATGGATAGATGAAAGGATAGAATGATGGATGGATGGATGGATAATAGACAATGGATGAATGGTGGATAGAACAATGTATGGTTGCATTAATGAATAGGTAAATAGAAGGAAGGAAGGAAGGATGGATGGATTATAGACGATGGATGTATGGTGGACGGATGATAGAACGATGGATGGGTGGATAGATGGATAGAATGATGGATGATAGGTGATGGGTAGATAGACAGGATGATGGATGGGTGATGTATAGACTGATGAATGCATGGATAGATAGACAGACAGAATGAATGATGGATGAAAAATGGGTTTATGGATGATGGATGGATTGATTGTGGATCGATGGATGAATGGATAAAATGATGGATGGCTGGATTGATAGAATGATGGATGGATGGATAGATAGACAGACAGACAGATAGATTGATTGATTCCCAGAATGCATTGCCTGCATTGAAATTCTTTGAATTGTGATTCAGGAATTTCATCTACCTACTATGTTCCCAGTTCCAGAGCCAACTCTTCAATTCAGAATTTTGCCTAAATGTGATGTCTGCAATGTTTCAGAATGAGATTTGACTACTAACTCTAATATTGAAACATGCACTTTTCGTGATCCATCTATTTTAGATGGATAAACTCGATTTGCTTGCTCTATTCTTTCTCACTTTAATCAAATATCTGGTTTCACTTAGAAATACACCAGATTGCTGATGTAAAACCCAGTCGAATCCCACCGTGCATGTGGTTTTGTTTTATCTTCCTCCTGCTGCTGGAATATTTTCTGTATTTTAAGGGTTTTTAGGTTGCAGTTTAAGCATCTAAATGCCTACAACACTTTCAGGCCTGCATTTGTGCACAATATCCTCTCTGCAAAGCGTACTTCTCATCCATACTGTGGTGTAATGCCTTGAGCTGCGTGTTGCAAACCCACTGTGGGTTCCGTTATCTCCACTAAGCTTCGGTTCTCGTCTACATCTCTTCTCAACTCTGCGAAACCCATGCACGTATCCACCCATCCCGACCGGCGACGGCACGAACCCCATTATCCTCCTGCAGCAGATTTGGGCTCCGGAGCACATTAAATCTCCAGCAGGGATCAGGGTAAACAAATAAACAGGTAAATCGGCTTTTACCAAGTCTGCCGCTGAGAGCTCCCCGTGTGCTTTGATCACATCTTCCTCGTAATCTCTCTCCTCTACTCCGGCTTTGATTGCGGCGTAAGTCAGACTCTCGCGCGAGTCGGAGACGGCGATTGCGCCGCTTCCTTCTTAATCGCGGCGTCTGGAGAAGGCCTCACGCTCGGATTGGTGGAGATGAACATCAGTAAGCAGGCGGAACCCGCCTCCCTGATCATGGAAAAGCGAGGCGCCGCTCTGCGAAACCCTCAGGAGAGAGATGAATCATATCAGCACCGGTGTGTTTTAAAGGTGCTGACCGCTCGTCTGCCACAAACCGCCCTCAGCGAGAGTGTGTGTGAGATGAACGCAGAGAGAATGATTAGCCTGCTGCTCACATTGAGGAGAGAAGGGCATCGGGGAGGAAAACGAAAAGGCTCGTTTTTACTTTTTCAAGCATTTTAAAGTGACAGTTCACTCAAAATTAATGTTGTGTTTTAAGAGATACTCTACACAAGTGTTTGTAGTGCAATTCCATGCATCGCGTTACGAAATTGACTGGCAAATGATGCATTTTCAAGGTTTTCACAAGGGGTGCTATAACTGCCATTACTATGAAAACTTCTACGATCCATTTTATCATTCAGGTCATTTAGTTTAAAGCAAAGAATCTCCATTAGAAAGGTGACATGCACATACATTGCAAAAAATGTTTTAATTTCCTGTTGTATGACTATTTTTATCCAGATTTTCATTAAAAATATCTATAATATTTATTTTAAATGTCTAAGATATCTAGATAACTTAAAGCAACACTGCATAATATATTAAGGTTTGTCTTTTGTCTTAAATACAGTTAAATAAAATTCATTGAGAAAGCTTTTTAAATTCCTGTTCGGTTATTGAATTGTAAACTGAGGTAGAAAACAGAATAAATTGCATTTTGATGCAGGGTTATTATCAGAAACTAAAACCATTAAAAATTCCTTGGGGGGTAAATTTACTGAAATAAAGCATAAAACATTTATTTATTTAATAAAATATTATTCATTTTCGTTTTAGTTTTAATTTGAATTTTAAAATTTCAGCCTGTTGCCAAGGTAAAATTTCTCATTTTTATTTAGTTGAACTTAATATGCAAAAATCAAAAACTAACACTAAAATAAAAATTCTATATATTACATACAAGTTTAAAAAAAAGTTTGAATGACCATTCTTGTTCTGATTTTAATTGAAAATATCTATAATATTTTCAGTTTAAATATCTAAAATATTTAGATAAAGCAAAACAAAAATCTTAATATTTAAAAATCTTAATATACAAAAATCAACTAAAACTAACACTGAAATAAAAATTATGTATATTAAATAAAAGTAAATATATATTTTAATGACCATTTTTATCCTGTATATTATATTATTACCTGTATTATTAATATTATTATTATTATTATTATTATTATTATTATTATATTTTTATCCTATAATATCTAGATAACCTAAAGTAATTTTTTTGTCTTAAATACAGTTAAATAAAATTAATTGTGAAAGCTTTTTAAGTTCCCGTTCAGTTATTTAATTTGAAATTGAGGCAGAAAACTGAATGAATTGCATTTTGATGCAGGGTTATTATCATAAACTAAAACCATTAAAAAAATTCCCTAAGGGGAAAAAATTAAATGAAATAGGGCATAAAACATTCATTTATATATATATATATATATATATATATATATATATATATATATATATATATATATATATATATATATATATATAATTAAAAATATTGTTATATTTATAATGAATATATATATAACACTGTTTAAAGCTGTAATTTTTTAAAGATATTAATGTATAATATATATATATATATATATATATATATATATATATATATATATATATATATATATATATATATATATATAGATTGATAGATTTCATCATATTTCATAAATGAGCTTTTGTTTAGCAGGTTGGAAGAACATGTCATTTTCCAGAATGCATTGCCAGTGTTGATTTTCTTTGAATTGCTATTCAATATTTACCAATTGCTATTCAATATTTAATACATTTTTTTTTTTTTTAAATAATCTTTAGATTTTTTTTTTTTTTTTTTTTTTTTACTGAAAATGAGGTAAAAAAGGATAATTAAAAAGCAATTAGGAAGTCATGTTTGCAGTGTAGCAAATAGTTTCCACATCTGGTTTAATGGCACAGGACACTTTACCGCCCCCTTGAGTACTGGAGTTTATTACAGGCACAGTAACGCTCAAACGCTGCGTAAAACGGGCAGCGCTCAAGCGGCTTTAGTGCAAGCCAGAGAACAGAGAGGAAGTGTGTCTGTGTTCTCTACGGGCCTCTCTGCAGGAGGGGATGATGGGATCATATGGTCTCTCTCTGTGTCTGCTGTCTCAGCACACATGCTGCTGCGGGCGACCCCACGCTGGCTCGCGCGTTTTCACAGCGACTGTGACTGCGCTCACAGCTGCAGCCCTCCTGCTCCCGGGGTGCCTCGCAGCAGCCGAGCTCCGGTTTTGTCGTTCTTTGTCTTCGGTCATCACCCCAAAGACACCAGCTCGATGACTTCTCCTTCAAATACCAGAGGAAATAAGCAAAAAGAAGAGCGGCCTCTAGCCAGGAAGTGTTAACGATGTTTGACAAGCAGACTCAGTCCCACATGTGCGCAGCTGTGCGCTCCAGAACCAAACACACACGCACACAATGTCCCACATCCCCTTCACCTGCTGCTCTGCTAGTCACACACGGCTCTCTCTGGAGCTGCCATCATGACTCCTGACTGCCAGAACCATGAGAATGAGAGATGAAGGCACAGGAGACAAAAAGAGCGAGAGGAATGGAAGAGGACAGAGTAAAAAGAAGCAAAGCTAGAAAATCTCACATTTACTTCTAAATTATTTTTCATTTTTTAAAAATAATTGTATTATTTTTGTCATTATTTTATTTTATTAAGTCAATTTAAAATGTTAGTCATAGAATCTTAAACCTTTTGATATCATGTCATTTTTTTTCAATTTCACAGTATTTTATTTTATTTATTAATTTTTTTTTAAGTCAATTTAAAATGTTAGTCATGGAATCTTGAACTTTTTCCACCCTCTCTCTGACCTTCAGAATAAAATTGGCACATTTTCTGTTTGACCTTAAGGAGTCATATCATAAATATTGATATCATGTCATTTATTTAATTTTATTTTATTATTATTATTTATTTATTTATTTATTTTTTGTCATTTTATTTTATTTTGAAGTCGATTTAAAATGTTGAACTTTTTCCATCCTCTCAATAAAATTAAAAATAAAATATATATAAATATGTGTGTGTGTGTGTGTGTGTGTTTATTTTTTTATTTTATTATTTTTGTCATGTTTTTATTTTATTTTGAAGTCAATTTTTTTTTTAAATGTTAGTCATGGAATTATTTCATTTTATTTTTATTTTTTAAAAATGTATTATTTCATTTTATTTTATTTTGAATCAATTTAAAATGTTAGTCATAGAATCCTGAACTTTTTCCATCCTCTCTATAAAAATATAAATATAATATATATAAATGTGTGTGTGTGTGTGTGTGTGTGTGTGTTTACTTTTTTATTTTATTATTTTTGTCATGTTTTTATTTTATTTTAAAGTCAATTTTTTTAAATGTTAGTCATGGAATTATTTTATTTTTATTTTTTAAAAATGTATTATTTTATTTTATTTTATTTTGAATCAATTTAAAATGTTGGTCATAGAACCTTGAACTTTTTAACCTCTCTAAACTTTAGAATAAAATTGTCACAATTTCTATTTGACCATATTTTTTTAATTTTATTATTATTATTATTTTTTATTTTTTTATTTAATTTTATTTAATTTTATTTTGAAGTCAGTTTAAAATGTTAGTCGTGGAATTTTATTTTATTTTATTTTATTTAAGTCAATTTATAATATTAGTCATAGAATCCTGAACTTAAACCTTTAGAATAATATTGTCACAATTTTATAATTTTTATTAATGCGTCCTCTCTGAGTATGCATTTCTTTCTTTCAAGCTTGCTGACCCCAATTTTTGAACAGTAATGTAGTGTATGTTGATGTGCTCATCATACTGTTATGATTTTAAGGCATTTTGTAGTTTAGTTTTAATAGTGTGGGTGGTCTAGAGTGGGAGATTTGCATCATTGCAACACCGTCTACATAGTACCTCAAATTCTTCTAGCTCAAAAGAGTAAGAACTCCTGTTTTTCATGATATGGTAGAAAGGAGAAGAAATGTAGTGAAGAGAAGAAATCAGATGATTTAGAGGCTTTAGTGAGCAGGAGATGAGAGAGCGACTCTCTCGACTGCGACTGCGACTGCAGGTTTGGAAGAGAGAAGATGAGCTCTCTCATTCTGTTCACGTCCGGCACATTTCATGCCCTCTGCTGAGCTGTTCGTCTCGGGCCGCTCCACCCTGCACATGCAGAGTTACGTACCGTACACCATATGCTTCACATCCATCAGCACAGCCAGCTGCAGAAAGGGGGGTCATTGCCGAACCTATGGGATATGCTACCTATGTGCATGTACTTAAACATACTAGGCTGGTGTGAGTTTGATTCTGATACATGATATTTGCACATTTTTACTTTTTTCCTCCCAGGTAAAATTTATGAAAGCAATACACAAAAAAAATAAATATATATATATTTTATTCATATATTTATAAATATATTTATAATAATAATAATAATATATATATATATATATATATATATATATATATATATATATATATATATATATATATATATATATATATATATATAAAATAATATATTTTGAAAAAAAAAAAATTGCGCAAATGTATTTTCTACCAATATTTTGGGGGCTTTTTAGTATATTTTTGTAAAATATAAATATAAATAAATATACTTTAAAAATATAAATATATTTTTATTAGCAATCAAAAATAATTTGTACTCCACATATTTCAATCCGAAAAATATATTCACAAGTTATTATAATTAACTATAATGAATTAAATAAAATTAATTAATTCATTAAATAAAAACATTTTATTTTATCTAGTTTCCAAGGCAGAGTTTCTCAGCAAATGAAAAGAGGAAATAAAAATGTATGTAAAAACCTATGAACATTTAAAAAGAATAGAAAAAAATATATTCACAAGTTATTATAGTTAACTAAAAATAAAAATAAACCCATACAAAATGATTTTTGTTACTTGAATAATAATAAAATAATGTTAACTGAAATAATAAATAAATAAATAAATAAATAAATATTTTAGCTAGTTTCCAAGGCAAAGTTTCTCAGCTGCATTTAGTTTACTGCCTCATTTAAATTTGACTACCTTGTTGGTAGCAAATTTGGAAAAAACAAATAAAATAAATAAATAATAATAATAATAATAATAATAATAATAATAATAATAATAAATTAATGTAATAAAAAAAACTATATAGACATTTAAAAAGAACAGAAAAAAAATATTCACAAGTTATTATAGTGACCTAAAAATAAAAATAAAACCCTAAAAAAAAAACAATTTCTGTTGCTTGAATAATAATAATAATTTTAACTGAAATCAAATAATAAATAAATAAATACAATAAAAATATTTTATTTTAGGTAGTTTCCAAGGCAAAGTTTCTCAATTGCATTTAGTTTACTACGTTATTTCGATTTTACTACCTTGTCGGTAATAAATTTGAGGAGAAAATAAATAAATAAATGAACTAAATGAATAAATATAAAAAAAAAAAACTATATAGACAAAGAACAGAAACAAGTAAAAAATGGCAAAACGCACAATAAAATGACTAAAACTTTAACAAAAATTACCATGAAAGCAGAAAATATAAAATTTAAAATATTAACAAAAACTATAATAGCATCTCAAACAGTAACATCAACTATGTCATATTTGGTGAAAAACTCAAAAATGTAGGCCACTGTAAGACTGGAAATGTATTTTAATGCCAAATGCATTTTAACTAAAATACTTTTTGAAATATATTTTGGTATATTAGGGTTGAAATTTTTCAATTTCAACAATATATTTTATTGAGGTTTTTTGTTTACAACACATATTTTTAAAAAATGTAATTTAAAAAATATTTTGGACATATGGGTGTATTATTCTCATTTTTAAGTTAAGTTATATGGATAAGCCTTTATGTATTTTCTGTTCTAAATCACAGTGTAAAGCGGTGCGCCTGCCTTTATGGTTATGTTTCATAGGTGATGTGTTTTAGTCATACAAACCCTATTTGGAAGCTGAAAACATGCTTTATAGTTGTGTCTAGCATTAACCAATATCAGATGCTGATATTGGGGATGCTGGGATAGAGATTCAGTGTTGGGCTGCCCCCTGCAGTGAGCAGGAAGCACTGCACAAGGGCAGAATGAGTTTGACCTGAGGATCAGGAAACACACAGTGAGCCTGAAATGCAGTGGAGTGCAGGAAGTGTCTTTCTTAGATGACCAGTCCTGGATGAGTCTGAGTTCTGTCTGTTTCTTTCAGTTTCGGCCTCCCTTCTGTCTCTCTCACTCTTTACGTCTGTTGTTACCCAATCGAAGTTTCGCAGTAGCGAAAAACCTTGGGGCTTGGCAGCTGTAGCGCTCATGTTAAACTTTATGTAGCTTGAAAGTGCTTTTCAAAGACTTCGATTTCCTAGCTGTTTTATTCTGCCGCAATATCTCTTTAGGACGTGACGAAGCCAGCAGCATGTGGCAACATTCAGCGATTATGAATTATTGCGAACAAAACCGCCACATCTTTCTTTCCTTCTTTAGGGTTGCGCTTATGCGCCTACGTCGACATTTCTCATCCGAACCCGCACGCGATATCGCACGAACGCAGATAGAATCGTGTTGAAATAATGTTTGGCTTTCTTCCGAGGCGTATTTGTAGCTCTGGGTGGGGGGGATGCGCTCGTCCTTATTGTTCCTCTCTGGGGACGAGCCACTTCTGTCATCCTCAGCGGCAACGTCTGCATCACTCTATCGATCAGCTCCACAAATCGGAGGGCAGAGAGCGAAAAAAAAGACAAAAAGACAGAAGCTGAGGGATATAGAACGCCTGTAAAAAAAGAGAGAGGAGCGGGGATGCTGGGAATTGTTTGTCTTGTTCAGAGACGTTAGGCTGAATGAACTCGACTGTCGGTCGTCCTTGATTTACGCATGCTGTGGATAGACGACGTGTCTCCAAACACAGCAGGCTGTTATCGCTAAAGCAGCCTTTAATTTCCAGCAGCTCACAGTATGATAAAGAAAAGTCATACGCATATGTTCAGAATGATTAACCTGTACATGATGTTTGTGAACTTGGCCTGCTCTCAAAGCTATTGACTACATGCTTTTTTTTCTGCAGGAAACACCAGTGCTTGCAAAGTAGAAAAATTACAGTTCTGTATGCAAATATTGAGAGGACGACGTCACTGCCTGTTCGATTTTGAAAGCCGTTTGCACAAATGCATTCAAGATCAGCAAAATGCAACCGAATGAAACAGAATGGAGGTGTCATGCTTTTAACTTGCCATTCGAAAAATGGCAAGCTGTGTCATAAATGTGAACAAAACCAGACATAAGGGTCCATTTTTTTTAAATTGAGATTTATACATCAACTGAAAGCAGAATAAATAATTTCCATACATAACTGATGTCAAATTTGTTAGGATTGGACAAATTTGGGCCGAGATACAACTGTTTGAAAATCTGGAATCCAAGGATGCAGAAAAATCTAAATATTGAGAAAATCGCAATGACGTTCATAGCAATGCAATTTACTAATCAAAAATTATGTTCTGATAAATTTAAGGTAGGAAATTTATAAAATACCTTAATGGAACATGAGCTTTACTTAATATCCTTTTGGCATAAAAGAAAAATTGATAATTTTGACCCATACAATGTATTTTTGGCTTTTGCTACAAATATACCCCTGCTACTTAAGACTGGTTTTGTGATCCAAAAATGACCATGCAAAAGTAACCATTTTTTTTTTTTTTAAAGAAGTCTGCTAAGCTCACCAAGGCTGCATTTATTTGATCAAAAATACAGTAAAAACAGAAAATATTATTACAATTCAAAATAGCTGTTTCTATTTGAATATAGTTTAAAATGTAATTTATTCCTGTGATGCAAAGCTGAATTTTTAGCATCATTACTCCAGTCTTCAGTGTCACACGATCCTTCAGAAATCATTCTAATATGCTGATTTGCTGCTTAAGAAACGTTATTTTCAAATAAAAAAAGCTACTAAATATTATTGTGGAAACATTTTTCAGGATTTTTCAAAGAATATGATGCAATGATGCAATACGGTATGATCACAATAGTGATTTGATGATACGATTTTCTCACTTTTTTTTTTTTAGATTTAAAAATGAGACTTAAGACAAATTATACATGAAAAGCTGTTCTTTTATTATATCTTAGACAAAATACTGCACATTTCTTTGTGAAATTGCAATATGTTAAATAACAAAACTAAATTTATAGGCCTTTTTTTAAACAAATTCCAAATCAAATATATATATATATACATATATATATGAAGAGTTCAGATGCAAAACCAGATAAAAGCCATTTCGGTCAGAAATGAGATAATGATACTGAGTGAATGCTCTTGACACATATTATACGTCCATCAAATACTTTTTCTTCAAACTTGCTAAAATACCAGCTTCAGCCCAATCAGAAGTACCGGTACTTACATAGAAACCTATACATCTGAGCCTGATAAAAATGCATTTTTTAAAGAAAGACGTCAGATGGATTTACCTGCTTTTTGCATCTATATATATATATATATATATATATATATATACACACACATACATACATCTGTATTAATACAAATAAAATAAATCTCTTCATATAAACAAAATAATGCCTTGCCTGTGCTTTGTCTATTAGTGGCAACTGCTACATTTTAATCACAATCCAAATAAAGATGCTGCATTCATGCAGCGTCAGCAATTTTTATTTTAAATTTGATTGTATAATTTCGAAATTTGAAATGAAAACAGAATGGTCTGACTTTAGCTTTGTGAAACCGTACAACATAAAACACACATGCATGAAACAAAAAACAGCAGACGGACTGAATGAGAATGCAAATTCAATCTTTGCCAGCAGGTGGCGCTTATGGAACAGCAGTGATACAGCGTTTTATTGGTTACTGCTGTAAATCAAGCAGTGCTATGCTTATGATTACTACTTTAAAGGATTGATTCACTCCAGAATAAAAAAACCCTTGTTTATTTACTCACCACCATGTCATCTAAGATGTTCATGTCAAAGAAATTAAGGTTTTTGAGGAAAGCATTTTAGGATTTTTCTCCATATAGTGGACTTTAATGGGGTTCAGTGGGTTGAAGGTGCAAATTGCAGTTTCAGTGCAGCTTCGAATGGCTCCGACTATCCCAGCCAAGGAATAAAGGTCTTATCTAGCGAAAGAATCTTTAATTTTCTTTAAAAAAAAAAGTGAAAGTGTATATACTTTTTAACCACAAATGCTCACACAAGATGTAGGCGGAAGTACCAACCCAATGTTTACAAAGCGAACATGCAAAGAAACGCCCTTTACAAAAAAAAGGTAAAACAACGATATCTGACAATTTTGAAGTTGGAGGAGAAAATGAGATGGAGTTTTTCGCCCTATCCTACCTTTTTGAACCGAAGTGCGTAGGCGAAGAACTAACCTTGTTTGACTTTTCCTACATGATTATGTAATGTGTGAAGTCATAGAGCTAGTGCATCACAGAGCTAGTGCAAGATGAGCATTTGTAGTTGAGAAGTATGTGTATTTATATACATCTCTTTTTTTTTTTTTTTTTTTTAAGAAAATGACTAATCTTTCCACTACATAAGACCCTTATTCCTCATCTGAGATCGTGTTGAGTCCTTTGAAGTTGCATTGAAACTGCAATTTGTACCTTCAACCCGCTGATTCCCATTAAACTCCACTATATGGAGAAAAATCTCTTTAAAAACCTTCATTTCTTTTCGACTGAAGAAAGAAATTTTTGTTCTGGAAGTGAATTAATCTTTTAGTACATGTTAGGTAAGATGAAAAAAAAAGCCATCTAAACTTTTCTGAAGACTGTCACTTCCCAACAAAGATACATTCATATAAACTCCCACCTGCAACTGTATTGCAATTCATTTAACATCTCAACCGACTTGAATCGTCACATACTTTTATCCATTTTGGACCCACATCCCAAACTTTTACATGGTAATGTATATTTTTTATGTTTCGGAGAAGAAAGAAAATCATACATGTTTGGAACAATGCCAGATTTTTCGTTTGTTGGTGAACCTTATTAAAATCTCTTTATAGAACAACACAAAGCAACTCATTCAGTGTGAGCACTAACAGTGAGTGGGAGATTCTTAAACTTTACTTAAACGTTGTTCTTAAACTTTAAAAAGTGAAGATTATAACGTTTTTGAAGACCAAAAACTGATTTGGCACACCTGGCAAATCCAGCACAAAATTAGCACACCTACAATGGAAAAATTATCTCCAGAAACAGGAGGAGAAAGTTTTGGAAGTTGAAAGTTTTTCTAACTGTAGTTTTAGAGCTAAGTTCAACATACAATACAGGTGAAAACAGGCTGGTTCATTCCAAGTGGTGGAGAGAGATTTAAAAATTCATTAATTATGAAACAAAATTGTGAAATTAATTGTGAAAATGAGAAATATCAGTGCAGCGCAGCCTTCCAAACACATTTTGGCACATCCTAAAATTCTCAAGCAGCGATCATCCACGTCTTCCACGCTGAAACGGATGCACTCGGCTCCACCTGCGTGCGCAACCGCAGCCACACGGAGCCGGAAGAACCAGAGAATGAAAAACACACAGACAAAATAATATAAATTACAGCAGTTATGGTCTATATGTTTCAATTTAATGTGCTTGTAATGATAAATTATTTTAGTTACGCTGCCCGAAGAGGACTTGAGCAGTGTCGTGGTGGCCAGGACATTAGAACAATTGCTGCTGTCAGGGGAGGCTGTGGCCATTAGTCAATAAATTAAAGAGTAATTACAATGGTTTCTGCTTCTGTGACTCTATCTGCGAGACCTCACACAGGTGGAATAGAAATGTGTTCAGAGACCGGAGAGAGAGAGATGTTTCTGAATCGCATCCAGCTTCAATGGATGACATCAGAGAAAGTTGGCTAGAAAGTTCCTTTCTCCTCCTCTCCTTAACTCATTAAAGAAAGGAAGATGGATCTTCACTAGAGAGTGCTTCACTGAATCACCTTCACATTTGCATATACTATAGGAGTCTTAAAGCTACAGTAGCAAAAACAGCTCGTTTTGGGTCAGGACATGATACAATTCAAAAATGACTTACAGATTTGTTGCAAACTTGAATAAACACAATAATCTTATCATTTTATCCATTCTCATGTTGTTAGGATAGATATTACTGCTCAACTGTTTTGCTACTTATAAGAAATGTTTCTTAGAATGATTACTGAAGGATCATGTGACACTAAAAGACTGGGGTAACAATGTTGAAAATTCAGCTTTGCATTGCAGAAATAAATTATATTTAAACAAAAATTATTGAAAATAGAAAACAGTTAAAATTGAAAAAATATTTCACAATATTTCTAATAGTGGTCAATTATTGGCACTGATGGTTATTGTTATCGGTCATTTTCAAAACTGATTTGCTGATAAAATAATTTAAAAGCATTTAAGGAAAATTTTGTTATTCTTAATTTTGACATTAATTTTTACACCAGACATATATACCGGTTCAAAATATTGGTTATCGTCTACTTTATATTTCTAATAGGGGTCAAGCGATTATCAACCTGATAGATTATTGGCAACCGATATTAAGCATTTTTATGGTTATCGTATCGGTCGTTTTCAAAACTAATTTGCTTATAAAATAATTAAAAGCATTTAAAGAAACTTTTGTTATTCTTAATTTTGACATTAATTTTAATTTTTACACCAGGCATATATAACAGTTCAAAATATTGGTTATCGGTCTACTTGATCTGTAATAATCTGTGATATATATTTCTAATAGGGCTCAAGCAATTATGAGCCTGACCGATTATCGGCACCGATATTAAGCAATTTTATGGTTATTGGTCGTTTTCAAAAACTGATTTGCTTATAAAATAATTTAAAAGAATTTAAAGAAAGTTTTGTTATTCTTAATTTTGACATTAATTCACTGAATCATCTTCACATTTGTATATACTATAGGAATCTATAGGTATCTAAAGGTACAGTAGCAAAAACAGTTTTTTTTGGATCAGGAAGTGATAGAAAATGCAAAAATGAATTACAAATTACAAAATTAAAATAGAAAACAGTTAAAACTGTAATAATATTTCACAATATTTCTAATAGGGGTCAACCGAATATCAGCCTGACCAATTATCGGCACCGATATTAAGCATTTTTATGGTTATCGGTATCGGTCATTTTCCGATAACAATATTCTGATAAAATTATTTAAAAGCATTTAAAGAAAGTTTTGCTATTCATAATTTTGACATTTTTTTTTTATTTGTAGACCAGACATATAAATCAGTTCAAAATATCGATTATCGGTCTACTTGATCTGTAATAATCGGCATCTGCTCTGAAAAATACATATCGGTCGACCCCAAATTTCTAGTCAAACTAATAATTTTAATCATTTTAAAAATCCTATCAAACACAAACTTCTGAGTGGTGGTCCGTATATGTATTGTATGCATACGTAAGGCCCATAAATCAAATTCATACGAGGGAGTCTATTATTTCTGACCCGCACTGAACTTTTGTCTCGCAGTAGGACACAAGCGCCAACCCTTCCCTTCTAATAAAAGTCTCAGTCGCTGACAGAACGCATAATGGTTCTACCTGAATCCAGTCATCTGCAGCGGCAGCAGAGATAATCCCATCCGCAGGTAAAAGCACACTTGCATTAGACAAATCCCCAGGTATTCTCACCAGAGCCGAACGGAGAGAGACGCCCGGGGTTGTTCTGTGTGCACTCAGCGCCTAATAATATATGACACCCCTACTGCTCTGCTTTATAATACTCAATCATAGAGCGCAAACATATTCCACCGACAAATGTGCAAAGAGTTTGTGCATACAGAGAATAACCAATCGCATCTAAAATCAGCAGCAGCAGACAGAAAGAGCAAGATGTCAGTTCACTTACTTTAGTACACTATGGGTAGACTTTATTAAAACTAATGAAGTGATCTTAAGCTGTTGATGTCTAATGGTCAATCTTTGACACCAGTATGCATATTTCTAGATTTGAGATTTTCCCAGAGTTGGAAATGTATTTATTAATTATTTATATATTTAAAATAGTATGTGAAGCACTTATGCTGCAATGAATATTTTAAAGTATTAGTAGTATTGTGCACTGCTCTGGTGTCAACTCAAATTAAGTGTTTACTTCTGGCTTGCACTTCCGGTTTGCATTTTTTTTCATCTTTTCCTCTTATAACATTACTTTTAAGATGAATTGTATTTATTTATTTATTTGTTTGTTTGTTTGTTCGTTTATTATTTTAATAAGCAGTTACTTTTTAGATTTTATTTGTATTTTTATTGAGCATTTTATTTTTTTTGTTTTAGTTTATTAATTTGATTTTAGTTTTATTTTTTTGAGCATTATAATTTTATTTAATTTAATTTTTTTATTTAGCAGTTACCATTTTATTTTAGTTTAGTTTATTAATTTAATTTTTTTTATTTTGTTGAACATTTGCTTATTTTATTTTATTTTTATTCTATTGAGCATTTTCCTTTACTTTTTACATTTTTATTGAGCATTTTATTGAGCAGTTTTTTATTTATTTCATTTTAATTTAATTTTAGTTCATTTCACTGAACGTTTGCCCTTTTATTTTAGTTTAGTTTAGTTTAGTTTAGTTTGTTGACCGTTCGTATTTTTATTTTATTGAACATTTGCCATTTTATTTTACTTATTTTATTTTATTTTAGTTTAGTTTATTTGTTGACCATTTGTATTTTATTTTATTTCATTTTATTTTATTTTATTTTGAGCATTTGCCCTTTTGTTTTATTTTTTGTTTTATTTTACTTTAAATGTCATTTTAGTCCATTTTGTTGACTTTTTGTCTTTTTATTTTATTGAGCATTTGCCTTTCTTTTTTCTTTCTTTATTTATTTATTGAGCATTTGCACTTTTTAATTTTATTTTAATTTTTGTTTATTTTATTGAGCGTTTGCCCTTTTTTTACATTTAATTTCAGTTTAATTTAATTTATTTTGAGAATTTGCCCTTTTTATTTTTTATTTCATTTAATATTTTTATTTTATTATTTTAAATTGTATTTTATTAATTTCAATTTAGTTTATTTTGTTGACCATTTGCCTATTTTATTTTATTTTATTTTATTTTATTTTATTTTATTTTTATTGACTGAACGATTGTGCTTTTATTTTAATTTAATTGAATTTAATTTATTCCCATTTTATTTTATTTTATTTTGCATTCGTCACTGGCAGTGAAAGAAACGGTGTTCATACTATTATATCCGCAATTTATAATTTGGTAGTATGCTGTTCTGATATCCTTATGTCCTTCAGCTTCACTCTCCCTCTCAGAAACAGAGCGGTAAAGACACACACACACACACACACACAAACATATTGCGGTCACTTCCTTATGCTGCTCGTCATCTAGCCATGCTAATGAGTTTATTTGAAACATTTTCACTCATCCAGTATTCACACACACCCCTCGAACGCACCAGCACGCACACACCCATGAGTCTCCACTGGAGTGAGCAACTTTTTCTCAAGGGCAAATGCAGAAGTTTAGCAGAGCTAGACAGCAGCAGCATCTATACTGAACAGTACAGGTGTGTGTGTGTGTGTGTGTGTGGGGCTCCGCCAGGTGTGTGAGATGTAGGCATGTTTCTGACGGCAGAAGAACACTCCAGAATCTGCTTCCATCTCCACGGGATTCCCTATTATCGCCCGAGACACAAATAGCCTTTGAATTGTGGGTAACAGGTGTCCGGAAGTCACAAACAAATTATTCGTACGTCTAGAGGAGAGTCGCAGAGAACACGCTGTTTGTTTGGACAGAGCCAGCTGAGCGTCGGCGCGTCTCGCAACCTTTTTTGTGGCTTTCATCAACAGCCGCCTCGTCTTCACTAATGAGGCGTAATCTTAATAGCGTGTCGCCCCCTATGAGACGGGCGCCGTGCCATTCTGACGGGCTGACACGGGTGGAAGGTGTCATTGGCTTAACGAGGGGCGTAAATCTGACACAGCGGGACCAAAAAAGGTGCTTTATCGGCCCGTGGCGACACACACACTCTTTCATAGAAGAGGAGCCCAGAGACAAAGAGAGGGAAAGTTTAAAACTGCCTCCAGTGAAAGAGCCTCTTGTGTCTGGGCTTGCGTCTCGCCCAGCTGCGGGGCCGTGACAGCTGTAAACGCAATGAGACATTCAGCGGATTTGGCCGTGTCCTCCACCGGAGAGGCCCCACGCGGCGCTCTCAGACGCCGGAACTGCTCTCCCACCTGTGGTGCCCACCTGCACACAAATTCGGGCTTGATTTATGACGCCGAGGTACGATAAGTTATAGTTCTGGCAGAAGTGTGAAAGTGAAGACTTAGACTGTTGCAGGTGAGCCGGTCCCACCCATGAAGCACCCGTGTCTGAACAATTACTAAGCAGATTTCTGAAGCGTAAGCCACAGGTTTTTATTTCTTAACGTCTGAAATGTCAAAATCAGTTTATTAATATTACACTGTAAAAAAAAAAAAAAAAAAAAGTGTCAAACCACTGGCAGCAGCAGCTGCCAAACAAAAAACAATAATTTTACAGAAATTTTCATTACAGATTTTGTAGAAAAACAGTTAATGGATTTTTCCTTGTTTAAATTAAGATTTAATTTACTTTTTTTTTTTTTTTTTCAGTTTTTACAGATTTTACAATGTAATACATAGTATTTTGACAAAATTTTAAATAATTGTATTAAATAATGTAATTGTGTGAAATTATGTAATTTATTTTTGGTTAATGTTTATTACTATTTATTATTTTTATTTTACTTTTTAATATTTTCATATTTTTATTTTTTATATTTATTAAAAACAACATTAATCTCTGCAGTTAATTCACAGCATAAGCATGTTTGTCAAGTTTATAGATTAAAATCTTTGTAAAGTTTTAAGATTTAATGTTGGTTTACACAGTTATTTGCAAGTAAAAATGATATATATGAGCAGAACTACAGTACCGTTCAAACATTTGGGCTCAGTATTTTTATCTATTTTATATATCTATTTTATTTTTTAATTCTTATCAGCATAATTGCATTTATTTGATCCAAAATACAATCAAAATAATATTAGTATAAGTAATATATTTAAGTATTTTTATGGAAACTTTCTTTTTTTTCCAAATGAACAGTATTTATTAGAAAATAATCTTTTGTAACATTATGAATACCTTTACTGTCACTTGATAAATTTAATGCATCCTTGTTTTTTTGTTTGTTTGTTTGTTTGTTTTTAATTCTGACCCCAAACATTTGAGTAGTACTATATAATTTCACCTGTCCATTAAATAATCAGCAATCACAGAAATTTTATTTTATATTATTACATTACATTACATCACATTACCAGTCTGGTCAGTCATTCAGGTTTACTTATTTACTCCGTTTTATTTTTATTTTATTTTATTTTATTTTATTTTATTTTATTTTATTTTATTTTATGTTTTAAAATAACAATGATAATAATAACAATGCCAGATATTGATATTATTATTATTATTATTATTATTATTATTATTATTATTATTATTATTGTTATTATTACTTTTTTTTATTATTAGTCATATAGTTGATGTCATGAACAAAATTGTTAATAAATAAATTAATAAAAAAAAAATTCCACCTAAAAACATAATTAATTTGCTGCTTTAATTTTTTTTATGTAAAATCAAATAATTGTTATTATTATTATATTATTATTATTATTATTATTATTATTATTATTATTAATCAGATAGATGGTGACGTCCTAAAAATATCTGTTGCTCTCCACACAGTAAAAATGTCCACCTATTTCAACCTAAACTTAAACTTAATTAATTTTCTGCCTTAAATCAAATTCTTTTTTATTATACATAAAATAAAATACATTGTCATATTAACTTATAATAAACTGGCTTAAAAACTTAATCAAAAATAATTTTAAAAAATAACTTTGGTAAATTGGGTAAAAATATTTAGATCCGTTTTTGCAAAAACGTGGATCTTTGCAATCATTTTGTCTTTGTTTGTTTGTGTGTTTTGTTTGTTTGTTTGTTTGTGAGTGGGTTTTTAAATGCCAACTTTTATTTTATTTTATTTTATTTTGCATTTGTCATTGGCAGTGAAAGAACCTGTTCTAGTATAGCACAATTTCTAATGATTTCTTCCGTATATTTATACAAATGTTCACCGAGATGCCGCACCGTAATTGAAATGAATCGTTTCTGCTCAAGTCTTATCATGCTATCATCTGTTTCAGTTAAATCTTACTGCTAAACTACTCTTAAAAATGCTTTACATGCCCATTCCTTTCTGTTTAAGTGGACTTCCCCGGCTAGAATAGACATCTGAGACGTCGGAAGTGTGGCTCTGCGAGCCTAGGTGCGTATTAAGGGGGCTGAGGAGAGAAAAGGCTCCCTGAAAGTGGCCTCCCGCCGACTGGGGAGATGAATCCAGGAAATGGGGGTCAAAAGCATGTGAACCATGAGTGACTGCCGGGATGATGCAGCGGTCATTGATATGCATGCCTCTGCTGGTATTTGTGGTGAGGGTTTGGAATGAGGCGAGAGCAGATGATCCAGCCCTCGACTGATGCAGTATTTATAAGTCAGAGCCTCCCCAAATGAGCATTTGGACAAAGAGGAAGTGCTCGCTCTCTCTCTTCCACTGCGAGCGCTATTTATCTTGCTGGTCTCTGATAAATGGCGGATCTGTATGTACCTCATTCATTGGTGTAGCTCTCGTTGTCTCGCTGCGTCAGCCTTTTCTACAGCTCCACCACGGCGCTCTCTAAACTATTCATGAAGTGCTCGTCAAACACCGTTAAATCTAGATAAACCCTTAAGGAAGAGGTTTGTGCGCTGACAGCTGCGCCAAATTTCGGATGCCAGATTTCCAGGACTAAATTGCGAGTGTCTGTCGGTTTGCCTGAGGAGGAGAAGCGCTAATGTCCAGAGTTTTGCTTGACAGCTGGCTGTAGCATATGAGAAATATGTATCATTGTTGTATGAGAGGGATTTGTTTTGGGATAGAAGAGATTTGTTTGGATGTGCTCCGTCTTAGAGACACATGTCACCCTAAAGCTCCTGTTTATCCTCGTCAGCTGTTCATCTGATGGGCCCGTCTCACAAATGCACATTGATTTTGCCCAGTCAGTCTTCTGAGTATGCAGACGCGCTCACGATCATCTCCTACCAGCATTTCTAGAGAATAATTGGTTTAACTGATATTTTGTAATTAAATTCAAGTTTCTACCTAATTGGTTTTCATTTAATATCAGGAAACAATGTATTCACAGGCAGAATAATTTACTTAAATCAGTGGACTCAGATTTTACAATGGCTATAAAGTGGCAACCCAACAGAGATCCGACATTTTAAAAAAGTGAGTTTATTTAGACAAATACTTTATTATTAAACTTGAATCACTATTACAGTCAATAATTATCTGCACAAAACAAATTGTGGCCTACAGTCCGCCGTTTATCTATCCTCAGTGCGAGAGAAGCCGTATTCAGCATAGCTTTATCTTGTGTAATTTTGTGTATGGTTCTTCAGGACAACATGTCATACAATCCATCCAGGTGTCCATCTGCCTAATTTGACTAGCTTTCACCAGGGACTAACATGTAGAGTTTTGTATTGAGACTCACTAGTTGAGAGTTTTTGTTTTGTTAAAATACGAATTATGTAACATTTTTTTAAATGATTTATTTATTTAAATTATGTAACAATTTTAGTTGCTGTATTTTATTTATATAAGCAATTAGATGTAGCTTGCTTGAAAGCAATTAGTTGCATAATAAAGCAATTGTATTATAATAATAATAGTAATGTCAGGTTTAATTAATAGTAATAATAATAATAATAATTATTATTATAATTATTATTATTATTATTATTATTATTATTATTATTATTATTATTATTATTAATAATCACATAGTGGATGTCATAAAAATAAATCTCCACACAGTAAAAATGTCCATCTATTTCAATCTAAAAAAACCTAAAGCTAAAAATTATTTTGCTGCTTAAAGTATTTAATGTCTAATCAAATTCTTTTTATAATAATAATATTATTATTATTAATCAGATAGTTGGTGATGTCATAAAATATTTGTTGATCTCCACACAGTAAAAAATGTTCACCTATTTCTACCTAAAAGTTATTATTGTATAATCACATTTTTTTTTAATTAAATTAATAATAATAATAATAATATTAATAATAATAATATTGCCAGGTTTAATTAATAGTAATAATAATAATAATAATAATAATAATAATAATAATAATAATAATAATATTAATATATATATTAATTATTATTATTATTATTAATCACATAGTGGATGTCATAAAAATAAATCTCCACACAGTAAAAATGTCCATCTATTTCAATCTAAAAAACTTAAAGCTAAAAATGATTTTGCTGCCTAAAGTATTTATATGTTTAATCAAATTCTTTTTATAATCAGATAGTTGGTGATGTCATAAAATATTTGTTGATCTCCACACAGTAAGAAATGTTAACCTATTTCTACCTAAAAGTTATTATTGTATAATCACATTTTTTTATTAAATCATTAATAATAATAATAATAATAATAATAACAAAAATAATAATAATATGAATAATAATAATAATAATCAGATAATGTCATAAAAATATTTGTTGATCTCCACACAGTAAAAATGTCCACCTATTTCATCCTAAAAACTTAATTAATTTCCTGCCTTAAATTTTTTAATGTATAATCAAATTATTTTATTCAATAATAATAATAATGCCAGGTGGTGTTATTATTATTTTATTATTAATCAAAAATATTTGTTAATGCCCACACAGTAAAAAATGTCCTCCTATTTCACCCTAAAAACTTAATTAATTGGCTGCCTTACATTTTATGTATAATTAAATTCTTTATTATTATTATTATTATTATTATTATTATTATTATTATTAATCAGATAGTTGATGTCATAAAATATTTGTTGATATCCACACAGTAAAAATGTCCACTTATTTCAACCTAAAAACTTAATTAATTTGCTGCATTAACTTTTTTTTTTATGTAGAATCAAATTCTGTTTATTATACATGAAATAAAATACATTCTCATTTTAAATTACACTTTAATAAACTGGCTTAACAAATTGGGTTAAATGTTGCATAATTTAAAAAATATATAAAAAAATTTATTTTGATTCGTTTTGGAAAAACATGTGGCCATGACCTAGCCGATTGATCATTGTAATCATTTTGTCTTTCTTTGTTTTTTCCCCTGTTTTTGTCATTTCTGTCCCGTTCTCTGTCTTTGTATTTTGCCTCTTTTTGTCTGTATCATTTTTTTCAAGTATTTCTCCTTGACTGCTCAAGTCGGGTCAGCGTCAGTTCCCAGATGCTGGTGAATTGAGGTGTTTGTGTGTGTGTTTGTGTGTGTGTGTGTGTGTGTGTGTGTGTGTGTTGTAGAGTGTACAGTGTGGGTCAATAGGCTGCAGTGACAGAACAGTGCCGCTCTCCACATCTCCACATGACTGAATAAGAGCTGATCCATTCCCATTTATTGATGGGAACAATATGAGACACTAGAATGACTAAAACCACAGAGCACACCCTCCTATCTCTCTTTCTCTCGCTCTGATTTTCTTTTTATTTCGGTTTCTCTCACTGGAGAACCATCAGCGTCAAGAGGATGGACAGAAAGAATATTAAAAGAGTATTATGAAGAAGAGTGGAAAGTACATAGAGCGGCCCCAAATGTATTTGGACACTTAAAAATGTCTGAATGTCATAGCTTTAGATTTCTCCAGGTATTATAAGACTATTCTTATATACAAAATGCCCATTTTTCACGATTCAATCAGGTTCTGATGAATACAATGATATCTCTTCCTATTTTATTCCTCTCGTTGAATATCTTTAACTGAAATGCGTCATATTACAGAAGTGAAATGGCCTATGAACGCTGTTTTGTGTTGACTTTAAGTGTCTGAATGCATTTTGAGGCTGCTGTACAATCTGTATGTCACACCACAGATATATTGAGACACAGCCACGGAGAGAGAGAGAGAGAGAGAGCGAGCTAAGAGGGATGAAACCAAAAAAAAAAAAAAAAACATCCAACGCCTCTCATATCATTTCAAAAGATGAATCTAATCTCACTGCAATCAGCTCTCTCGCTCTAGCGCCCGTCTCTCGCATGATCGTCAGCGGCGGTCTCTCGGCACGCTCCCATCCCCTCCCCACAGGCCACGGACGCTTCGCTTTGCGGTTATTAACCTGAACAGTGGGCGCATCTGAGTCTAGGTTAATAAGCTGCTGTCTTCACCTCACTCTTTGTCGGGAGAACAATGTTGTCAAGCCTCCAGAAATTGGCAATTTACAACAGAGATGGAAATGGAAGGCAAGGTACTCGTCTGTGGAATGCTTTTTATAGCCGGGCCCACCGGCGGAGCCTTGCTCTCCCACAGCCTTTTAATGATGGATATGAAATTACAGAGGTGTGAGACTGAGATGAGACGGGAATGAGAATGGACAGAGACAAGGCGAAGGCAGACATGGGTGCTAACCAGCAGCGAGTCTACTGGACTTTATTTAGAAAGGGTTAGAGCCAGATAAAAAGCTAGATATGGAGTTGGCGTCAACTGGATTAGACAGGTCTTGAGAAACATCATGGTAAAGATGACTGTTTTGACAGATAATGCAGTATAAATGTTGATGATATACAGTAAGCAAGTGTTTATATATGTACACACACACGCATTTATTTATTTATTTATTTATGGAATATACTACTTAACACAAAATTGATTTAAAATGCACTGAAAAAAATAAGAGATTCTTTAATAAAATCCTAGAATACCTCAATATTAAATATATATATATTTTTTCATATTTATTTTCATAAAAATAATTAATACTAATTAAGTAGTCACTTAAGTTTATTTTCAGTTATTATCAGTTTATTTTCTGATAATATATACTTTTGGCTTAACAAATATACTTTAATTTATTTTAGATTAATATTAGATACTAATATTAATTTAGATACTAATATTTTAACGTCTTAGGACGTAATGTAATTAGAATGTAATTTTTATTTATTTATTTATCTATTTATTTATCTTTTTAGTACAAAATTCATTCAAAATTTACTGAAAAGTACCCTTCATTCTTTAATATAAGCCTGCAGTACCTCAGTATTATATTTATTTTTAATATTTATTTTCTTAAAAATATATTTTCACATATTATCAGTTTATTTTCTGATAATATATACTTTAAAATTGGCTTAACAAATATATTTTAATCTAATTTATTTTAAGGTCTTAGGATGTAATGTAATTAGAATGTAATTTTATTTATTTATTTATTTATCTATCTATCTATCTGTCTTTTTAACACAAAATTAATTCAAAATTTACTGAAAAAAAAAACTACCCTTCATTCTTTAATATAAGCCTGGACTACATCAGTATTATATATTTATTTTTAATATTTGTTTTCTTAAAAATAATTAATATTTCTGTAGTCGCTTTAGTTTATTTTCAGTTATTATCAGTTTTTCTGATAATATCTACTTTAAAATGGGCTTAACAAATATACTTGTATCTAATTTAATTTAGTTGGATTTAATTTAAGGTCTTCGGACTTGATGTAATTAGAATATAATTGTATTTATTTATTTTTATTTTTTTAATTGTGTACATGTGGTTTAGTCGCTTCTAAATTTTACCATAAATTTAAGCACAAACTTAAGTACATATACATTTATGAATTTAGCGGACACTAACAAAACAACTAACAAAGGAGGAACAAAAGCAATTCATCACGGATTTAACAGTATATATTTGTAATATAAAATACCATTTAAAATATTATTTTATTTTATTTTATTTTTATTTTTATTTTTTTTTTTAAACACAAGTTTGCTCAGATTATAATTAATTTCTTCCCAATTAAATTGCAAAACATATTTTTTGGTCTCTTGGTGCAGTTATTGTAATGCCCATGTTATTTGGCACAGCTGTGATAGAAACGATAATCGAAAATGGCTTATTGTTTTAAGTGGGTGTATTGTATCTCCCACCTCTAACGCAGTGGTTCTGCCAGGAAGCACTTGATTGAGCTGCTTTGAAGCATGTGTTGATTTTGATTGATTTTTGAAGGCACGTCCCTCTTCGTTCCAGTCGCGCAGCACGGAACAAGGACACAACTCCGTCAGGACACAGTGAGAAAGCTACCGCTACATAACAACAGAGCGGAGATCGGCTGCTCCTCAAAGATGCCGTGCTTCCCGCGCTGCCTTTTTGTAATACCCTGCGGTCTGGGGAAAATTAATTTGGCTCCCTGTGGGTGTGGAGTTGGCTGAGAGATTGAGGAGGGAGGGAAGGAGGGTGAAGCGTCCTGTGTGTGGAATCATGGACAGGTAGCAGCCCCGGCCCCTGACAAACACAGATAGTCCACAGCCTCATGCTGATGTATTCATGAGGAGTCCTGCACCTCCAATAACTTAATTAACCCCATGTAGCAACCCACCGCATACTGTCCCTTCCACAGCAGATAACACACAAGACACCATGCAGGAAAACACATCATGCGTCTTCCTCGCTCTCTCTCGTATCTCACCGTCCTGTGCAGGAATGTGTGGCGAGATTGTGAAAATGTTCCAGGTGTCTTGTGTCTCGCACAACAATGGCAGTGTCAACTCTGTGAGATGTTTGTGAGAAACATTTTTTTTAGCTTAATAGATATAAACCAGGGGTCTCAAACTCGATCCTGGAGAGTTTAGCTCCAATTTGCCTCAACACACCTGCCTGGAAGTTTCTTATATGCCTAGGAAGACCTTGATTGGCTGATTCATGTGTGTTTATTTAGGGTTGGAGTTGAACTCTGCAGGACATTGAGTCTTTAGGACTGAGTTTGGAGACCCCTGATATAAACTGTTGTTCCTCAAACATTTTGGTTCCATTTCTTTTGTAGGTCATTTCATGATGGTTTGCTCTGGTTTTTGCTTACCCATGACCCGTACATGGAATTTGTGCTCTGCATTTCACCCATCCAAGTTCACACACTCAGCAGTGAGTAGTGAAACACTCACACACACACACCCGGAGCAGTGGCCAGTGCTACAGTGCCCGGGGAGCAGTTGGGGGTTCGGTGCCTTGCTCAAGGGTCTCACCTCAGTTGTGGTATTGAAGGTGTAGAAAGTGCTGGCCGAGACTCAAAATCCGACTCTCTAACCATTAGGCCACGACTGCCCCAACGTTCTACCACCCATCCGTCGTTCTATCCATCCATCCATCAACCCATCCATTGTTCTATCCATCCATCCATACAAAGTTCTATTTTTCCATCCACCCATGCATCATTCCATCATCCATCCATTCACTCATCCATCCACCCATCCGTTGTTCTAACCATCCATCGCTCTATCTATCCATCCACCAATTCGTCATTCTGTCCATCCATCCATCCATACAAAGTTCTATTTATCCATCCACCCATGTATCATTCTATCATCCATCCATTCACCCATCCATTGTTCTATCCATCCATTGCTCTATCCATCCATCCAACGTTCTATCTATCCATCCACCCATCCGTCATTCTGTCTATCTATCCATCCACCCATCCGTCATTCTATCCATCAATCACTCTATCCATCTATCGCTCTATCCGTCCATCCATTCATCCATCGTTCTATTTATTCATCCATCCGTCCATCCATCCATCAGTCATTATGTCTGTTTATCCATCCATCCATCCATCCATCCACCATCCGTCGTTCTATCCATCCATCCATCGCTCTATCTATCCATCCGTCGTTCTTTCCATCAATCAGTCTATCTGTCCATCCATTCATCCATCCACCCATCCATTGCTCTATCCATCCATCCATCATTCTATCCATTCATCCATCCATCCATCCATCCATCCAGCCATTGTTCTATCCATACATCCATCCATCCAACAATCATTATGTCTGTTTATCCGTCCATCCATCATCCATCATTCTATTCATCCATCCATCCTTCCATCCATCCATCCATCCATCTATCTTTCCATCTATCTATCCATCATCCATCCATCTATCTTTCCATCTATCTATCCATCATCCACCTATCCATCATTCTATCCATCATCCATCCATCAATTCATTTATCCATCCTTTGTCTATCATCCATCCATCTGTCCATCAATTGGTCTATCCATCCATCCATCCATCATTGTCATCATCCATCCATCCATCCACCCATCCATCCATCCATATATATATATTGTTCTAACCATCCATCCATCGATCTCTTCCTGTCATTTTAATTCAAATTCCAGTTCACCTTCCTGTGTTTGTGGTCAATTCACATTCACACTCATGAACTGTAAGTGAGCCACTTCAGTTCACTTCAGTTCAGAATTTTGCACAACCCTGCTGTCAACAGCAAAGCAGCTGTAATGCAGTCTTAATTTACACACTACCAAAACCTAAAACTTTAACTTACTTTTTTTTTTCCTTCTGGAAATGCAAATCTTGTTTACATCAGTGTTGGACATTGTTTTTCTTTTTTTTTTTTCCCCTATACGTTGGAACCCGAGGGCAAAGAAAACTGTTTAAAAACATCTCCTACATAAGCGGTGTAATGTTTCTAGTAATGATTTAATTAGGTCTAATAGCTTCCGTGGCTTTACCCTTTTCACACTCATCCAGTTAACACAATGCAGAAGCCTCAATGCGATTTTCCCCGAGGGCCGAAACTCAGTGCCGTCTTTCCATTACTGTTCACACCACAGCTCCAAATGCCACCACCATTGATAACCTCCAGCCCCCAGAGGGGAAAGCCTGAAAACGAGACGATCGGGAAGCCCACCGTATGCCGCAACTCCTGTATGCAATTATTCAGCCATGAATGCTGTGGCCTTTCCATGCCCTTTGGAAAACTCACCCTGACCAAATGCACACTGGGGTTGCTCAGTCTGGGGGCGTTGTGCATTTTAAGGTTAGCGCTTGTTGCCTGTGGTCGCCTTATTGATCCCGGGCAGCCTGGTGCTCTCTGCTTTTTGGAGATAAGGCAACAGACTCGACCCCCTCCTTATCCCACTGGCCCCGCCAGACTTACAAACACAAACACCCAATTTCTAATCCACTTGTGGGCTGCTGAAGACAGACAGGCCTTTATTTATACCCTTTCAAGCCGTCCTCGGGGTCCGCCGTTCCGATAAGCCGTGTAGGGACATCGGTTTTCTTGTTTGGAGGCAATCAGACGTAGACGGAGCCCTCCACCCATCACTGTCCCGACCCCGTCTGTTTTAGCCGACCGAAGAAGGAGCCGAAGCACTGGGTGTGGATCGGATCAGTGTTCTGTAATGCTAAGCGTGACAGAAGGATCAAACTCAGGGCCGATAAGATGTAGTGGAGACTACAGATGGAGTGCCACGAACTGGTCTTGGTTCCCAATGTTTACAATCAACAAATTTAAGTGAGTGTCAATTGGAATTAAATTGGTTTTTTAAAACGCATTCTCGATTCACTTCTGAATGCAGCACAACTTTCTCTCCCATCAGAAGCTGCGATTAGCGACGCATCTCGATAAGACGCTTGAACACTGATGGAATCTTGTCTCCAGAAACACCCTCGACACCCCCTCAGACAGCAGAAATCAAATTCTGTTCAATCAGACCCACAATTACATTAGATCGCATCCGATAGCGGCGCATGTGCTCGTCCGCGTGTGTTTTGGCGTTCGCGGTCCTGTCACCATGGTAATGAGGTGATTGATTGATGAGTGTGATTGTTGTCATTGAGGGGTGGGCAGGTGGGAGAATACATGGGGGGTGATTTGTTACCGCCTGCCACCTCTGTTATCGCTTATTAAATCAACAGGCAAGGTGAGGAGATATGAAAACAGGCGGAGAGAGGCAGGACTCCTGCAAGGATAAACAGATCAGCTCCTGTGCCATATGGAATACCAGTCCTTTAGGTGGCTAAATGCCAGCGTGACTGTACACACACCAGGAGCCTCTGTCTGTTAACAGGCATCAGATGCTCCAGTGGTCGAGTTAAGCATTGTGATGTTCAGATAAGACTCGACTGGAGTCTGTTTTGTGCGTGTGTGTGTGTGTGCAATGCAACATGCATTTCTTTATTTTATTTATGAATCTTTTAACCTATGTTTGACCATGTGCATATGGTGGTATATCATTCCAAACATACCCAAATTTAGTTATAAAACAAAAATAGTATTATTTGTACTAGCACTAAAGTATTTTTTCTGTAGTGTACATGGTATGATTTGCCAAAATGTGCAGCATTTAATAGATCTTACAGTGCAGTGTGCTTGACATAGACTATTTACTTTCTAGTATGAGGTTTTGGATGAGAAAATAATTAAAGATTAAGACATTCTTAAAATACAAAATAGCCAAGTTAATGTTTGTTATGAGAACCAGATACCGCTTGTTAAATTAAATTGGTTTATTGTACAAGTGACCTTTTATTTGATTAGGGTTGCCAAAACTTAAGACCTTTTTACACAAAATTAGATACAAAATACAAAATACTCATGCTTACATTCAAGATCAGAGCTGAATGTCAATTAAATTGAATTTCTTGTTGGTTATGTGAGATTTTCTTCACATGCTATTTCTAAAAAAAATAGGCAGCATTCAGTATTAGCAATATTTGTTCACGTTCATACAGTATGTTAGTATTATGTTCTGAACATGACCAAATATAGACCAATAAGACAAAAGTACTTTTTGGACCCACTACAGTTGCCAAAATGTGGAATATATAGTAGAGCATATCTCATGCATGTTCGAAATGTGTCCCATGATGCAATGCACTTAACATGACCCTTAATTCCTAGTGTGGCAAGTTTTTTGACATAATATTTGATTGGGTTGCCAAGAGCTGAAACATTTTTACACAAAATTGGATTAATACTGCTACTACATGGCATACTACTGTTTTAAATGTTTATCGTTGTTTAATAAATTTTTTTTTGTGTTCACATGCTATTTAGAAAAGGCCGTATACAGTATACTACACAGTATTTAGTATATGTTCGTATTGTAGTACGCTGTTCTTGGCATGATCATTTCTATGTTAAAAGGCGAATAAATAAAAAAAAAAATACTATTCATGCTGGAACTAAAGTGCTTGTAATATTTTTGTAGTATGTACTATGATTATGCTTCACATGGCTCTTAATTTCTAGTGTGCTGTTTTTAAAATTAAGTTTTTTTTTTACTTAATATTTAAATGGGTTGCCAGGACATGATACATTTTTACACAAATTTGGATTAAATACTACTGCTACTTGGCATACTACTGTTATAAATGGTTATCATTGTATAATAAGATTTTTTTTTTTTTTTAACATGCTATTTCTAAAAAAGTATGCAGTATACTACAGTATTCATTATTTATTAAGTAGTATTTCTTCACATTCATATGGTTGTATGCTGTTCCAAACATGATCAATATAGGTCAATAAAGCAAAAATAGTACTGTTAATGCTAGAATTAAAGTACTTATAAAATTTCTGTGATTATGTACTATAATTATGCTTGATATGGCCTTTAATTTCTGGTGTCCTGTTTTTAAAATCAAGATTTTTTACTTACTTGATTGGGTTGGCAAAACATGAGACATTTTTACACAAAAACTAGCTTAAATACTGTTGTACTTGGCGTACTACTGTTTTAAATGTTTCCCGTTGTATAATTTTTTCACATGCTATTTCTAAAAAAAAAAAGCCAGTATAGAGTATTTGTTTATGTTCATATGGTTAATGCTGTACCGAACATGATAAATTATACGTTAAAAACCAATAAATAAAACAAAAATAGTATTATTAATAGAACTAAAATACTTGTAATATTTCTGTAGTGTGTACTGATTGTGCATCACATGACCCTTAATTTCTAGTGTCCTGTTTTTAAAATCAAGATTTTTTTACTTCATATTTGATCGAGTTGGCAAAACATGAGACATTTTTACACAAAAATTGGATTAAATACTACTACTACTTGGCATACTACTGTTATAAATGGTTATTGTTGTATAATAAGATTTTTTTTCACATGCTATTTCTAAAAAAATATGCAGTATACTAAATAGGTTTCACTATTTATTAAGCAGTATTTGCTGATGCTCATATGGTTGATGCTGTTCCAAACACAATCAATTATACGTTAAATATATAAATAAAACAAAAATAGTACTATTAATGCTAGAACTAAAGTACTTGTAGCATTTCTGTAGTATGTACTATGATTATGCATCACATGACCCTTAATTTCTAGTGTGGCATTTTTAAAATCAAGTTTTTTTTTTTATTTAATATTTGATTGGGTTGCCAAAAGATGAGACATTTTTACACAAAAATTGGATTAAATACTGCTACTACATGGTGTATTACTGTTTTAAACGTTTTCCGTTGTAGAATAAGAATTTTTTCACATGCTATTTCTAAAAAATTATGCAGCGTACTACACAGTATTCAGTCTTTAATAAGCAGTTTATGTTCATATTGTAGTATGCTGTTCCGAACATGATCAATTATATGTGAAAAGGTCAATAAATAAAACAAACATAGTACTATTAATGCTAGAATTAAAGTACTTGTAGTATTTCTGTAGTATATACTATGATTATGCATCACATGACTCTTAATTTCTAGTTTTTTGACTTAATATTTGATTGGGTTGCAAAGACGCGAGACATTTTTACACAAAAAATACATTAAATACTACAACTACTTGGTGTACTACTGTTTTAAATGTTTTTTCGTTGTATAATAAGAATTTTTTCACATGCTACTTCTAAAAAATTAGGCAGTATACAGTATTGGTTCATGTTCATATGGTTGATGCTGTACCGAACATGATCAATTATACGTTAAAAGCCAATAAATAAAACAAAGCAAAAATAGTACTATTAATACTAGAACTAAAGTATTCCTACTATGAATTATGCTTGACATCGCCCTTAATTTTTAGTTTTTAAAATCAAGTTTTTTGACTTAATATTTGATTGGGTTGCCAAGACTTCAGACATTTTTACACAAAATGATTAAAACACAAAATACCCATAGTTATATCTAAGATGAGAGTTGGACACCAATTAAATAATTAATTTTAATGATTAATTTTAAATAAATAATTTTTGCTTTGTATTTAAAAAAAAAAAAAAAAACAAAAAAAGGGGGCAGTATTCAGTATGTACTGCAAAGTCTTTAGTATTTTTTTTTTTTGCATTATGCGATAATTGCTGCATCGTGGCACTGAGACATGCACATTTTGATCCGTTTATGATCTGTTTTCACAGAAGATCCCTTGTGCAAATGTTGTAACATCCCAAATTTGGCTCATTCACAACTGAAGCACTGTGTCTTGCTTTTTGCATTCACCGTTATAATTATGCCGCTAGTACAAGAGTGTCTGTCGGGTGTATTCGAGCTTCATCAGAAGGCTCTCTCACCACCACAGCGCAGACGCTTTATTTATGTGTAAAACGAACTGAATAAAAATGAATAATTTAGAAACCTGTGGCGAGAAGACACTTTCTAGTTTTCCTGAACGTCTCCCAGGTTGCCACGAGGAAGATCCAACACATTGCCAGAACGCCGCGTCAGTGTGTGCAGCTGTGCAATTTCGCCCTTTGATATTGTGCTGTAATTGGTGTCTTTAAAAAAATACACCTGCTGTGAATTAGGGTGGCCCGCAAAGTTATTCCGTGATTGCATTATAATATCCTTCTATAACGCAACAGCACTCAAGTGCGACTACTACACATTTGATGTATTATGAATACATTCTAAAGCATTACAATCCCATTTATTATTCATTATACAGATATCTAAAGCTCTGCTCTAGTCCTACACGGTCATATCGACTGCCTGCGTTTAATCAAACATATACCACCCTTTGAATAAGACAGTGTTTCCAACCACATCCCTTTAAGAGCATTTCTTTCCTGCCCGTATTTTCCATTTCTGTCTGGTACATTAAGTCGCTGAAACAGAAGAGGCGTCCTGTCATCCGAGCGCGATAACAAAACGGTTAGCGTTCCTTTCGCCCTGCTCTCCATGTATAAATATGTATAATTCTGATAAGATTAATTGGATCGCCTAAGTACACAGAGAAAGAGGACGCAGAAGAGAGCTCTTGTTCCGGCTGCTTTTCGGAAATGTGCTCCGGGCCCACCTCACATTCCCCTGCTAAAGTGCTTCATTTTTTTCTGGAACAAACTGCCTTCAATTAAAAAAGAAAATGGCTTACCCAAAGGTCCCGAGGAAAAGGAGCCGAGCAAATGGCTTGAACACACTCACGATAAATAGGCCTGTTAAAATATTAAGCATTCTGAGAAGTCTTCGATACAAAATGCTCACCTGTGTCTTAATGGGAAAACATATTTCTTAGAATTTCCACTACTAAGAGAAATTAGAAACACTTGCTGTGTGGGGGGAACTGAAAAAAAATCCCAAGTCAAATTTCATAGCAAATTCCAAAGAAAAACAAAGCAAATAAGAATGATAACAATAATTTTTTATTAATTTATTTCAGAAACACACACACACACACACACATACAAAACGGTTAGTATATTTTAAATATTTTATTTGGCCTTTAATGGCAGAATAAAAGATTTTAAAATTTATTTTATTTTATCTTATTTTATCTTATTTTATTTTATTTTATTTTATTTTATTTTATTTTGTAAATACTGTGTAGATAAAGAGCCATCTTTGAAATGACGATTGTTACAGTCTGTCTTTAAAAAAAAAAGTAATAATGATGATAATAATTTCTAATCATAAACATATAAGCATAATAGCAAATTCCAAAGAAAAACTATGTAAATAATAATAATAATAATAATAATAATAATCATTTGTTTTTATAATAAAAAATTATAATATATCATTTCAAAAATAAAATATGATTATTACAAATTATAATAATTATTGAAAAGCAAGAAATTATACAGTGCAATAAGCAAAAAATAAATAAATTTTGGAGTTTTTTTTTGTTTTTTTTTGTTTTTTTTATTCTTATCTGCTGGAGAAATACAGAAAATGTTATTTGGATTCTGACGTATTCTGAAGTTGTGTCCCTGCTGTACTATTTTATGAATAAAAAGTGTCAAAAAGTCCCAAACCAACTACAAACCAAAGATCACGCGCATCTCTCCCACACATTTGTTCTGATGGTTTCGGAGGCTGGCCTCAGCCTACACGGCATGGCATGTGCTGGCAGGGCGCTTCTCCTTTCCACATTTGTTTTGGCAAACGGCACCCAGGAAACATTCCCGTGGCATCGGTCGTCACCGGTGAAAAATGAGCAGAAGCAGCCAATGCACATGACAGAACCTATAAACAGTCATCGAACCAATTCCCATTAAATACAGTCCCAAGACCGATTGTTTCTGTGTCAAACCAAGAAGTGGGCAGAGAAGAATTCTCTACAAACGCAGGGCTCGCAATAAACCTCCGCTATAAATGGGAACGGACGGGCCACATAAAGGGCCTCTATGTGATATTAATCCTGCTACCACTGCGGTCTGGAAGGCACTCCGTCAAGCTAACGTGTTTTACTCCATCTCTGGTACGGTTATGATAATAATGAGCTGTACGTTCCTTACATCAGCTCTGAGCGATAGAGGCTCGAGTCATTGGTGTGTTAAAGTGTTTTATTATTACTGGAATTATGAATTATTTTGGGGGAAATCCTTTTCACACACTCATGAGGGTATGAAATGAAGGAGGTTGGTTTACTTCGAATGCTGTAAAATATTCCTGTGCTACTAACCTAAGAGAAGGAAGCTGAGGGTATATATATATATATATATATATATATATATATATATATATATATATATATATTATATATATATATATATATATATATATATATATATATAACCTGTTATTTATTTAAGACAGACTATAGAATTTAAAAATAATACAAAATTGTTATTATCTTTTAAATATTTTATTTTGCCTTATTATTTTTGGATTTGTGTATATGATATTTATTTTCTTTTCTTATATTTTATTTTATTTTTAGTAAATATTGTGTAGATAAAGAGCCATCTTTGAATTGAGGATTGTTACAGTCCCAAAATTGTTAGTATATTTTAAATATTTTATTTTGCCTTTAAAGGCAGAATAAAAGATTCGAAAAAATAAATAAATAAATAAATGATAATTCTGTATTATTTCATTTTATTTTATCTTTGAAATGAGGATTGTTACAGTCTGTGCCTTTAAAAAAAAAACAGATGTTCTACCATATATGTTATATGAGCACAACTAAAGGAATTTTTTCAAGACAGACTGCAAAAACACACACACACACACACACAATTTTTATTATATTTTAAATATTTTATTTTGCCTTTAATGGCAGAACAAAAGATTTAAAAAAATAAAAATAATTTTGTATTATTTTTATGATATTGTATTATTCTATTTTATTTAATATTTTATTTTTAGTAAATACTGTGTAGATAAACAGCCATCTTTGAAATGAGGATGTTTACAGTCTGTGCCTTTAAAAAAATAAAAATAAAAATTCTGCCATATATATTAAATGAGAAAAACTAAAGGAAATTGTTTTTAAGAAAAAAAAAAAACCCACACAAAATTGTAATTGTTTTAAATATTTTATTTAGCCTTTAATGGCAAAATAAACTATTTCAAAAATAATTTTTAATTTTGTATTATTTTTGTATGTATTTTATTTTATTATATTTTATTTAATTTTTAGTAAATACTGTGTAGATAAACAGCCATCTTTGAAATGAGGATTGTTACAGTCTGTGCCTTTAAAAAAAAAAAAAAAAAAAAAAAAAAAATATCTATATATATATATATATATATTATATGAGAAAAACTTGCAAAATGTTGCCTTTAAAGACAGAATAAAATATTTTAAAAATAATTTATAATTGTGTATTATTTTTGTATTATTTTATTTAAATTTTTAGTAAATGGTGTGTAAATAAAAAGCTTTGAAATGAGCATTGTTACTGTATACTTCACTTTATTTGGCTTTTTTTTTTTTTTTTAAAAAGTTTCTTAATCACTACTTTTCATCCACATTTAAGTGTTTGTTTTCCCTCAGACCTTTTGTGTGCTAAAACAAATTCACCTCCTGATAGCCTTGCCATCTAAACGCTCTCGTTCTCTGTGTCTCAGGCCACAGAATGGGTCTATGATCCTCTACAACAGGAAGAAGGTGAAGTACAGAAAGGATGGCTACTGCTGGAAGAAGAGGAAAGATGGGAAAACCACACGGGAGGATCACATGAAGCTCAAAGTGCAGGGAGTCGAGGTAAGAGGCCGTTTACTATTAGTAACGTGGTACGATCGCGATCTCTCCACCTCACGGATGCAAGCCTTAGTGTACATCTGGCTTTAGTCTCATCAGATGGATTGGAAATACAATGACTGTTTTCTCAGACATGCTACTGAAGAGAAAGCTGGTGTCTGTTTTACAGAAATCCTTTGATGTTTAAGTGCATTCGTCACGTTAACTTCTGCGAGCGAGGATGTGTTTGTGTGTGTATGTCCATTGCACATGACCTTTCTGAGATGTGAACCCCCCCTCATAGCGCTGGCCGTGGCGCGGCGCGGCGCGTCCCTGTGCGGATGACTCTAATGTGTCAGCTCAGGCGTGGCCCCTTTAAATGAAGAACCGTAATGAAGCATGTCTCCGGTCCCGGCGTTCCCGCTCACTGCCTCTAATGAAGAAAAATGTCAGCACATTGCCGATTTAGCGGCGTGATAGAACGAACGCACGGATGAATGCGGGCTACGCCGGTCTCCTCTGACGCTCCACCCGAGTCGTTCACCTGAGCCGCGCGCCCTGATCTAACTGAGCTTTATGAGGCCAGTTAGAGACGGAGACAACATTTAGCATAAAACATTGCTGGCATGTGTAGCCTTTACGGGGATAGATTATGCAAAGATCGCTGTTTATTAACAATTATGTCATTCCAGACCCATGCGACTTTTATTTCTTCTATAAAACACAAAATGGGATGTTTAGCATAATGTTCGACCTGTTCTTTTCTATAATGCTGAAGTTAATGGCATCTGGGGCTGACAAAGTCAAAAATGACAAAAAAGCAGCATTAAAGTATCATAAATTTTGTTCATTTGACATATTATGGGTCAAATGTGTGTTATATTCTGATTTTTTTTTTATATTGTCTCAAGACGATGCAAGAACCATTGATGTTTGTCTTCACATAGCAAGCTTGACTATGTGCAAATTAGATTAAATATGAGTCTCTATACAGCGAACACGTTGTATGGACTGCTTTTATTGTACTTTTTTGGAGCTTAAATGCCATTTGTTATATTAAAGAGAGCTCCTTTGGTTGTTAAGCGTGAGTAAATGTGACAGAATTATCATTTTAATTCAACAGTCCCTTTAAAATGTCATTTTCAGGCTGATATAATGATTATAAAATACAAATTAAAAATGACCTGGCCATTTTAATGAATCGGACAAGAGTCATTAAAAAAAAGAGTCATTGATTCATTAATAGAACCAGCTCACAAAAGTCATTTGTTTAAATCCTTGTAGGAATAAATTACTCTTATGATTTGGTTTTTTAATGAATCAGTCATAAAGTTGTATGGACTACTTTTATGGTACTTTTTGTACATTTTGGAGCTTTAATGACCCTGGTCACTTTATACTTTTGTTGTACTGAAAAGAGCATCACCTTTCTTGATTCCAGAGTCATTGATTTATTAGTAGAACCAAATCACATGAGTCATTTGCTTTTGATAAATAAAAATGATTCAGTGATTCACTAAAGATTCCAGCTCATATGAGTCCCTTTTTTGAATGCTTGTGCAAGCAAATAACTCTTATCACTTGGTTCTTTTAATGAATCATTTGAAATGAGTTGTATATACTTCTTTTAAGGTATATATACTACTTTTTTGTCAGTTTTGGAGTTTAAATGCTCTTGGTCACTATGTACTTTTGTTGTAATGGAAAGAGAAGCACTTTCTTGATTCTTGGTTCAAGAGTCATTGATTCATTAACAGAACCAGTTTCTAATAGTCATTTGCTTTTAGTAGATTAGTCAAAATGATTCAATGATTCACTAAAGGTTCCAGCTCATATGAGTCCCTTGTTTAAATGCTTGTACAAACAAATGACTCTTATCAGTTAGTTCTTTTAATGAATCATTTGAATCATTATACTTTTGTTGTAATGAAAAGAGCATCACTTTCTTCATTCTTGATTCTTGATTCAAGATTCATTGATTCATTAATAGAACCAGCTCACATGAGTCGTTTGCTTTTAGTAAATTAGTCAAAATGATTAAATAATTCTCTAAAGGTTCCAGCTCATATGATTCATTTTTTTGAATGTTTGTGCAAACAAAGGACTCTCATTAGTTGGTTTCTGGTAATGAATCATTCAAAACAAGTTGTATGGACTTTTATGGTATTTTGGAGCTTGAATACCCCTGGTCACTATATACTTTTGTTGTGATGAAAAGAGCATTGCTTTTTTGATTCCTGATTCAAGAGTCATTGATTCATTAATAGAACCAGCTCACAAGAGTTATTTGCTTTTAATAAAGTCAAAATGATTTAATGATTCACGGTTCCAGATCATGTGAGTCCCTTGTTTGAATGCTTGTGCAAACCAAATGACTCTTATCAGTTGGTTCTTTTAATGAATCATTTGAATGGACTTCTTTTATGGTACTTTTTTGTCAGTTTTGGAGCTTGAATGCTCCTGGTCACTATATACTATACAATATATATGTAATAAAAAGAGCATTACTTTCTTGATTCTTTATTCAAGAGTCACAAGAGGTTCTTTTAAATGAATCTGACAAAATGATTCACTGATTCACTAACAGAACCAGCTCATAGGAGTCAGTTGTTCACCTGTTTGTGCAAACAAATGGCTCTTATTAGCTGGTTCCTTTAATGAACCATTAAAAAAAAAAAGTTGTATAGAAGACTTTTATGGCGTTTTTTTTTTTTTTCCTCATTTCTGAGATGGTCTCTGCTCAATGTATGCACTGTGAAAATATCCCAGCTTAAACATTGATGGAGATAAGTAAATGATGACAAAATGTTCTTATTAGCAAACAGTCCCCTTAAAACATAATTTCCAGGCAGATGTAATGCTTGTAACATATAACACAATTCTACCATTTAGTACAACACAAGCTAAGGGAATATGACAGGCATGAAATGTGTATTTGTCCGTCTGTGAAAAGCATTATGTGTGGTGCCGATCGCAGACTCCACTATAGAACATCCCTCGAGGCATTTTTCAATGCGGATCATTCCTCCAAATTTGTTTGACACGTTGAAAACAGGGTAGAAAATGGGTGGACAGCTGATGTTGAATCAATAATCATACAAGATGTTTCTGTCTGCAAGGACGGCAGGTCTGAATGAACAACGACATTCTGACTGATGATCGTTTCACCTGCACTGGGCTGAAAGGGCAATGGTGGCGAGTCTTTTGGTTTGTTTTCCAGTTTGCTGGTCACATAATTATACATATTAGGATGTAAAATCATAAACCAGAACTATTTCCAGAGATTTGTCCCTTTGGGAATCTAAATAGATCCATATAGATATTTCAGGCCATTTGTATGTATGTTCAACCAATAAGCACATTTTTTATTTCTGAATCCAATCAAGCGAAGTAGGATACATTAGTGTACATTAGGTCTTAAAATCAAATGTGTTTCATTTTGGCTTTGTGAGACACAAAGGGGGATTTTGGCACAATGACACAAATACCGAAAAGGCTTGAGAGAGAGCTAGGGTTAAAATGAAAAAGCTCTGCAGGGCACCTCTGCAGTTTCTAAATGGGAAATATTATTCAATTTGTAGCATATTTTCCTCCTTGTGTTAGTCAAGCTTTTCTTGCACAAAAAAAAAAAAAAATCAAAATGTAGCTTTGTACATCCTTTTTACAACCGCTTTCTGACCTTTAGATTTAAACAGCATTTTATTACAGTTGCTTTAAGCCTATATGCAGATGACAAACAAACAAATTACTTGTATGGGCTTATATTTAATGACTCAAAAGTCTAATTTATTAAGAGAATCAGCTCACAAGAGCAATTTCAGTTTGTTCATTCAGACAAATTACTAGCGATGTATGAGTTGTTCTTTTAATGAATCATTCAAAAAGATTCACAGAACCAGCTCACAAGAGTCATTTGTTTGTACAAACGTAGTGTGTTAGATGGTTCTTTTAGTGAATCAGTCAAAAAGATTCATTTAAAGAACCAGCTCGCAAGAGTCGTTTGTTTGAATGTTTGTACAAACAAATGACTCTTACTGTGTGATTTTTTTTTTTTTAAATGAATCAGTCAAAAAGATTTACTCACTTATTTAAAGAACCAGCTCACAAGAGTGATTTATACAAATGTTTGTGCAAACAAATGACTTTTACTTTGTCTGCTAGTTCTTTTAATGAATTATGTCAACAAGATTCACTGACTCATTTAAAAGAACCTGCTAATACAGTAAGAGTCATTTGTTTGTACAAAGTAAGCTAACAAAGTAAGATTCATTTGTAAAAAAAAAAAAAAAAAATTGAAATGAATGACTCTTGTGAGCTGGTCATTTGAATGAGTCAGTGAATCTTTTAGACTGATTCATTAAAAAAAATCCGCTAATACAGTAAGAGTCATTTGTTTGTACAAACATTCAAACAAATTACTCTTGTGAGCTGGTTCTTAAAATAAGTGAGTAAATCTTTATGACTGATTCATTAAAAGAACCAGCTAAAACAGTAAGAACAAATTGGTTATTTAATGAATCAGTCAAAATAATTCACTGACTCATTAAAAGAACCAGCTCACACGAGTCATTTGTTTGTTTATACAAACAAATTACTAGCACTATATGAGCTGTTCTTTCAATGAATCAGTCAAAAAGATTCACATACTTATTTAAAGAACTAGCTCCCAAGAGTCATTTGTTTTAATGTTTGCACAAACAAATGACTCTTACAGTATTAGCTGGTTCTTTCATGAATCACTCCAAAAGATTCACTGATTCATTCAGATAACCAGCTCAAGTGTAATTTGTTCAAATGTTTGTACAAACATACTCAGACTACGCTCATTGACCTTTTATCATTCATTCACTCTTTCATTTGTTGTCTTTGTATTATTTTTCTCTTTATCTTATCACATTTAATTCAGACTGCAAACTCGCAACATGCACTTAGGTGCTTGAACAGCAGTGTCAGGAACCAGCTCATCAGAGCACTTATAAAGGGGCAGAAATCAACCCCAAACTTGCCCCTGAGCTCTCCATCATAAGCCATTCCTGCCCTCTGGACACCAAACACATTAAAGCACTCTCTAGATCCCCACACTCACTCTGTTTGCTCTGATAAAGAACTAAGCCATTTACCAGCATCCACTGGAGTCCCTGGTTACCTAGCGATGGCGGCAGTAGCCATGGGAGCGGTAGTCACAGCGACAGAGAGGATAATTGCAGTAGTTAGGTAGTTTCACTATTAAAAGAAACTAAGATGATGGAGCAGTGACTGAAGTCAGTGGGGATGTGATTTTGCAGGTCTGTGTGTGTGCGTGTGTGTCACCAAATCTCACCAAACTTAGAACATGACCAGGTCATATTTTATCCCAAAATTAAATGAAAGAAATTTTTTTTTTTTATTTAATTTTATTTAATTTAATTTAATTTAATTTTATTTTATTTTATTTTATTATTTTTATTTATTTTTTATTTAATTTAATTTAATTTAATTTAATTTAATTTTATTTTATTTGTCCTGCCATTGTTTCTTGTGAGAAAGGGAAAATGAATATTTTAGTATCCCAGTCTCGTGGAATTCTCCTGCAGTGAGGCAAACTGTTGCACCCATAGCTCTGTTTAATCCGATTTGCTTTGTGCCATTTGCTTTTGTTTTTTCATCAGTTGTGATATTTAAGCCTATTATTTAGTTTAGTTTAGTTTGTCTTGTTTTGACAGACTCCGTGTGACGTAGCGTGTGTACTGTCGTGGAAACCAATTCCACCGGCCCAAACCGTCTAGCAAATAAAGCCTCCGTTGTGCGCATTATGATTGAACGTACACACACATCTGTTGTGCGTAGACACACACATGCACCCCCATTTGAACAGCATAAGACCGAAGACGTAACAGATGTGCATCCGTCGTGTGAGTTGTTCCATTCGCCTGGAGACTCGCAGATTAAACCAACAGGAATAAATCAAGGCTATTAGAATGGCTGCTAATGCCTAGAGAAAAGTGGAGAAACATACAGGCTAATGCTGCTTGATTAAGGAAGGGAGACTGACCAAGAAACAGCCAGAATAACTGGCACATTATGTGTCTCTTTTGACCTCCGTGCCAGTAGGGGGAGAGAGAGAGAACTGATCTTATATAAATACCTAGTAAGTGCACGTATTTTGCCGGGAAAATTACTCCAGGTTTCAGTGTCACATGATCCTTCAGAAATCATTCTAATATGCTGATTTGCTACTCAAGAACAGTGTTGCCAAGTCCAAGGTTTTCCCGCAGAATTGGGCTACTTTAACACTGTTTTTTATGTCCGCGAGTTGAAGCGACCCCAATAACGTAATATTTAGCCCCTGCAACGCTAATTTTACCAGGGGAACCCTGCCAAAAAACGTGTATTTTACCCCCCTTAAAAGACACGATTGGGCTACTTTTGGGCTATAGTAGTAATTGGGCTGGTTTTGTTGTGAAAACCTGGCAACCCTGCTCAAGAAACATTTCTTATTGCTATGTTGGAACCAGTTTTGCTGCTTCGTATTTTTGTGGAACTGTGGTTCATAAACACAATTTTGCTATGCAATATAGTGCATCTAAATAAATCAACAAGCTGTATTTACTAGTAAGCCTGTGATTTAAACTCATTTCGTCCACACGCACAATGTTTTGCCAGCATTTCTTAAAGCCAAAATCTGTTAAATGCATTCATGCAGTAAAACCTCCCAGATTCACATCCCCCTGGGAAGTTCCTACTTGCAAGTTCAGAAGTCGTAATTATGCTGTGATGTGGCTTCAAGTGATTTTGGCTGGACTCACTGAGCAGTTTAATTTTTTTTTCTCACTTTTTCAGACAGGAAGCTTTTTAGCTCTAATGCAACAAAATACAGTAAACAATAAAGAGTTTACATTAGGTGTGTAATTGATGTTATCTGTATTTTATCATTGTTGTGCGGCCATAAAAAGTAATGGGAAATGTTGTTTTGTCTGGCGCCTCATAAACCAGCTAAATAAGTAGTATTTTCTAGCAAGTTCTATTACTATCATTCATCTGAAATAAACGAAATGTGTACTGTTTGGTCAATATTACAATTTCGACTTCTCCATGATTCTTTACTTTAGTCAAGAATTGGTTTAATGTAAATGGAGAGTGTCTGTGTTGCTATGCAATTGCAAACATTGCCAGAGTGGTTCCTATGTAGTTGATAGGGTTTTCTGCGTGTTTGGTTGCCAGGGTGTTGCTGAGTGGTTTTAAAGATGTTCTTAGTGGTTGCCATGTGGTTTTTAAGGTATTCTGAGAGGGTTACTATGCAGTTGCTGTAGTGTTCTGAGTGGTTGCCAGGGTGTTGCTATGCAGTTTTTAAGATGTTCTTAGTAGTTGCTGTGGTGTTTTTAAGGTGTTCTGAGTGGTTGCCAGGGTGTTGCTGTACAGTTACTAAAATGTTCTTGGTAGTTGCTATGTTGTTTTAAGGTGTTCTGAGTGGTTTGTTGCTAGGGTGTTGCTATAGTGTTCCACATGGTTGCCAGGGTGTTGTTGCGCAGTTTCTAAGAAATTCTTGGTAGTTGCTGTACTGTTTTTAAAGTGTTCTGAACTGTTTGTTGCCAGGGTGTCGCCATGCAGTTACTATAGTGTACTAAGTGGTTGCCAGGGTGTTGTTATGCAGTTGCTGCAGAATTCTGAATGGTTGCCAGGGTGTTGCTGTACAGTTTCTAAAATGTATTTGGTAGTTGCTATGTTGTTTTTTAAGGTCTTCTGGGTGGTTTGTTGCTAGGGTGTCGCTATGCAGTTGCTACAGTATACTGAGTGGTTGCCAGGGTGTTGCTGGGCAGTTTATAAAATGCTCTTGGTGTTTGCTATGTGGTTTTTAAGGTGTTCTGAGTGGTTGGTTGCCAGGGTGTTACTATGCAATTGCTATAGTGTTCTGAGTGGTTGCCAGGGTGTTGCTATTCAGTTTCTAAGATTTTCTTGGTAGTTGCTGTGTTGTTTTTAAGGCGTTCTGAGTGGTTGCCAGGGTGTTGCCATGCAGTTTCTAAAATGTTCTTGGTAGTTGCTATGTGGTTGTTAAGGCGTTCTGAGTGGTTGGTTGCCGGGTTGTTGCTATACAGTTGCTAATGTGTTCTGAACGATTGCTAAGGTGCTTTTGATAATCGCTTTTGTTTATCTACAGTACAAAAAATGCATAGAAATGAAACTGTTCAGTCAATATTTACAGTTTCAATTTATTGTGCCTCCCCCTGATTGTTTAATTGAGTGACAAATTGCTTTGAAGTAACTGGAGAGTATCTAACAGTGCTGATGACGTCAAACCAAATCATTCCAACATGAGCTAGACTAGCCAGAGTCCAGCAGAAGCTGTTGTCCAGGCCCGTTGAGGGTGAAGTTTGAGTGGAGTGACTCAGCAGGTGTGTTTGTGATAGCACTGATCTCTCCTCTCAATGATTCTCTCCACACCCCTCCTCGTCCTTGCGATCCGCTCAAATGAATTTGGAACTCACAGCAGGTAGGTGTATCGAACCCCGAGTCCCTGGTGTGGAGGCTGGAGAAGAAATAGAGGCAGAAATCCAAAAAGAAACTTTGTGAATGAGTAAGACGATCGTGGGGAGCCTCTGAGGAGAACACCGAGAGAGCTTGTGAGGTACAGAGCAGAAAAATAAAAGCGTATGGATTATTGCTAGAGCTTCTGGGAATTCCCGGAGCGGGAAAAGAAAAGATGGCTGCCAATGGTGCTGGAAGCTGTCAACTTGTGTTTGTCATCGAGTTCCATCGCTCGCTAACTCTGTCTCGCTGACTTTCATATGCTTTTTGTGGACATGAAACAGCATATTGTACATTTGTCAAAGCTAATCTCACCCAGCTCAGGGAGCCAAAGTTTCTTGAAAAGAGAAACCGTTTTCCCCAAATTATCCCAGCCGGTATCAGCTCCAGCTAATGTGATGCTTCACATCTTGTTTTTTTGCAATGTTAGAGGGCAGCGCTGCCATAAACGCATTAAATTCTGCACAAACTTTTATTTGATTGGGCTAAAAGCAGACACTAATTTGAAGAAATGTTTCTCTGCTACTTACTGTAAACCTAAACTATTTAATCATGAAACGGCTTTCTGTGTTTCCACAAACACTGCTGTGTTTCCTTTTTTTTTTTAGGTGAAATCTTTCCTCTAAGATGAGATGTAGCTCTTGGTTTCAGATAGCTGTCAATAGTTCTCAAGAGATTAGACTTCATGTCTTACTCAGCACTTTAGCCGTTAATAGAGTTGTGGTACTTGGCCCCAGCACTCAGACTCAGACTGCAATTATGAATGGACTTGGGCAGACAGCGTAAGACTGTACTATAGCCCTCCAGTATGGAATCCAAAGACATCAAGCCAAACCAGTAGAGCAGCTCCGGTGTCCTGCAGAGTTTAGCTCCTCCTTGCTCGACTGTCCTGTATTAGCATATTTCCGCCCTCAGCCAGTTCTACGCTGTCTGTCGTTTTCGCCACACTTAAACACCTGTAGTGACACTGTTTCATAAGCGATTCAGGTGTTTTGTATGTGGATGTAAAAGTGTACCTTAGAGTCTTAATTTTCTCCCAACATCAGAGCCACTGAGGGTGCAGTGGATTAATTTTGTTTTTGATGGTAATGCGCCACCGAATGCACATAATGCAAAAAACAGATGGGTGGAGTGAGCAGTGGCTCATTAGCATTTAAAGAAACATGCACCTAAACGGGATGCCGTAAACTGAGTTGTTTTTAAAGGTAAAAACCTGTTGTTTTACACGACCATCAGTGTTGAGCACTTTACTTTAAAAAAGTAATTAGTTACTAGTTACTTCTCACAAAGTAAAAGTAACTAATTAACTGGGAAAGTAACTATTGTGTTACTTTAAAAAAAAAAAAAAAAAAAAAAAAAAAAAAAAAAAGTTCAAATAACTTGGTAAATGGTAAATGAATAAAACATTGTACACTATTTTAATGTTGCTGTTGGACAATGTGAGAGACACCTTCCAAGGGCTAAATATCATGTTATTTGGGTCGCTTCAACCCGCGGACATGAAAAACATCATAACAACAAAAAAACAATGTGCTTTGTGCTTCTACCCTATGATGATAAAAACCCATGCAGTGGTTTTTAATTGACATGAGCGTTTTACCTCAGATCAGCTGTAACAGTCCACGCTCTTCGTTTTGATGCCGGAGCAAGGATGTAAGTTAGACAAGAATATCTCAGATTGAGCGATTGAAGTGTTGTGTTGCTGGATGTAATAATGAACTTAGTGATCGTCATTTACTTCCGACATCTGAGCTGCGCCTCCCGATCTACATAAATGCATCTATGTTCGTGCAAATCATTCGTGATCCAGTTTCACTTACAGCAGAAGTGAGTATAGGGGTTTTTTATGAATCTTTGCGATCGCCTTTCCTAATAATTTGCTAGTTAGCAAGTTTAGCGGCTAAACGCAGCTAAAGTAAACAGGCGTCACTCCACAGAGAGAAGAGAGGGGCGGGGCGAGCAGAGCTCATTTGCATTTAAAGCAGCCTCGTCCAGAATGAGATGATTTTTGCAGAGCTCATTTTGGCAAGGTAAAAAGGGTGTTGTTTTACACAACCATTGAGAATGTTTAACCAAAGTATATTACAGACTTTTCATTAAGACCCTAAAGAATCATATCAACTTGTGGACCCCTTTAAATAAAACAACCTGAATGTCCATGAACACGTGCCTTGCAGACATGAGAAATGTATGTATAGAAAGCTTGAAATGTCTACTTTTAAAGTCATGTTGAAAACAAATAGTCTCTGATGAAGTATTCCATATGATATCAATGCAAGCTTCAGTTTTTACTGTATAAACTCATCTCTAAGGTAATCACGCCTACGAGTGGCTACACGTAGTTAAACATCCACATCACCTCTGTAAACCAACGTGAACATTCATCAAGTTCATCTCGGCTATTTTTGTTTCTGGAAAAAGATGCGCAGAGAGGAATAAGTCAGAATTTACCTCAGAAGAAGAACGCAATGTGAAAATTATAGTAGCGCTGTATTGTATTGCCAGTAACGGCAATGTAACGGGGAAACAGTAATTTGTTTGATTACTCTTACTGTTTAAAGCAAGCAACTTTACTGTAATAAACATGCACAAAACAGTGTGAGTATCGCTTATATTTAAAATTGCAATTTGATTTTCTGCTATGAAGTAGCTATGTATAGAATATGTATAACTCAATATTTTAACGACCTGAAAAAGCTGAATAATCAACCAGAGCTTACTGATAAATTGGTGAAATAATCAACGATTAATCGATTAATCGTTCTAACATCCGTCAGATTAATCGATCATCAAAACGATCGATTGTTGCAGCCCTACTGACTAACAATTGATCTGAAGCCATGTGAGGTCTGTTTGATGGGCGTCCACATTCCTCCCTGCTTCAGCCCAACAGGAAGCTTCTATAGATTATTTATCTGTGCTCGAAGGACTACGTGGCTCCTGCATTATTCACAGTGTAAAAGCAAGAGAGGCAATTTGGTCCGGCGTTATGTTCAATAAGCATAGCATCAATCCCCAGCCGTGACGCGGGGCTCCGGTGCGGGCAGTGGAGGAGGTCGGAGACGTATAAAGTTGCCTCGTGTGCTTTCTGCTCCTATCTCCGGCTGTAAGTCTGATAAGACGGACGGCAGCATGGTTTCCCGAGCAAAAAGATGCAATCACGACAGACTCACCCGGGATAATCGAGGGTGGGGAAATAATATTTTATTCAATCAATGAGGGTCGGTGTTCTGTGATGGACTGTTGTGATCTCCCCGTCATGTTTCGCTCTTCCGTTCTCCTTTGAGTCTGCTTGCTTTGTTTCTTCAGACTACATATAATATTCTTGCTGAATAATCCATTTTAGGGCCAGATGGAGGATGGGTTTACATGCATGCAATCTCTGCACACAGACACACACTCACCTATACATAAATATATATGTGTGCTCACACACAGTGATACAGGCGATGCCTTGAGACCCAATCGATATGCCTCTCTTTCCTGCAAAGGCTGAAGGAGCCATTGAGATCATTCTTGGCTCGTGGCCACAAGCTCTTTTATCCTTCAGTGTGTGTGTGTGTGGCCTTCCAGTATTGATGTTGTGGTGTGTGCCATGTCTGTGTTTTATTGAGTTTGTGTACTGTGTGTTGTGAATGTTGTGTGTGTCTATGACTCAATGTATGAAATGGAGAGAGAGCCCATATACGTTATCACCGTATCCTCTAAAAGAGCAACTGGTAGAGTAATTTCTCCTTTATACTGTATACCATGAGCATCGTTTCTACTTTATAGGGGTTAAAGAAACAGAGGTTGTGTTCTGTTTTGTTTGTATCATTTTAATTTACAACATAAAATATAAAATAAAGCATAAACCTCATTTTAAATACAAATAATATTTAAAGCTATATATTTACATGTATGTATGTTTATATATATATATATATATATATATATATATATATATACAAATATTTATATTTTTGTTGTACACTGTATACTATAAATAATTTAATTGTAAGATGTCATAGAATTTAAATATTTATCATTTGTATTTTAATTAATCAATTAACTATAATTAAATATTTATTAGTTATTTTATTGTAATTAAATATTTTAAGTACAGATATTTCAGTTAAATATTTTTTTTATTTTTAAGTCTAGAAAGCATGTTTTTTTTATAAAACAGACATCATTTAATTTTAAGTAATTTAATCATATAATTTATATACACAAATGTTTCTATTTGTTTTTGTGTTGTACTCTACATACTGTATATAATTTAATTGTATGATGTCATATAATTTAATTATTTCTATTTTTAAATAATTAATTAAATGTAATTTATTATTTATTTATTGTAATTAAATATTTGAAGTATATATATTTTAGTTAAATATTTGTATTCTTAGGTCCACAAAACATGTTTTTTTTTTTTATAAACAGACATCACTTACTTTAGTTTTTCATGTAATTAAATATTTAAGTCCAAATACTTTAAATGAAATTGTTTAAAATTGTTCTTAGGTCCACAAAACATGTTTTTTATAAAACGGACATCACTTAATTTTAAGTAATATCTATGTTTTTTCAAATGTTTATATGTTTATATTTGTATTTGTATTTGTGTTGTACACTATATACTGTATATAATGTAACTGTAAGATGTCAAATAATTTAATTTAATTGAATATTTATCATTTTTTAATTTGTTGTATTAATTAATTAAATTAAATATTTATTTGTTATATTAAATATTTACATGGTTTTTTTTATAAAACAGACGTCACTTCATTTTAAATAATAAGTTCTATGTTTTTTACAAATATGTATATATACAAATATTTTTCTATTTGTTTTTTAGTTTCTATTTGTTTTTTACTTTTTTTTTTTTTTTTTTTAGTTTGTAGTTTTTCATGTATTAAAAAAATGTTACATTTTGTTGAATATTTTATATCCTTAAGTCCACAAAGCTTTTTTAGAAAATGGGCATTGCTGATGTACTGGTGAATTACAGCTCAGTAAGTGAGTCAGATTTTGGTTCAGTAACCACTTTGAATGATTCACAGATTTCATTCAGTGAATGATCTGACAGACTGATTCATATGAATGAGGTTTTCTTGAATTAAAAGAACTGGCTCATGAGAGTTATTTGTGAAATGAGTTAGACTGGTCACACTGTACAATATGTTGTTGATTCATTTAAAGAACTGGCTGATAAGAATTATTTATTTGTGAAATGGATTACACAACTTTTTAGCAGCTTTTTAGCACACATGGAAAGTACTGCTCGCATTTGTAAAAAAAATCTAGTTAAAAACTACTATTTCACAGCACACATCATTTTTGATTTTACGTTCATATATTTCCCATAGAGTTTGTCTCCCAGACAAACATGTGACTCTTTGATTCAGAGTGTCTAACAAGCCTTTCCTACAGAGCGGCAAATTGAGTCGCTTTTCAGGCTTTTCACTTTGTGTTTTTTGTGGCATGACAGGCAGGTTACGCTTGCATGCGGCCGCTAATACCCTCCCGAACATGTACGGTTGATCCGTGGAGCTCAAAAGACCCGTCCGAGTAAACACACTAAACGCTCATAAACACACGCCATACTGACTCGTTCAGGCAGACATCTGACGTGAAACACAAAAACAGAATTACGTTCTCAATCCGGAGTGGCCTTTCAATGCGTAAATCACAGAGGAGAAAAGCGCAGCTCACGCAAGTGTGCAAAATAAAGTCTCCAGAGGATAGAACAAGAAAACAGAGAGCGAGCGAGAGGTATTAAGCTATAAGGCATTCAGGGTTGTGTGCTGTGTTGGGATTTTAAGCTCTGTTCCAAAATCTCAGTTTCAACATTTTGAACATTAGGCCCCTACAATCTTTTTTTTTTTTTCCCAGAAGTTCTTGTTTTAATTTTTCTGATAATCAAATACAGGCATTAAATATTTAAATGAAAATTAAACCCTTTTATTTGCTGCCAAACAAACAGAGTTTTTTTTCTGTTATTTCTGTTATTATAATAATTTCTGCATTTAATTGTTTTATTTAAATTTGCCAGATATAGGAATATTTAAACACCTACATTACTACTATACAAAAGTAATAGAAGACTAATACATTTCTGTTACATGTTAAACGTGACTTTTATTTTGACAGGTTGCCGGTTAGTTTTTGTGTGTATACACTATGATATGATGCTAATTTTCTCAAATGAAATGGTAAAATTTACATGAAGTGACTCTCACAGCAGTTCTGGAGATTAAGTTCATGCGTTTATGTCGTCATATAATGAGACGCAGAGGCCGAAAATAACCGCGAGCGTCACGTGTGCTTCATTATTTGAGTAGTAAACAAAGCGGCGTCTCCGCCATTCATTCATACAGAGCCAAGCGGAACATGGAGGATTCATATTTAAACCGTCTTTTTGCGTTTTAATATTTACAGACACTAGTGCATATCGCGATTCAAATTAAGTGAGAGATCTACTTTTGATTTATTAATCCAAAAATTGACGAATTCTGTGGCATCCCGTGCTATAGAGTAAATCCGTTTTTATGAATGGACTCCGCAATCCCGTCCACGTTTTAGCGGAGGAGAAAATGTAGACGCGCTTCCACGTAACGTTAGAGACAGAAATGACATGCCGTTGTGTAAATAAGATAAATGACATAAGGCTATTTCGTTTGTTTAATAAAAGAACAAGGTATAGACCTGTTCTATAGGAAAGGTAACCTTAAATGACGTCTGTTGTGATCTGGCGCTATATAGAAAATAAAGTTTACTTGACCTTCAAGGGGGGCGTGGGCTAATATAATGACAGGGGAAACACTGCAGTGCCAAAAAATGTTAGGTAAAATGGAGCATTTTATTGATTTATTTTTCAATCAAATTAATGTATATGAGTGTATATTTATAATAGAATAGGAATAGAGTCTTAGTCATGGTTACATTGTAGTAGTAGAAGTAGTAGTAATAATAATAATACAGATAATAATTCAGAACTATATAGTGTGTATTTTAGGACTGAGGTATTGTCCAATCAGCATCTAGGACCAAAACTATCCATTTTATGTGTTTAAACACGATGTGAGGGCAGTCAGGAAGAAAAAGAGAGAAACGGAACGAGAGAACTCGAGTGGAAGATACACAGCCTCAGGCAAACAGAAAACAATTGTTTCACTTCCACCCGTAACCTATTTCACCTTTAAACAGCAGATCTCTTTCACTCAATTAATTTCTGCACATTGGCTGTGGAGTGCTGTAGAAGAGGCCTTTTATATCCGCCTTTTATTTCAGAATTTTTCTCACTCTGTTTTTCAGCTCTGGTTTTGTTTACATACCATTGTTTTTTTGTTTTTTTTATTCTCTTCTGTTATGAGGACTTGTGGGCTTCACACATTGAAAACACATGGGGGCGGATTCACTAAACAATCAAATGATAGAGAAGAGTGTTAGAACTGGGCATCTGTCCAGACCTGACATGAGGAGGTTTTTTGACATGTTAAAGAGCCAGTATGTATAATTTATATTTAGTATGGAGGCCTGTTTTCGCCACTGAATAGAAAAAACTGACTTTGTAACTCACAATTTCAAATAATGCACTTATTTGAAAAAAAAAATTGTGAGAATTGTGAGATGTAAACTCTCAACTGCGAGAAGTTGGAATTTGCTTTAAGTTGGAATTTGAGTTTATGACTTGTGATTGCATGTTTTTATCTTAGAAATCAAGTCAGAATTGTGAGATGTAAGTTTACAATTGTGAGAAAAATTGTATCTGTAAGAAAATAGTCTCCTTTTTTGCTCAGAATTAGACTTTATAACTCGCCATTGCAAATCTATATCTCACAATTCTGAGAAAAGCAGTCAGAATTGCGCGATGTAAATTCGCAATTGCAAGAAAAAAATGTAAAAATGTAAAAAATTTTAGTTTATATGTCACAATTCTGACTGTAACTCGCAACATCAAGTTTATATCATGCAATTCTGTGAAAAGATGCAAACTTACGATTGTGAGAAAACAAGAATTGCACAATTCTTGCAATTTTGTTTTTGACTTGCAATTGCAATTGCAGTTTTTTATCGCACACTTCTGATAGAATGTCAGAATTGCGAGATGTAAGCTCCAATTGCGAGGAAAAAAAAGTCCGAATTGTGAGATATAAACTCGAATTGTAAGAAAATAGTCTCTTTTTTCATCAGAACTGGACTTTAAAACTTCCAATTGCGAATTTATATCTCACAATTCTTGGAAAAGAAGTTAGAATTGCAAGCAGCACAGTCAGAATGGCGAGATGCAATTGCAAGAAAAAATTTCATGCAATAGAGAGCTTATATCCTACAATTCTGACTTCATAACTGCAGTTGTTTATATCTTGCAATCCTGTGAAGATAAAAACAAGAAAACAAGTCAGACTTGAATATTCTGACTTTGACTCACAATTGCAGGTTTTTATCTAACAGTCTAAATTGGGAGATGTAAGCTCACAATTGCAAGAAAAAAGTCTTGTGAATTGTGAGACAGAAGATTCAATTACCTTTTTTAATTATTATTTAGTGGCAGAAACAGGCTTCCATATATTAGTTAATCAGACACTAAAAGGATGTGCAATCTGTTCTTAGTGAATTCTCTTCATATAGTATCTCGGGAAGCCATTCAAACACACAGAACAGATCCACATACATCCATACAAAAAGCAAATTCAAAACTTATCCACTCTCCCGTTCTCGCTGTCTCCCGCTCCGCCCTCTGCCTCCTGCATAAACACATTCATTTGCATCCTTCAAATCCACACACAACAGAAGTTGACACCCAGAGAAAGCCATGACGAGAAACACGCGTTCACATTTGCATACGAGCGTCTGCAGCGTCTGCTTGTCAGAGATTGTTTTTGCCGCTTAAATATGCTTTTCGCTGATTGACTGCAGGACTAATGACAAACCTGTGCTGTTAGAAGGAAGGGCAAATCTCATTCCGTTGACCCGTCCTGCTCTGTGAGTCACTGGGTTGTGCTGCTCTGCCAGTCCTCTGATTCAGGGGTCAAGAGGTCAACTGCGGGCAGCCCACTCGACGACCTCTCATCAATCTCTGTCGTTATGGTAACAGTGATGCTTCAGGTAGAGCAGACGTGTGATTATCCGCGAGCAGGTTTTCCCAGCTGAACTCCTACTGTCTTCTGACACAATATGGAAGAGAAAATTGTCCCGAGATGAGCACGGACAAGTGATTCACTAGCGGCCAGTGACTCATCGCCCGCTGTTCTTTTATTCGTCAGTGTCCAGTCATCATGACAGTGGGCTGTTTTTATGTCCTCGCAGTTTAGAGCCCAGGATGCTCATTTAGGGACTCAGAATATGGTTTAGATGCATCTATATTCAGTAAATCGAAAATCATTGTGTCTGCTCTTGTCTAGATAGATTTAAGTGTATATATATATATATATATATATATATATATATATATATATATATATATATATATATATATAGTATTTATATACTTTTTAATATAAACTGTTTAATATTACATCCAAACAAACTTTTTAATATAAAAAGTTAATATTAAAATAATTTAGTATTTTGTATTATTATTTAAAATGTTGACAATATATGTTTATTAATTCTAATAATTATATAACTTATATAATGAATAATATATAATTATATAACATTCTGCTTCTAATAATAACATGACTTATTATAATTTAATAATATTGCATGATTATTATTATTATTATTTATTATTATTATTATTATTATTATTATTGGTGTTAATAATTATTATATAGTATTGAAAAGTTAAATTCATTTTAAATTTAATATTATGGGTGATATTATAAATCAGTCTTCATTAGTCTTATAAATAGTCTATTAAATAATAATATAAATCTGTTAATAAATATAAAGTCTATTAAATTTTATTTTTAAAATCATTTAAAAAATTTTTTTTACTTTTATTTATTTATTTTTGTGAATCATTTATACTTCATTCTAGAAGTGTTAACATCTATAGAAAATGATATTAATTTTGATATTATATGCTTCCAATATTTTTCTAATCAGGTCAATTTAAAGAAAATGTTATTACTGGCCATTACCGACATTTCCATCAATTTTATATACTTTTGTTAATGAATATGGGATTGGTGTGGCACATGTAAGTGTTATTTTTTGTCCTTCTTCAGTAAGCCCAATATATAGTCCAAGGAGCCCGTCTTGAATTTCTGCCCAGAGTGAGATGAACCAACTAGTCCAATAGTCCAGACTGCTGTTTCACTTCCAGGGTCGTACACTGCCAAAACTGATTAGGAACAAAAAATGACACAAGACCAAAAGCCTGCTGGGAAATATGTCCATGCTTGTATATATTATCATCATCACCAAACATGTTTTAATGTAAAGACAATCAAACAAAACAAAAGTGCTACACTGCGTTCATTTACTAGTGGATTAGTCTCACCAAATGGTAATGTTTCAATCCAAATTTTAATTTTAGAAATGTATTTTACTTGGGAAAAAAAGCACCTCAATTCTAAATGCCATGCTCATTACTGTAATGTGAAATATAATTATGTAAATTTCTATGTAAAAAATGTATCAATCTGAAATAAATATAACAAATGATATAAATACAAATAGATATATAAAATATATTATTTGTAATTTTAATTTTATTTTACTTGAACTGCCTCCTCCTCTTTCTCCAGTTCAACATCTGTTTGTTATCTGATGACTTGAGAGTTTGAACGTAACAAAGTGTCTCTCTGCGCTCTAATTAAGCACATTTTAGCAGGACGCTGGCCTGGTGGTGGCTCTCAGGCAGGCAGGCAGGCAGAGCACGGCGGTCTCTGCGTTCCCTCGAACAGCTCGCAGACGCGCAGACTTCCCTCCTCTGAGCTCCGAGTTTGCATAATTACCCAGGTAATTGCGGAGTAATTGGCGGCGTCACCTGCTCCCAAGACGCGCCAGCATTGTTTTATCAACAGCTGGAATCAAACCTGCGTGAGGAGAGAGGGAAAGATGCTTTATAAAGAAAGAGGGTAGAAAGTTGGCTGCCCGAGGGACGGTTACCCCTTCGTTATGAATGGAAATGTATGGAAATGCACTCTGCCCACAGCCAGAAAAAAGGCAGGAACGAAAGGAGAGGAAGTTGGGAATGCAGAAGGAAGGAAAAGTTGAAGATGGCACAGGAGAAGTAAATAAACGAAAGACAAAGAAGTGCGTGGCTGAGACGCCGAGAAAGAAGAGAAGAGAAGAGAGATCACGTCTGTCTCCTGGGGAGAAAACAAGGTGTCAGCCTTTGTTTCTCTCTCACTGTCTGTCGCTCTTTCTCTTGCTGTGAGGCTGCAGATGAGAAGAGAGTATTTGGTTAAAGCCTGGTGTATTATTTATTCTGTTTAATAGACTGGGCTGCTTTAAAACCTGCAGGTTAGTGGAGAAACACAGTTCTTCTTAAAGGGGCAGTACACCAAAATGAAATTTCTGTCATCATTTGCTCACTCTCGTGTTGTTTCTATGTGAGATCCTTTGGCCTTTTATTTCTTGTTTAGCCATAAAATGTATATTTTTACATTTGTGGGTTTTATTTACTTATGAAATGGCATTCACAAGCCATTTTACTTAAATAATATGTGTTCCTGGACCACAAAACCAGTCATAAGAAAGCTGAAATCATCTGAAAGTTGAATAAATAAGCTTTCCATTGTTGTATGGTTTGTTAGGATACACTCTTGAAAATAAAGGTGCTTTAAAAGGTTCTTCAAAGCGATGCCAAAGAAGAACCATTTTTGGTTCCACAAAGAACCATTCAGTCAAAGGTTCTTTAAAGAACCATCTCTTTCTAACTTTTTTATAATCTGAAGAACCTTCTTTCACCACAAAGAACCTTTTGTGAAACAGAAAGGTTCTTCAGATGTTAAAGGTTCTTTATGGAACTATTTAGACAAAAAAGGTTCTTCTATGGCATCATGAAGCACCTTTATTTTTAAGAGTGTAGGATTATTTGGCTGAGATACATCTGTTGGAAAATCTGGAACCTGAGGGTGCAAAAAAATCAAAATATTGAGAAAATCGCCTTTAAATGTATCCAAATGAAGCAATTCTTAGCAATGCATATTACTAATCAAAAATTAAGTTTTGATATATTTACGGTAGGAAATTTACAAAATGTTTTCATTGAACATGATCTTTACATAATATCCTAATGATTTTTGGCATAAAAGAAATATCAATCATTTTGACCCATACAATGTATTGTTGGCTATTGCTACAAACATACATACTATGACTGGTTTTCTGGTCCAGGGTCACATATGATGTATTTTGTTGTAAAATGGGATATATTTAATAATATTTACTTTTTTTAGAATGCTTTGATGAATAACAGAAAGTTATTTTGTAACAGAAATCTTTTGTAACATTCTAAATGTCTTTACTGTCACTTTTGATAAACTGAATGCATCCTTGCTTAAAAAAAAGTACAGTAGTGTAAATAGAATATAAGAAACCGTAACAGAGGATCGTGAAGTTCTCATGACTCTTAACAGTCCAGATGGACTAACACCTTGAGCTTGTCGTTGCGTTCTTCACATCTACAGCGCAAACAACGCAAACGCCTCCTACACAGCAGCCTTGACACACATTGTGCATCAACACATAAAGAAGTTTCCTGCCTGCATTTGCACAAACGTTGACCCGTGCGTCATTCGTAGAACCTACAGAGCAGCATCCGCTGCATAATTGAATGAGCTTTCGCTTATTCATGACTTGCGCTTCAGTAGATTTACATGAAACATGTGGTTTATGGCCAAACTAATAGGACGGCACACATATAGGCAGGAACGCGGCGGAGGACACAGGAATTCACCGTCAAGGTCGTTACTCCTATTAACTGCTGCTGATTCGTTTGCAACATCCGACAGAATTATAGAGTGAGGCGTAATCTGAGAGAGCCCACATCTCCCCAGCTGCTCGTTACATCCCGCCGATACACACAGGAGGCGACGGACACACGCAAGCTCTCGGCGTCCGGAGAATCGCTGCTGTCTGGTTGTGGCACAGCAGCATCTGCTGGTGAAAGAGACGTACAGGCTTGAATTCCCTCAGCGAGGCCAGTTTTGCATCCTTATTCCACACAAGCACAAATATAGCCCTCTGCTTTTAACGTGTAATGCTCATCCACATTCACACACATCAGCGGGTCCGCCGAGGTTCATCCTCGCTAACCGTTTCGGTTCCGGCGTGACCAGGTTTTTGCGGAGGACGGCTGCGCTCCCAGAGCCCTGCGGGGGTAATGAGAGGAAATCCTCCCTGCTGAATTGATTCCCAAGCTGAGACGAATAGGCAAAAACTGCCTCAGCCAGCACGTCTGGCAGCGGGCTGTCATGTGGAACGCAAAGGTGAGGATTTGGAGCCGTTTGGGGCAAACGTGCAGGTTTATTTGAGGTGCGGTTCGGCTGTGCTCGGATTATCCTGCAAGCCAAAATGAAAGCGTCATTAAATGCAAGCTGAGGAAACTGGTGTAAATCATTGGTAAAAGGCAGATTGGTGCATCCGTGAGCAGGTTCGTATGTATTTGAGTGTAGCGGTTCGGATGTGCTGGAATTATGATACTAAATTCCACCATTCAAAGTTTAATTAAGATTGGCATTAAAGTTCCAGTGCAAAACTGTAATGCGAATTGGAATTTAGAAGTAAATTTAGAAGTTTCAGTGTTGGCCTGACAAAGCCTTGCTAAAAAGTTCTGAAGCTTGAAGGTTTATAGGCCTCATGGGAAGATGTTTAAAAAGCTACCTATAGAAGTGTGGATTTATTTGATGTATTTCATCATATTTAATGAATTAGCAGGATGGAAGAACACTTCATTTCCCAGAAGTAGCTGTGTTTAGTTTCTTTGGATGGAAATTGGGAAATTTCCAAGGTTCTCAGAATCATAAATTGTCATAGTTGGGTAAACTTCTATAGTTATGAATGGAAACTACAACAAATACAAGTTTTATGTTTCCATTTGCCTCGATAGGAACACACAAAATCTATGGTGGCACTTCTATGCCTTTCCAAAAGAAGAAAAATAAAAAATATTGAGAGCTTGATTAAAGTTGTCAGAAGAGAGAAAGATGTCAAATTTGTCATCTCTCCCTCGGGCGTTGTATTTAAAACAGTCATACAGCTGTGTTAAATAACTTTCTGCATTTGAATGCCGAGGTAATATTAATAAACCACGAAGTATAGAGTTATAAATGTACATTATTTACAAAAAATGACAATAATAAAAATATATTATAAACTTTGCTAGATTTATGTTGTTAAGAACAGACAAGACGAAACAGTCTCAGCTTTCAAATTTTGTAATTTTATGTAAGAAATTCTAACAATAAATATTTTGTGGCTCTTTAATGTGCAGAAGTGTGCATTTATTTGATGTATTTCATCATATTTAATGAATTAGCAGGATGGAAGAACACTTCATTTCCCAGAAGTAGCTGTGTTTAGATTCTTTGGATTAAAATTGGGAAATTTCCAAGCTTATTAGAATCATAAATTGTCATAGTTTGGTAAACTTCTATAATTTTGAATGGAAACTTCAACAAATATAATTTTTATCTTTCCATTTCCCCCGATAGGAACACATAAAACCTATGGTGGTACCTCTATGCCTTTCAAAAAGAAGAAAAATAAAAAAATATTGAGAGCTTGATTAAAGTTGTCAGAAGAGAGAAAGATGTCACATTTGTCATCACTCCCTCAGGCGTTATATTTAAAACAGTCATACAGCTGTGTTAAATAGTTTTCTGCCATTTAATGTCAAGGCAATATGAATAAACCAAAGTATAGAGTTATAAATGTACATTATTTTTTAAGAAATGAAAATAATGAAAATATATATAATTTTTTTTTTTTTTTTTTAAACTTTGCTAGATTTATGTCGTTAATAACAGACAAGACAGAGCAGGATACTTTTGAGATGCAACAAAGTCTCAGCTTTCAGATTTTGTCATTTTTAAAGAAATTCAAGCAATAAATAGTATTTTGTGGCTCTTTAATGTGTCGTGACAGATCGCTGTAGCACATGAACTGATCATCTCTTTTTTTGATATAGCATGAAATAAACATAATTGAACATAAATGAAAGTATTTGTATTTCACCATGGAAAGCACCATTTTTTAAAGTTCAAATCCACTGACGTTAATCTACTCTCTTGATTTCTTTGTTAAATTTAGCGTTATGATTGGCCAGATCACCTGTCAATCAAACTCCCAGCGAAGGGTGAATTCAGTACATTCCTCTTCCTGTGGAGGGTGTGGCCAATTCAGTTTGAGTTCGCACTTGTGAACTGAAAAGAAGGCAGTTATTTTAATTCTGGATGATGCACAGCACTTCTACAGTATGAATGATCATTGTTACTGTTGCATCAGTGCAATTTACTCTTATTTGCTCACTGTTTATATAGCATTGAAATTGTTACAGTAGCATAACCACTGGGCTTCATTCTTGAATCACGTGCAGAAGAAATGTAAGAATTGCATAGATTGATGCTTTCATGGTATCAGCTGAACTATTGTGTTTATTGAAGTGCCAATCATTGATCAAAACAATTAAATTGCCTTTACACAATCTCTGTGTCACATGGACCTGTTGTCAAAGTTTTGGACATCAGTGATTTAAGGATGCTATTTAACCAAAATTCTTCACCGTTGGCCTACAGGTTTGTCTACAACTTCCGGCCACTGGCCGAGCGACTGCGAGCTTCAGCTGCGTCTGCCGAAATTTTGAAAAGGCCAGCACATTTGTGTTAGGAAAGAGAGAGTGCCTGACCTTTCGGAAAGACGATACCTGTTTCCCTTTTCTCTCCATTTTCGCACTGGTTCTCTCTCGTGTTTTCTCTCTCTCTCTCTCGCTCTGCTAACATCACACCCGCCCGCCGTAGAAATTCAATCTCGTTTTGAACATGCTTCGATTGAAACTGCACTTGATGTATCTCCGGTCGCCAAACAAGAGCGAGTGTCTCGCTGTTTGTATTTCCAGTGCGATTCATTTACCGTGTCATGTTTCGCCGTCCCTTTTTATGCTAATGCACTTGTCACAGTCTATTTTAGCTCTGACGTTGGCATTTGTTTTGCGTCGGCCCCGTTTTAGCGAACGCACAAGTTTCGCATTCAGATCTAAAGTGCTTTCTATCGCCTTCGGAAGAAATGGCAGTTGAAAAGGCATTTGGAAAGCTCATAAAGGGTGGAATATGTAATGCGTGTAGTTTTTCTTCCTCTCCCTCCCCCTTCTGTCTCTCGCTCGCTTGAAACCCATCCAATTGGCTTGGCGGTAATTGAATCTTAGCCGTCTGGCCCAGAAAGGCAGCGCGCAGGAGTTTAGTTCTGTTGTCCCATTTTGCTCTCGTGATGTGTGCGCGCCTGCGCTTCTGGTGCGCTGGGACTCGAAGCGAGGGCTCACGGGATAGATTGTCCTTATGGACGCCGGGCTGTGGTCATCGTAGATGGATTGTTGTAGCATACTATCAGACGAGTCCTACAAAAGCAGATCGTCCGTGTTGTATTAGTCTGTCTGCTGCACTGTGAAGTTCCTGCTACCTTATTTAAAGGAATAGTTCATCATTTACTCACCCTCGCATCTTAAATCCGCACGACTTTCTTACGTGAAACAAAAAATGAGGACTGAGGCTCCAAAATGACAAAAAAATGCATAAAAGTACCATGAAAGTAGTTCATGCAACTTGCTATATGTTAAATCTTCTGAAGACGTGTTGGGGGTAACGTATTACAAGTAATGTGAGATACATAATCAGATTGCTTTTTTCAAATAACTAGTAAAGTAACACGTTGCTTTTGAATTTACAAGAAAATATCTGAGTTACTTTTTGAAATAAGTAACGCCAGTTACTTTGTTTTCCCATTTACTGACTGACAAGTCGCTTGTTCCCATGTTGAAAGAAATTGGAAGTACAGAGGCATTTTGTGAACATGATAATACTGTAGTTCTAGATCAAATGTGAACATGCAAAAAAAAAACTGTATTCAGTATTCATCAAAATGAATTAAATGAAATGCAGACTCAGAATATAACGCAAACCTGCAATAATTAAATGTTAAATAACATTAATATCCTTTATGTATTTAATCTAGTTTTATTAAAGGACAAAACAAAGATTCACATATAATGTACTCACCCCCTCGTCATCCAAGATGTTCATGTCTTTCTTTCTTCAGTCGTAAAGAAATTTTGTTTTTTGAGGGAAAACATTTTAGCATTTTTCTCCATATACTGATAGGGTGCCCCGATTTTGAACTTCCAAAATGCAGTTTAAATGCGGCTTCAAACGATCCCAAATGCGATCGTAAACGATCCCAGCCGAGAAAGAAGGGTCTTATCTACCGTAACGGTTGGTTATTTTAATAAAAATAATACATTTTATATAAATTTTAATGCCAAATGCTTGTCTTGTCTCACTCTGCCTGGAGTGTTTTTGTTCCGGTTCATGACAGTTAGGGTATGTCGAAAAACTCCCATCTCAGGTTCTCCCTCAACTTCGAAATCATCCTATATCACTATTTTACCTTTTTTGTTAAGGGTGTTTGATCTTCTTTGCATGTTCACTTTGCAAAGACTGGATCGGTACTTCTGCAGCGATGTAGGATGATTTTGAAATGATTTTTGAAGTTGAGGGAGAAAATACGATCTGAGTTTTTCAACATACCCTAACTGTCTTAGAATGCACAGAGTTCAGGGAGAGAAAGGCAAGACGAGCATTTGAGATTAAAAAGTATTTAAATAGTATTTTTTTAATGAAAATAACCAATCGAGCCTTCTTTCTTGGCTGGGATCGCTTACAACCGCATTTGGGATCGTTTGAAGCTGCATTTAAACTGCATTTTGGAAGTTCAAAATCGGGTCACCATATCAGTCTATTATATGGAGAAAAATGCTGAAATGTTTTCCTCAAAAAACATAATTTCTTTATGACTGAAGAAAGAAAGACATGAACATCTTGGATGACAAGGGGGTTGAGTACATTATATGTGAATCTTTGTTTTGGAAGTGGACTACTCCTTTAACCAATGTCTTTGCTGTTAAGCTTCGATGATCCAATTCAGCCGCACTAATAAGCAAAAAGCATTTGTGCTTCTTTTTTTTCTTTTAGTGCTGAAACTTCTTTTTCTGTGTTCTACTGCGTAGACGTGAATTTACTTTTTCTGCAGCCTGAGGCATATTAATTTGACTTTTTGTTGTGAGGGGGCTTTTACATTTGCTAAAAATAGAACTTTTTATATTTAAAATAAACAAGGAAGCCCAGCCCGGATTTAAAAAGTAACGCAAAAGTAACGTAACGCATTACTTTCCATAAAAAGTAGCATAATTAGTTACTTTTTTTAGGGTGTAACGCAATATTTTAATGCATTACTTTTAAAAGTAACTTTCCCCAACTCTGGATATATGTGTGCTTTATGTTAGCACTTTTGTTGTTGTGTACTCAAAATGGCCACAAATCCCATTGTCAATATTTAATATCTTTAAGAGGTTTTCTTATGGGTTTTCTCATAGTCACAAAGACTGTGTTTATTTGATCAAAGATACGGTAAAAACTGTGATATATTATTACAATTTAAAATAAATGTTTTCTATTTGAATATATTTTAATTTATTCCTGTGATGCAAACCTGAATTTCCATCATTACTCTGGTTTTCAGTGTTACATGAACCTTCAGAAATCATTCTAATATGCTGCTTAAGAAACATTTCTGCCTATTACTGATGAAAAGAGCTGTGCTGCTTAATATATATATATATTATATAACATTATAAATGTCTTTACAGTGAATTTTAATCAATTTAATTCGTCTTTGCAGAATAAAGTTATTAATTTCTTTAAATAAAAATAAAAATGCCAACTCCAACTTTTGAACAGTACTAAGATAAATATATATATATATATATATTTTTACCTTTTCTACAGTTGTTGTATTTGTCATGTTGATTGTTAGCAGTGTAAACAGTTTAGACACTGCTACTCATTTAACATGCAGGGAGGTAAGCCAATCAAAGCTAAGCTCATTTGCATACAGTACAGAAATCTTAAAGGAACAGTTGCAAAAACAGCCTGTTTAATTCTCAGGGTCAAAGAATAAACTCAATTACGTTTCTAGTTTCTAGTGCTTGGAAACCTTGACTAACATTGTAAGTGGACTTCGGGGAAAACTTTACTTGAGTGTAGAAGTTTTTATTCAATGATATTCATCGTACGTTCTCCATGAATATTCATGAAGGTCGCTAAACTTCTTCAGCAATATATTTTTGCCCATCACTCTCCCTGACACGGAGAGCTCATCAGCGGCGTGTTCACTCACTCACTCACCGCTGACAGACAGACAGGTGGGAGAGGAGTCCGTCAGAGAGACAGGCCAGACAGACTGACAGGAGCGATCCAGAAACTCTCAAGGAGACAAACTCCCAGGAGAAGGAGGAAAAATGACGAACTAATTACAGGCGACGGATGTTCTGGCCTTCAAACACAAACAACCACCCAGACGCAGGCGTGTGCAGGTGGTACTTACTGTAGACTAACTCCTTCCTGCCCACTCAGTGACCTTTCTTGTCCTGTCACAGATAAACGATTGGCAGACATAAATACTTTATCGGATTAAAGCATTTTAAACTCCATCTAACACTTTGGAATATGTATACTGGTCTTTGAAAAGGCGATATGAGTTTGTTTAATACTTGAGATCAGTGGTTTGTTTAACTCTGCAACCTTAAATATAAGCAATAATGGAGCTCTGTGCTTTCCATGATGCAAAAAAATGTGAACGGAATTGTGGAATTCAGTCTTCAAAAATGGAAATTACTGTATAATTTGGCAAAAGTTTAATGAGTAAATCAAAAGTAAGGCTGTACAATGAATCTTTGTAAATATTAAAGCACTTTTTTTTTTTTTTTTTAATATGAATAAACTATAGTCAGATACATAGAGGAAGTCACAACAGGTCATCACAACAGCCTGTCAAAAAAAAAAGTAAACAACAAAAAAAAAAGAAATCATTATGACAGATATATAATACTATTGTACAGTACAATTAAATTCTCAAAGTACGTTTTAGTCAGTGTTTTTATTTAAAGCATAAACATTTTGCAGCGCTTTTTGTCTTTTTTTAAATAAATTAAATTTGATAACATCAGGTGTTTTTTTTTTTTTTTGCCATGCATTTAATTTTAATACATTTTTATTAAATCATAAAACACAGAACTCAGAAAATAAATAAATAAAAACCCATTTCACAGGCCACTATTCTTGTTTAAATTTAATAACATGGTTACAATTTCATGAATTAAATTAATAGTTTAAATGTAATAAAACCAATAAAACGTGAAAATATTTAAGCACAAAAACAACCTGTCAAAATAAAAGTAAAAAAAAAATATGACAGATATGCAAGACTAATGTACATAGCAATTTAATTCTCAAAGTAATAATGCAGTTTATTCGTATTGGTTATTATTTTATTTATTGTATTATCTATCATATAAATATTTAATAATTATTATTAATTATTATTATTTTTTAGGAATATCACACAAATATCACAAATTTTAGTCAATGTTTTAAAACCATAAACCTCTGTTGTGCAGCACTTTTTTGCCAAAGAAATGAAATGAATTAATGCAGTTTAATTTTTTTGCCATAAATAAATAATAACAAATTATTTTTTATAATAGTTTTTAAGGATTATCACACACATATCACAAATTTTAATGAATGTTTTAATTTAAATCATAAACCTATGTTGTGCAGCAATTTATTATTATTTTTTTTACTAAAAATGTAAATTAATTTATTAAAATTTAATTGATAACAATTGATCAATTGAATTGATAACATCATAAAAAAAAAAAAAATCATTTATTTATTTATTTGATTACCACCGCTGATAAATTTGTATTAAATTATAAAACACAGAATCCAGAAAAGTTTTGAATAAAAAAATAAAACCCATGTCATAGGCCACTATTATTGTTACAATTTTAATAAATTAACATTGTTACTGTTTTCCTGAATTTAATTACTAATTAAAATTTAATTTAATCAATAAAACAAAATCCAGAAAACTTTAAGCAAAAAACATGTAATTTTGGAGGGAAAAATAATAAGACTGATTTCATAGTGCCCTGCAATAGTAAGCATGATGCTTACATTAGCAAATACCTCTAAAAACTGTTGCACCAGCAAGTTTGATTGACCGGCGCTGTATTCAACATGGCTTCCAAAGCTGTCTGCTTCCTCCCGGACCTCTTGATCCTACAGAAAGAGTGACGGAACGAAGTCACAGCGAAGGTCTTTTCAGATTTTCGGACGAATTGTTAGCTGAAGGTGGCTGGAGGTTGTGTTTGTGTTTGTGTGTGTGTGTTTGTGTGACGCCCTTTAAAAACTTTCCCCAGCTCTGCGGATCTGTGTAAGGCTGCAGGCTAGTGTGCAGATCTTATTTTCTGATAAGTTTCCGTGATGTCTGGGATTTTGTGGCCCTCTAACAGGTCGTAGAACAAGCCTGCAGCTCACGGGCACGACCGATGGAAAGAGCGCGGACGCTTAGCGCTAATCCCTTTGAGAGCGCCGGGACACACATATCAGCCGTCTAGGTGTGTGTGTGTTTGTGTGTGTGTGTTTGTGTTTGTAAGAGAGATGAGAGTGCAGATGCTCTGTATTTTTGGATGTGTGTAAATTAATGATTTGCAGAAATTAAAGAAGTCCTGTATAATTAGTTTCTGACAGCGATCAGCAGGCTCTTCCTTCTTCACATCCTCCGGCATGTTTGTTTATTAAGCATTTAGCTGGATCTGATTCATGTTCTTACCACTAAGAATACAATACTGACATTTCCACTTGACACACTTTACTATATTTAAATCTGAATTTTTTTCACAAACATCAGTGCATAATACCTCAGTTGGTCCCATCAATCAGATGAGCAATGACTGAATAACTTTTCTTATTCAGTATTTTTGTCTAGTTTTCTATGAAAAATTCATAAAAATATTTAGAACAAGATTTACTTTGATTTTGGAGAAATGTAATGAAATATATTACAATTTATGTTAGAAACAAGAAAAAAGTGCTAAAGTATATCAGTTTTGCATTGGAATTGTATTATTTTTATTAGAAAAATAATTAGAATTATTATTATTTATTGTTGTTGTTGTTGTTGTTATTATTTTACTTTTTTATTTTATTTTTACTTTTTTTTTAAAGAGTAAATCTCAGTATCTTAAGTAAATGAATCTTAAAATACTGAAATATTCTTAATACAGTTTTTTACCTTTTAATTTTATTTATTTGTTTGTTTTTTTTTTTTTAATAGAGTAAATCTTTATCATCAAATTAGATTTTCTGAGTATCATCAAAATCTGAATTTAGTAAGATATTTTTTACTTGAAACAGGATTCAGGTACTGAGTACTTTATTTATTTACATGTTTGTTTTTTCGTTTGTTTGTTTGTTTATGGAATAAACCTTAATGTCACCAAATTATATTACCTAAATATCACCAAATATCAACATATATTCTTACTGGAAATAAGAATATATAATAATAATAATATTCACATACTTATTTATTTATTTATTTATTTATTTAGCCTTAATCTCACCAAAATATATTCTCTAAATATAATCAAATATCAACATATATTCTTACTAGAAACAGGATTCAAATACTTATTTATTTATTTATTTATTTAGCCTTAATATCACCAAAATATATTCTCTAAATATGATCAAATATTAACATATATTCTCACTAGATTTAAATACTTTATTTATTTATTTATTTATTTATTTATTTATTTACTTATTTATTTAACCTTAATATCACCAAAATATATTAAATATTATACTAAATATTATACTAAATATCATTAAATGTCATCAGATATTTTGTACTGGAGACAGGATCCAAATACTAAAGACATTATTATTATTTTTTTTTTATTTAACCGTAATATGACCAAAATATATTGTCTAAATACCATCAAATATCGTCAGATATTTTTACTGAAAACAGGATTCATATGCTAAATACTTTTATATATTTATTTATTTATTTTACTTAATAAACATTAATATCACTAAATTATGTCATCTAAATATCATCAAATATCGTCAGATATTGTTACTGGAAACAGTATTCAAATACTAATTATTTATTTGTTTGTTTGTTGAACAAACATTAACACAGTCAAATTATATTTTCTGAATATCATCAAAATCTAAAGATAATTATTTTTGGTGGAAACAGGATTCAAATAGTAAGTACATTATTTATTTATTTATTTATTTGTTTATTTTTTTATTTAGAAATAAACCTTAATATCACCAAATTATGTCATCTAAATATCATCAAATATCATCTGATATTACTGGAAACGAAGTGCAGTATTTGTCTGTATTTGTTTGAAACCTTAATATCATCAGAATACATTGCGTAAATATCATCAAAATGTAAAGAAAGAAGTAAATGCTTGCTGGAAACGGGATTCAAATACTAAGTACTTTATTGATTTGTTTGTTTGGTTTTTTGTTTAAAGAATAAACCTTCATATCTCCAAATTATGTCGTCTAAATATTATCAAAATCGAAAGATAGTTAGATATTTTTACTGGAAACAGTATTCAAATACTAAGAAGATTATTTATTTATTTGTTTGTTTGTTTATTGTAACATCAAGTAACTGTGAAATGTTAAACAAATAATATAATTTAAAATTTATTTATTTGACTATTTGTGTATATAATAAGCCATAACCGATTTTTAGAACCAATTTTTCATTTTAATTTTTTTTTTTGGTGCAAAATTATCATGTTCCTCACAAAAGACCTTCACTAATATTGGGAACTCGCAGCAGACAATTTAAAGTTTGATCAATTTGTCTTAAAATTGTTTATGAATTTTGTGACTTAATTTTTAACAGCGACTCTTTAAATAAATGTATTGATTTGACATCTCAGAAAAGGTTAATTATATTCTCCGCTCACAAACACCACTAAAAGCCTCTCGATGAAGTTGCGTGTCTACATTTTTTCCCTTTAAAGCGCTCTTATAAATCCATCACACTTCAGACACTACTTACGTGTGTTAATAAATACACATCCTTCTAAATGATCAGGCTTTTCTCCAACGTTTGGCATTAAGACAGACGCACAGATAGAGATGGAATGAGAGGGAGTAGGACGGCCAGCCGTGGTGGCAGACGGCCGCTGCAGTCTAATTAAATTAATGAAGACACATGTTGTCCGGTCGGCCTGACTGGGCGGCTGTCATCTCTGCGCCGGCTGGGGCCTGTCGAGGAGGGAATGGGGCCGTTCGGCTCTGGCTCCACGCCATGAGCATTTAACAAGCTGTGTGGGTTTGTTTGTAATCAGACTGGACCCAATCAGGACCTCATGATTACAGCGGGACGGGGACAGTCGAGATCAGAGGATGTAATAGAGTTTCATGGATCAGGAGAACTTGGTTGAAGTTCTCGGTTAAGTTTCGTTCAAGTTAACCTCAGTGTTTCAGATGATTCTCCTAAAATTCCCTAGAAAAAATTACAATGAAAGCAAATGAGATGATTATTGAAATATAGAGCTGTAATTAATGGTGATTTAATTGCTCAGCTCATTTGCTCTTGGAAGAATTTAGTAGGAAATCTTTGAGATTGTGTTGAGACTTTTGATTGCAGACTTGGTATTTTTGGCAAATTTGAATCAGTTTGAGACATTCTTAGGATATTTTCTGAAACAAGAGCCATGTGAAATTAGTGTGGGGGGGGGGGGGGTGTTATTGTTGTTGTTTCTAGTTTTATTTTTATTTTAGGAGAAAAATTAGGAGAAAATTTAGGAGACATAAGAGTATTCTTCATTTGCTCTTCATTTTAATTTATTTTAATAGAGTTTACATATTTAATTTTATAAGAAGAAAAAATTGAGAGGCAGGAGAAAAGTATTTTTATTTTATTTTATTTTATTTATTCTTCCCCATGGACCTTGGTCAGAGTTTACATATTTAATTATTTATTTTATTTAAAAAAAAATAGAAGCAGGTGGAAAAAAATAATTTTTCTCTACATTTAATCTCCTGTTTCATTGGGAGAAACATTTATTTTGTTTTATTTTGTTTTGTTTTATTTTATTTTATTTTATTTTATTTTATTTTATTTATTCTTCCCCATGGACCTTGGTCAGAGTTTACACTTTTCATTTAATCAGGTGAAAAAAATTAGAAGCAAGAAAAACATTTATTTTTCTCTCTATATAATCTCCATTTTCTTTAGAAAAAATATTTTATTTTATTTTATTTTGTTTTATCAGGCCAAAAAATAAATAAATAAAACAAAATAAAATAAAAGCACGGGGGAAAAAATAATTTTTCTTTCCATTTAATCTGCTTTTTCTTTGGGAGAAACATTTTATTTTATTTTATTTTTTATTCTTCCCCATGGTCCTTCTTCAGAGTTTACATATTTAATTTAATCAGTGGTTTTCTTGGTCAGACTAGACATCATATTTAATTTGACAAGAACGTAAACAAGTCTTTGAAGGATAGATGTTTTTTCTCCACTTAAATTTTTTTGAAATATGTATTTTCATTGATGTATACAACTCTTAAACAGGCTTCCATCCTTCACTGCCTCATTTTCATTCATGTAAAGTATCATCTACCATGACAGAAGTACGTGGGTAAGTAGAGTACCTGTAGTGTAGTTTATAGCATAGTAGAAGAATGAACACTAAGTTATTGATGAAGGAGCTTCAGACTCCAGATAAAACACGTTGTGATTCTCTGAGATTCCGGAACTTTTTTAATCCATGTCAAGAAGAGCCGCGCTGCCCACACCAGAACAGATCCATCCATTTCTTCCTGCATTCCAGCAGAAAATAGAAAAGGGGGCGTGAGAGACGGGGAACGTTTCCATCTCATGGGTGTGAAGACGGTGTTTCCCAAAAAGCGCCTGAGCTCCGTTAGATCTGCCAAAGTGCGTCATATGCAGTTGGAATGGAACTTTGACTGAGTGACTCAAAGTCTCCAGTCTCCTTATTTATGTGATGTGTTGGTAATTACCCATCATCCTAGTTCCTCGGGTCACGCTATATTTAACCACGCGGTTCACAGTACGTCTCGCGGGCTGCGTCATATAGATAGTCGGTTGATTCACCCGGCTTTTCCTCCATAAGTGTCTGACACCCACCAGCGCATTATCCCAGAGCTCCACACAAAACAGACCTTGTGTTACAGGCAACAGATTAAATTAACTTGAGGTGGGAATGGAAACGAAAACCGATGCGAGAGAAATTCCCCCGAGGGGGATGCGATAATAAAAGATGTGTGAAAACTGACGTGTTTGGGGAATGAGATCCGCAGGTGATGAAATGACAGAGCTCTGCTTCACCTTGCATGCAACAGCTTGAAATGAGGAAGAAGGAGCTGATTGTTTGATTGGAGAGCTAGTTGACCTTTGAACTCCACCTGCTACAGTTGTTCATTCACACCTACACTATTTTGTAATTTTTTGCCTGTTTACTGATGCTTCAAATGGATGTTTTGTATGGTTGGAAATTGAATCTTTGCAGTGTCTTGCACTGTGCATTTATAGGATGGCATGTTTAAAACGGTTGAGAAAGCGCAGACGGCTGTGTCTGGGTTTTGTTCTCTCATGCTCTGTCTAGCTGTTTTTGAACACGTTGTTTACCTTTGCACCTTGTAAGGGTGCATTCATGCATTGTGATGCATTTATCTGACAATTAAAAAATCAGTGCATTGATTACATTTGATTATTAACGCAAAAATTGCCAACGGCCTCAGGTTATTGTTAAAACATCACTCTCTTGCTTCAGGACTGTATTATATTGTATTATATTATATCATGATTATATTATATTCATAATTGTGTGCATTCTTTGGAATAAAGTCAGTATTTATTAAACATATTCTGAAGTTTGGGATCATTAAAAATTTTTTTAAGAAATTATTTTATTCAGCAAGGTTGCAGTGACAATTTTTTTTTTTTTTAATAAATGCTATTCTTTTGAACTTTTTGAGAATCTTGGGAAAAAAATTATAGCAGTTTTCAAAAAAATATGAAGCAGCACAACTGTGTTCGTCATTGATAATAATAATACATTTATGAAGGATCATGTAATATTTTAACATTTATTAAGATAGAATTTTTATTTTATTTTATTTTATTTTATTTTATTTTATTTTATTCATCCCCATGGACCTTACATATTTTACACACTTAATTTATTTTTAATTTTATTTTTCTCTTTTAATTTTTTAATTTAATTTTACACATGGAGTTTATACATTTAATTTAATCAGGCAAAATATTTATTTTATTTTATTTCTATTTTTTTATTTTTTTAATTCCCCATGGACCTTACATATTTTATTTTATTTTATTTTATTTTATTTTATTTTATTTTATTTTATTTTATTTTATTTTATTTTATTTTAGTTGTTGTATTTTATTTTTAATTAAGTATGTATTTAACTAGAGAATAGTTATTTTAAAGTGTAAACATTTTTCACAATCTTTTTTTTCTGTATTTTTTATTTAAAAAAAATGCTGCTTTAATGAGCATAAGCGACTTCTAAAACATTTAAATCTTTAAAAGATTGAAAAACATCTAATCTTACCAACCCCAAGCTTTCGAACTATTTATTTATTTATTTACGTTTAATAGTGCTTGATTAACAATTATTAGATAATATTATATTATTCCCCTGTACTTGACAGACATGTATACAGTATATTATTTCTTGATTCAGGAAATTTTCCACGTATTCCTCAGTCTGCTTCTGTTTATCATTACATTTTGTTTAAGATTCAGTTTTTCAAACTGAATTTAAATCCTGATGTATAATTTTGTCAATATTTGACTATAGTGCAAATTGCCTGTCCAGTTACAATTACATATTCAGCATATTTTTGGAAATATTAATGAATGTCCAACTAGGTCAACTCCAAATAGGTGGTTATTGGTCAGAATAAGTTGAAGACTGTGTTTAGTCTGTGTCTGATATCCAGAGGAATGTTTCTATACTACATTTAAGGTTTGATAAGTCCAAAGTCATTGTTTTGGAGGTTTCTGTCCCTTTTTCCAATCCAGCGGCCGAAGCCGTTTGAGTTCAGTGTGCCGTGTGAGCATGTCAGATCCACTCAGACAAACATCAGTGCAGAGTGGAGATGTCGTGACCTTCAGTCATCTTTTCTTTTAAGAGGGGGAGTTCACATCAGGATAGTGTCATTAATATTGTAAGGGATGCTGGGTACAGCATGTGCGCGTCTGTGTTTCCCCTCCTCTTCCTTCTCTCTCTGGGACCGGCTGAGGAGTGTTCGGGAACAGACAGAAAGAGAGACAGAAATAGAGAAGAAGGGGAGCAGATCAAACAAGGACCGCCTCTGCTCGCGGTTCCTCTCTCATCCTTCATCTAGCCGTCAGTATCGTGTGGCAGACGCTGTTCTCGCCCCGCGCGCCTCTTTGAAGTGGCATTATGGGTTCACAAAGGATTTAGGCCAAAGTCTGTAATGGGGGAGCATGAGCTTTTGGTGTGATAGTGCAGCACCTCAACACTAATAAGAGCACATACTGATATTAAATCATATTTATTTACACTCAATGGTACACTCAATAACAAAGTATTGTACTTAAGTACATTTTTAAACTATCTTTTTATCTGCGTATTTTTATTTTTTTACTTGCATTCCATTCCACAGTCTCCAGTCAACAACTCACTGATTCAAATTATCCAGTCAGAGCAAGTTTGTAACCAGCAACTCACTGTCTCCAGTTAACAACTCACTGATTCAAATGATTTGGTCAGAGCGAGTCTCCAGACAACAACTCACTGATTCAAATGATTCAGTCAGAGCGAGCCTCCAGTTAACAACTCACTGATTCAAATGATTTGGTCAGAGCGAGTCTCCAGACAACAACTCACTGATTCAAATGATTCAGTTAGAGTGAGTCTTCAGTCAACAACTCACTGATTCAAATTATTCAATCAGAGCCAGTGTCCAGTTAACAACTCAGTGATTCAAATGATCAGGTCAGAGCGAGTCTCCAGACAACAACTCACTGATTCAAATGATTCAGTTAGAGTGAGTCTTCAGTCAACAACTCACTGATTCAAATTATTCAATCAGAGCAAGTGTCCAGTTAACAACTCACTGATTCAAATGATTTGGTCAGAGCGAGTCTTCAGTAAACAACTCACTGATTTAAATATTCGGTCAGAGCGAGTCTCCAGTTAACAATTCAATGACTCAAATGAACAGATCAGAGTGAGTCTCCAGACAACAACTCACCAATTCAAATGATTCAGTCAGAGTGAGTCTCCGGTCAACCACACACTGATTTGAGAATCCATTTAACAACTCACTGATTCAAATGATTTGGTCAGAGCGAGTCTCCAGACAACAACTCACTGATTCAAATGATCCAGTCAGACTTGATCTGGTAAAATGATCTGGTCAGACTTACCATGTATTTCCACTACAGTGTAGTGTACAGAGTGAAGCGGGCATTTTCAATTCATTCCTATGGAAGCTGAGCGTAAACGCTCATGAGGTGCATTATGGGATTGAAAGTGGCGCGGAGAAAGCGTTGAGAGCGCTCACTGCCAATAGCGATGGTGGCGGCACTGAGCGTGGTTTTGACGCTGTAGTGGAAATACACTGTTAGTATCCAGTCAGCAATTCACTGATTCAAATGATTCGGTCAGAGCAAGTCTTCAATTAATAACTCACTGATTCAAATGATCCTGTCAGAACAAGCATTTAGTTACCTGATCAAACCTATACAGAGTGAGTCTCCAGTCAACAACTCAATGATTCTAATGATCCGGTCAGAGCGAGTGTCCAGTTAACAACTCACTGATTTAAATGATCCGGTCAGACTGAGTCTCCAGTCAACAACTAACTGATTCATATTATTCGATCAGAACAGGTATCCAATCAACCACTTACTGATTTGAGTCTCCAGTCAACAACTCACTGATTAAGATGATTCAGAAGAAGGGTGCTAGGGTTTTATACAGAAGTTTAATACTCAGGGTTTGAGGTTTGTTCAGATCACTTCACCCAAATATGAGCAGTACTAATAGAGATGCTAGTCTTAACAAACACCACTAATTATCTGTGACAGCCTGTGTGAGTGTGTGCGTGTGTGAGGTAGAGAGGGGCACAGAGTGAAAGAGATTATATTTAGCCTCTCTGAAGCGCTATGTTAGTTTTTCTGGAAAGCTTTGGTGCTTTATAAAATGATATTATTACCTAAACCATCCTGCAGTGCTTTCAACCTCTATTTCCTTTTCCATCTCATTCAAACAGTGATGTTCATTCAATTTATCACTTACGAAAATCACACATTTCTGAATATGTCCAGGCTACAAATTTAGGTTAGAAAAAAGGAACATTTTTTAAAATGTTTCCAAAATGTTGAAAAGTCCAGTTTTCTTGTTGTGATTAGAATGTTATTTAAAGGTTACAATAACATTTATGACATCATAAGGATGTTCCGAGAATGTTTATATTTAGGTTTAATATTAAATATTAAATATTAATAAGGTTAGAAAAACATTCTATAAACATTACTTTAAGAACATTTTGCTCTAACATTTATATAACTTTTAAAAATCGTTGGTGAAAGTTGTGAGAAAGTTTCCTGTTAGCTGGGTAGGTTACATCACATTTTCACAACTGAATGTGTTCCTGAGTTCTTTTCACAGTATACATCACAGTAACATCTATCCCTACAACCTCATTTTTCATTCACATCAATTTAAATGAACCAAAGTCTACATCACCACCCTGGAGGAAGAAGTTCAAATTCTGGATGAAGCATTTGAGTCATCAAAATAAAAATTATAGCCTCTTGAAATAGTTTCTTCCATAGATAAAGCTAACACACACACATACACAAAGGCTACATGTGTTCAAACGCACTGATCATATCTGAGAGTCTGTGTCAGTGAGCGCTGAGGTTTATAGAGGTTAAACGGTAAATACGGAGCCCGAGTCTGTTTATAGCACTGCCATTTTTCTAAGTAAATATCTCTTCTCCTGACCTCTAGCAGGCAGGCAGCTTGCGTCGGCCCAGTAAAGCGCATAATCACTCTAATTAGAAGAGGTCGCAGAAAGCAAAAACATCACCTTGTTCATAACCTACACACACACACTCACATGCAGCCAAACACAGCGTGTCAGTCACCCTCCTCTAGACACACTTCCTTTGAAAAGGAGACGCCGGGAATTGATACAGACGGCGTTTCTGGACGCAGAACAATAAAAGGCAACCGTTACCGAGAATGAGCATTTTTTGCTTCGATTTGAAGCATCTGGTGAATCTGTTAAAGAAGATCACAGTTTTTTTGCAGAACAGCATGTGTCTGAAAGAAAGGACAGGCCTCAAGGATATGCTCAGCCATGCAATCCATACAAAATTATGTATGAAAGCGACAGCAAGAGAGAGAGACATAGTAGTGTCGATCTCAGACGTCACACCCACAGACTCGTCTGATGCATACAGCACAAGAAAATGACAAGAGCTGGTTTAAAGTAGTGGTTTCACTTTTACTGGCAGACTTTCCATGATATTTTTAGGACTCACAGATGCACAGGTTTTTTAGTTGTTAAGTTTGCTTAAAAACAAACTTGTGTTTATAAAGAGCCAGGATAATACAGCGAGTGCTTCTGAGGAAGTAGTAGTATTTGGGTTCTTAGAAGTATCCGTCACGCTTAAACATAATTACATAAGTTAAAATAAGTTAAAAATATGGTAAATTAATTCAAAAGTTTGAGGTTGGTAAGTTTTTTTCAAACAAGTCTCTTATGCTCACCAAGGCTGTATTTATTTGATCAAAAATACTGTAAAAACAGTGATATTGTGAAAATATTATTTTTCGATTAGAATATTTTTTTAAAGTGTAATTTATTTTTAGCATTATAACTACATTATAACGTCAATATCACATGATCCTTCAGAAATCATTCTAATAAGATGATTTGCAGCTCAAGAAACATTTTTTTTAATATTATTAGGGCTGAAAACAGTTAGAAAAATAGAAATAGAAAATTCCAAAATACAGCATTTAATTTTTTTTTTTTTTTTTTTTTTTTTGTTTTGTGATAAATGACAATGTTCTTTTTTATATTGATACTGTAGTGAAGCCAAAACAAATTACAGTTGAGGTCAAAAGTGTACATACCCCTTTGCAGAATCTGCAAAATGCTAATTATTCTACCATAATAATACTCTTACTCTTCAGAAGGAAACCCGATGCATTAAGAGCCAGGGGGTGAAAACTTTTGGAATTTGAATATTAGGGTAAATTTAATTTATTTTGTCTTCTGGGAAACATGTTAGTATCTTCTGTAGCTTCTGAAGAGCAGGACTAAATGAAAAAATACATATATTTAGGCAAAATAAGAAAAATGTACACATCTTCATTCTTTTCAGAAGTTTTCACCCCCTGGCCCTTAATGCATCGTTCTTTCCTTTTGGAGCATCAGTGAGCGTTTGAATCTTCTGTAATAGTTGCATATGAGTCCCTCAGCTGTCCTCAGTGTGAAAAGATCATATATCATCCAGTCATTGATGGAAAGAGTTCAATTACACAAAAATGCTGAAAAACCAGCAAACCTGAAGGATTTTTCTGAAGAACAGCAGCCAGTTTAACTGTTCAGGACAAACAAGGGACTCATGAACAACTATTAGCCGTGGATCATTCAGAATCAAGTGTATATAAACATTTGAACAGGGTCAGTTTTATAAATTCAACTATTATTTCTTGTGTACTATATGTAAATGTCTTTTATGTGAAATAGCTTATTCAGGTCAGTACTAAATAAAAATAACATGCATTTTGTATGATCCCTCTTATTTTGGGAAGATGATTAACATTTTGCAGATTCTGCAAAGGTGTATGTAAACATTTGACCTTGTTTATACACATATAATATGAGTTGCAATGACATCATCATATTTGAGAGTCGTTGGCATTCACTTTTCCTGTCAAATTGTGCAGGTCTTAGCCAAAATAAGCTGCCATGTGGATTAGACTTTAAACTCACGATCGAAAGTCTGGACTAGATGCCAGTTTAGAGTCTGAAAGCATATTTTGAACCTTACTATTTTTAGGTTAGAGGTGCAATGTCTAGGTTTCTGGATGAGAGATGGAGGCTGTCGACGTGACAGTTTTGTAAACGTGGTTTCGAGGGAACGGCCGAGAGGTCACGACACCTTTGCTCTCCACAGACGCTTCCTGTTGGATGCAGAATCACAAAGAAGGCCGTTTGACTCCAGCCTCTAGAATTTACATGCAGCTCGGACAGCAAATGATCCGAACGGCTCCAAACAGGTGTTACTTGGCCCACCGATGCAGCCGCTTGCTTAGATTTAGTGACCAGCGCGCTAGTGCTGTTTATGCCCCAGAGCTTGCCAAGCGCGTGCGCCGCTGCCAGTGTTCTCTGGAGCCCGGACCCTTCCAAGCATCATTAAACCCTTCGTGCTTCCCCAGTCCAAACATCAATCGCGCCTCCGTATCCCACTGACCACTCTGGCCTTCCCTCTCAAGCGCATTTATCTTCGCTCGGCTCTCAGCACCTGCCCGTGGGCCGCCGGGCTCCGCCCCTTCCATTGCTCTCCCGTAGACCTCCAGAGCCGTCCCGCTTTCAGGCATGATTAATCAAGCACCGATAAGGGGGCCATTAAGTTAGATAATGACAGACCTGCGCGAAGAGCCCGGGTTTAGGTTCAGCAGGGCCGGGACGTGGTGGTGGAAGACGCCCCAGAGAGGCGCAATGAAAAGGATAGGAGGCTTATCTCTCCAAAGACAGGCCCGCTGCCGCCTCGGGGTCTAATAAACCACCCAAAGTCAGCCAACACCTGGAGATCTGCCCCCGCTTTTATACCACAGATCTCTTTTAGCCCCGCGGAGGGGCGGACGGATGAATGGGAATGAAGGGACGGTTGGAGGTACGGCGTGGACTCGTGGGCCTCGTTCTCGCGCTCCTCCGAGAGCAGTTAGGCTTTTTGTGCGCAAGTTATTATTTCATCTGCAGGATTTATGGCTCTCTAATTCTCTTTTATTTCCTTCACTTTTTATATATCTCCCTCTTTCACTCACCGTCTTTCTTTCATTCTCTTTTTCTGTCTGTCAGCGCGGCTGGATTTATGCCTCTTCGGTCGAGGATATCTTACAATGACGGTGGCGGTGTAAACGGCACACAGCGGACCTCTTATATATATAGTTTTAAACCATATCCCTTTTTCATAATAATGTTTAATATGGAAGCCTGTCTTCTTCAGTAAAAAAAAAAATAAAAAATAAAAAAATTGTGACTGTCAAAAAAAATAAATTATAGCTCTTGGTATATAATTTAAATTAATTAATTAATGTTTCATATGAAAGCCTGTTTCTTCTTCAGAGTTTAAACTAAGTAATTGTGACTGTCTAAATAAATGCTGAAATTAATAAACGCTCTTGGTATGGAAGCCTGTTTCTGATGCAAAGTTAAATAAATAAATAATATGGAACAAACAAAAAAAAATATATATATATATATAATTATGACTGTCAAAATAAATAATAGCTCTTGGTATGGAAGCATGTTTCTTATGCAAAGTTAAATAAATAAATAAATAAATAAATAATAGCTCTTGGTATGGACGCCTGTTTCTGACGCATAGTAAAATAAAAAAATAAATAAATATTTAATATTAAAGCTTGTCTTCTTCAGAAAAAAACAAACAAACAAACAAAAAGGTAATTGTGACTGTGAAAATAAGGAAATAAAAGCTCTTGGTATGGAAATCTGTTTCTGACACATAATAAAATAAATAAATGAATAAATATTTAATATGGAAGCCTGTTTCTTGTTCAGAGTTAAAAAAAAAAAAAAATGTGACTGCCAAAATAAATAAATAAATGGTTTACAATTATACATGGTTTTCTAATGATCTTATTAGATTTATTATTTATTTATTTTGTTTTTCTTTATATTTTCTCTAGATATATTATAGAATATTACAAATTATTATAAAATGTATATATAGAGAATGAGAATTAAAATATAGTTTCAAAATAATAAATATACAAACTATATATTTAAATATAAATATGTTTAAATTATATTTTAAAATAAATATTATATTATATTTACTAAATAAATAATATACTATATTTATTACAATTATTTATTAATAAATAATGAATGAATTTATTCATTATTGTAAGTATTATTTATATTATTTATTAAGTAAAATAATTAAGTGGCATCTTTTATGTGTGTGAATAAAAGATTAACAACAAGCTTCTCACTTTTCAAAATACAAATTATGTATTCATTTATTAATATAATATATAATTTAATAATAATCATATATACATTTTTTTTTTTCTCCTGTACTTTATTTTATGTCAAAGTATCTAATTTGTTTGTTTTTGCCTTTCCTAAGGATTTTTAGGTAAAATGTCACAGAGTTAGTACATGATAAAACACAACCGAATTCCCAGAGGCATAAACGGGCAACCTCTGAGAAATAATAATTTCTCTCTGGGTGGTTAAGATATTGTACGTTGTAGTGGTTCAAGGACAGACCGAGTGGCTTGTAGGTCAAAAAGAAAAACAGGCAATTAGACGAGAGCTCCTCGAGCCCCTGATGCTGTTTTATATGTAGTGTATCGTTTACACAACCTCGTCACATCAAGAGCAGCGACAACACTCTTGCTCTTTTCCTGACATTTATGTGAGGAGATAAACACAGGGATTATGAAGACCTGATCTCAACATCCAGCCTCATCAAACAACACACACACACACACACACACACACACACGAAAAAAAGGAGATAAATCTCAGTTGTTGAACGATAGGAAAGATAGAAAAACAGCTGTGCCCTGTTACTCCCCTCTTGACATTTATGTGAGGAAATAAACGAAAGGATGAAGACCTGATCACACACACACACACACACACAGTCTTTATGATCAGCTGTGTGTTTGGGAACTGATCATGACTTCACCACTGTGTGTGTGTGTGTGTGTGTTTGAGGGTTTTCTGTTCCTGTAGAGTGGCTCATAAAACAGAGGGGCACAAAGCAGAAAATTGAAAGCATCTCATATGTGTCACAGATCACCCAGGGCAACAGATAAAACACCCTGACCGGGTCACTAACACACACACACACAGACTCTCCTCAGATCATGCATTTCATCTTTCGGTCATGTGACAGAGGTCTGGAATTGCCCACGGTAACACAGGACATTAGTTTTATGTGCTTCATTGTAGTGTTTACTAGTTTTTGCATTAGGGAAGCCCACTGTAATTAGTCCACACTAAACTATAGAAGCCTACTTCTGCTTCAGAGTACAAAATAACAGATAATTGTGAAATGAAGTTTAAAAATGAGAAATAAAATAAAGTGGTCACAAGTAACATAATATTTATTTATTTATTTATTTATTTATTTATTTAATTTTACTATGCGTCAGACACGGGTTTCCATACTAAGAGCTATTGTTAATTTATTTATTTATTTATTTATTTATTTATTTATTTATTTATGTTTTTAACTTTTCATCAGAAACAGGCTTCCATGCTAAGAGCATTTATTTATTTATTTATTTATTTACACTCAAAATTACTTTTTAATCTCTGGAGAAGACACAGGCTACCATATCAAACACTTATTTATTTATTTATTTATTATTTATTTTACCATGCATCAGAAACAGGCCTCCATACTAAGAGCTATTGTTTGTTTATTTATTTATTAATTTATTTATTTTGACAGTCACAATGACTTTTTTTTTTTTTTGCTCTGATAAAGAAACAGGTTTCCATATCAAACTTTTATTTATTTATACTAAGAGCTTTTTTTATTTACTTACTTACTTACTTTGCATCAGAAACAGACTTCCATACTAAGAGCTTTTATTTATTTATTTAATTATTTATTTTAGATAGTCACAATTACTAAAATGAATAAATGAATAAATGAATTTATTTATTTAGTTAGTTTTGCATTAGAAACAGGCTTCCATACTAAGAGCTTTTATTTTATTTTTTTATTTAATTATTTATTTATTTTGACAGTCACAATGACTTTTTTTTAACTCTGATAAAGAAACAGGTTTCCATATCAAACTTTTATTTATTTATACTAAGAGCTTTTATTTATTTATTTATTTACTTACTTTGCATCAGAAACAGGCTTCCATACTAAGAGCTTTTATTTATTTTTTTATTTATTTTAGATGGTCACAGTTACTAAAATGAATGAATGAATTGCTTTTATTTATTTATTTATTTATTTATTTAGACAGTCACAATGACTTGTTTTACTCTGAAGAAGAAACAAGTTTCCATATAATAAATTTATTTAATTTATGTATTTAATTTTGCATCAGAAACAGGCTTCCATACTAAGAGCTTTTATTTATTTATTTATTTTTAGACAGTCACAATTACCTTTTTTGTTTTGTTTTTTTTTTTTAAGTGAAGAAGAAACATGCTTCTATCTATCTATCATCAACACCACATAAAGTCACAATTACTGTTTTTTTTTTTTTGTTTTTTTGTTTGTTTTTTTGTTTTTACTTTGAAACTAAAACAAGCTTCCATCTTAAACACTTATTTGTTTATACTTTATTGTTTGATTGATTAATTTACTTACTGCATCTAAACTGTTTTGTGACTCTATTTTTAACTACAGATCATCACTACCCTAAACGTCCAATTCCTAAATGAGTCCTGGTATTTCACTAGTAGCCCTGACAGAATTAGCAGCTATTTTGTCATAGTAATTCAAATGAATGATTTACATGAGCATTTTTGACAGATTCATTTTAAGAAACTGATTTGTATGTGAATTTCACTACACCGGTCGCACTTTTTGTTTTTGCAAAGACTACATAATGTTTGTTTACTATGTTTGTTATATTTTCCAGTAGGTGTTGTTTTGTTGTCATGATATGGCTCCATTATTTTATGAAATTGCAGCTTGTCACAGTTTATTCAGTCCCAGTGTATAACAAGTCCTGCTATGTGTTTTCTTCTTGTTGAATATTCTGTTTCTCTCTGCAATATGTCACATTATGGAAGTAAAATGGCTTGTGAATGCATTTTATATTGACTTATATGCTACGCTGTGACCTTGAGAACAGAAAGGAAGAAGGTGAGATGGAAATCAAAGCCGAAGTGCGAGACGGCGCTGATCTGGGAGCAGGTTTTGAGGATTAAACCCAAGTGTTTGGCATTATCACAAAACCAGATTCAAATCAGCAGCTGGCAGACTCGATGTTTCCTGAACCAAATCTACAGCGCCACAGCGAAAAGAAATGATATTTTAGTAAAGTTGTGAACAAAATTGAGTGTGATGAGACAGAAAGATTCGGCTCCATGAAATAATAAAAAGACAGCTAGAAAACTTTCAGCGTTAGCTTGACAAAGCTGTGTCTGAAAAATGAAAAAGCCTTGAGGTTTGCAGGCCTAATGCGTTTAAAGTTCTTTACAACATTAGGAGTTGGAAACGATTTGTGTCTTTGTCAAGTCAACATAATAAAGACAAAACACACTTTGGTATTGCACATAACATCAAACTTATCCAACATACAGTGTGACAATTGTAATATGATTCATATATAAATTACTCCCATGGTTCTTAAAACAGCTCAGATTGTTCTAATGATTTATTAACTTAATGAATCACAGAGAGATTAATTAGCGTCACACTTACTCAATAAAACAGAGAAATTGTTTATTTTTTAATAATAATTGTAATATATTTAATGTATGTGTTATTATTTACATAATTATGTTATTTAAATGTTGTTTTAAATATGTTGTTTTTAAAATATTTTTGCTGCAATATCAAATAAAATAATTAACACATCTAGATAAATCTATTGTTTAAAATAGTTTTATGTGGATAGATTTGATATATGCAACAAACATTTAACACGGTTTTTGTTACTTTGACTTGCTATAAAACAAAATAATTATCTTATAAATATAATCATTTATAATAATAATAATAATAATATAAATTTTAATATGTGTATATTTTTTTTCAAATAATATTTTTAATATTTACTTATTTTATATATTTATATATTTTATTTTATATGTATGTATGTGTGTGTGTGTGTGTGTGTTATTATTTACAAAATTGTTAATTTAAATGTTCTTTTAAATGATATAATGTGTTAAAAATATTTTTGTTGCATATATCAAAGAAAATAATTAACACTAGATAAAGCTGTCATTTAAAATAGTTGTATTTGGATAGATTTGATATGCAACAAATGCTTAACACTGTTTTTGTTACACTGACATACTATACAACAAAGTTATTATCTTAAACATTTATAATAATAATATAAATAATGTTAATGTGTGTATATATTTTCATATTTGTGTGTGTGTGTGTGTATATATGTGTGTGTGTATATATATATATTTTTTTTTTTGTAAATGTATTTAATATTACATTTATTTACAAAATTATATTAAATATATGAAATTATATAAATTTTTTAAATTTTTTAAATAATTTATATTATATTATTACAATATTTTAAATAATTTTATTTTTTAATACTACACAGTAGTTATATTTACATAATGAAATTTTTATATATGCTACTCAAAAGTTTTTTGCATTTTTATATATATATATATATATATATATATATATATATATATATATATATATATATATATATATGATAAAAATAAATAAATATAACAAAAAATATATATATTTTTAAATAATTTAGTTAATAAATTTTTATTTTTAATGTTTTCATATATAATAATCCCTCCAGTTTCCTCTCCTCCTGTCTTCTCTCTCCCTCATCTGTCTAATTCAGCAGGAGGTTCATATTCTTTAAACGGGTGCCGGTGTGACACAAACACCTCTCCTGTCAAGAACACAAACACACACACGTGCACACAAACATCCAAACACACACACGGCCCCTCCACACTCTCAGAACCCATTACCTTCCACTTTCTCCTCATCATTCCCATCTCTCCCGCTCGTTCTCCGTCTTGCTGGCTCAGTGTATCGCTCGAGAGGGGCAAGGTGACATTGTGTGTCATATCAGCATTCCACAGCAGCTCGCTCTCTCTCTCTCTCTCTCTCTCTCTCTCTCTCTCTCTCTCTCTCTCTCTCTCTCTCTCTCTCTCTCTTTCTCTCTCTCTCTCTCTCTCTCTCTCTTTCTCTCTCTTTCAGTCTCTCTCTTTCTGTCTCTTTTGCACCTTTTCTCTGTTGTGAGAGTAATTACCACAGACTCAGAGTCTCAATTTGCCATTAAAGAACAAGAGCCTGAGGTAGAGAGAGAGAGAAAGAGAGAGACAGATAAAGGAGAGGAAGACGTGTGTTTATGGAGCGAAAGGCAGGCAGGGTAAACAGAGAGTGTGAAAACAGAGAAGAAAAGTAGATTTCCAGCAGGAAGAGACGTTATCTCAGACAGAAATGCGTTTGCAGCTCTCTGAACACAAGCACTTTTCCTCCGAATGAAAACTTAGCTTGCACAACGCCTGTGTTTACGCCGTCAATACCTCTACTTTCTGTCGGGCTCACATGCAGACACATATATACACCAACAGGCTGCAAAAAAAAGATTTTACTTACTTTACTGTGTCTGTTTTGTTTTCCTGTACAGTTATATAAACATTTCTTAAATAAAGATGCATTCAGCGCAAATTAGCGTAAGATCACAAACAAGCAGATAGGCTTGTGCAGTCCACAACATGCTTATTTGGGGTGAAAAAAGCTAGTCAAAAAAGACGTTGATGAGCTTTTTTCCCCATGACTAAAACGAGACGTTGATGAGTTGACAATGAGGTCGATAAACAATAACTGTGACTATATCAACATGCAGTATCATTGACTATAAAAGACATGACTAAAATGTATTTAAAAATAAAAACTATACAAAAATCTCTTTTTTATTTTTGTCGAAAAAAGGAGACAATATTATTGCAGACTGCTGCATGTGCCTCTACTATGCAAGCTTTTATGCGTGCGGGCGCCAGATATGTCAAAAATAGCTCCCCAAATCAGACATTTTCTGTTAAAAGGATACATTTTCTGCCCGATGTCTTGCTTATTTTTTTGCAATCTGTCAACCATGCGCATATGTTGACAAGTTTTTAAGCCGTGATTAAAAATGACGAGACTACAATATAGTCAGTAAACAATAACTGACTATATCAAGCAATATCGCTAACGATAAAAGACAAGACTAAAATGTATTAAATATATATATATATATATATATATATATATATATATATATATATATATATATTTACAAAAATCTTTTTGTGTTCATCGAAAAAAGAAGATAAAATATTATTGCCCACTGCTGTACGTGCCTCTACTATGCAAGCTTTTATGCGTGCAGGTGCCAGATATATCAAAAATAGCTCAAATCCCCAAATCAGACGTTTTCTGTTAAAAGGATACATTTTCTGCCCAATGTCTTGCTTAATTTTTTGCAATCTGGCAACCATACGCACACATTGACAAGCTTTTTACCCATGATTAAAATGACGAGACGATGACGAGACGACAATACAGTCAGTAAACAATAACTGACTATATCAAGCAATATCGCTAACGATAAAAGACAAGACTAAAATGTATTAAAAGAAAAAAATATATATGCAAAAATCTTTTTGTTTTCATCGAAAAAAGATAAAATATTATTGCGGACTGCTGTGTCACTATGTGAGCTTTTATGTGTGCAGTTACTAGATATCAAGAGTTCAAATCCCCAAATCAAACGTCCTCTGTTAAAAGGATAAATTTTCTGCCCGGTGTCTTGATTCATTTTTTGCAACCTGGCAACTATACGCACACGCTCACTCTTTATTGCAAAAAGCGGCAATCCGATCTCATGGCAATCATACGAATTCGTACAATTTAGCATAAATAATTTTTCATACATAACTATTCATTTATGACTATTCATTTAAATTTGTTAAACTGTAGAAAAGTCGCTTTATTTTCATAAAAAAGAAAGGAAACACAATATTATTGCAGACTGCTGTACATGCCTCTACTACACAAGCTTTCATGTGTGCGGTTGCCAGATATCAAGTGTTCAAAACCCCAAATCAGAGCTTCTCTGTTAAAAGGATAGGTACTTTTTAGTGTTTTTCTTAATACACCATCCGCACGTGCTCACTCTTCATTGTGCAAGCAGCAACCTGATCTCATGGCAGTTCGTACATATTTTACGTGGTGGCTAATTCATATGAATTTGTACGACCTCACTCTTACAAATTTGTACGGTTTAGCAAAAATAACTTTGACTATATCAACATGCAATATCATGCAATATACTAAAATGTATTTAAAAAATAAAAACTATACAATAAACTCTTTATTTTCATTGAAAAAATGTGCACGTGCCACTACTCTGTGAGCGTTTATGTGTGCGGTTGCCAGATATCAAGAGTTCAAATCCCCAAATCAGAGCTTCTAGGTACAATTTCTGCCTGATGTTTTGCTTAATTTTTGCAATCTGGCAACCATATGCGCAGGCTTGTTTTCCAAATTTAACACATATAGCAGACTATATCAACATGCAATACTGTTGACAAGAAAATACGATGCAAAAATATATTTAAAAAATAAAAACTGTAGATAAATCTCTTTATTTTGGTTGAAAAAAAGTAGACACAATATTATTGTGGACTACTGCACGTGCCATTACTCTGTGAGCGTTTATGTGTGCGGTTGCCAGATATCAAGAGTTCAAACCCCCAAATCAGAGCTTCTAGGTACAATTTCTGCCTGATGTTTTGCTTAATTTTTGCAATCTGGCAACCATATGTGCAGGCTTGTTTTCCAAATTTAACACTTATAGCGGACTATATCAATATGCAATACTGTTGACAAGAAAATCCGATGCGAAAATGTATTTAAAAAATAAAAACTATGGATAAATCTCTATTTTGGTTGAAAAAAAGTAGACACAATATTATTGAGGACTGCTGCATGTGCCATTACTCTGTGAGCGTTTATGTGTGCGGTTGCCAGATATCAAGAGTTCAAACCCCCAAATCAGAGCTTCTAGGTACAATTTCTGTCTGGTGTTTTGCTTAATTTTTGAATCTGGCAACCATACGCATGCGTTTGCTCTTCACTGCGGAAGCGGCAACCCAATCTCATGGCAATTCGTACCTATTTTACGAGGTGGCTAATTCGTATGAATTTGTACGACCTCACTCATACGAATTAGTAATATTTTGCTAAATCGTCCATATTTTGCGAGTATCCCAATTCGCATGAATTCCCCATCACTGGAGTCTAGACAAATCATACAAAATCATACGAGTGAGGTTGTGCGAATTTATACAAAATAGCCACCTCATAAAATACATACAAATTTGGAATTACTTTTAGGAATTTTACTGTTACAATATTTTTTGTTTGTTTTTACCAGTTTTCATAATGTAGACAGAGAGAATGCATATCTAAGTCTTTGACATTTGTTCCAAGAATGTTGTTGTTAGAATGTTTTCTCTGAATGTTATGCGAATATGTATCAAATATTAATAAGTTATAAGAATGTTCCATAAACATTACTTTATAAATGTTTTGTCTTAAATTTATACAACTTTTTAAAATATAAAAAAGTTGTGAGAATGTTTCCTGTTAGTTGGGAAGCTGTTAGCAAATCTTGAAAAAAAAAAAAAAAAAGTAGTAGTGAGTTAATGCCTAAAACTAAAAAAATATCTGTGGGGTGAGAAAAAATAAACCTAATTCAACCAGAAAACAAGCGATTTTTCTCACACCATTGGCAAATTTCTTACTCGTTTTAAGCAAAAACTCACTTAATTTTAATACACTTTTCAGAAAACAAAATATCTTATGTAATTTTGCTTCTCGAGTAAATTTATCTTGATTTAAGAATGTTTAGATATTCCTACTGGTAAAACAAGATTCTCATTTTTTGAAGTGCACACATACGGTAGCAAATTAGAAGAAGATTGAGCCTCTTGGCTATAGTGAGTCAGTAAAACGATTAATTCATGATTCAGTCTGAAAGATTTGTTCAGTATTAGTCTCAATCAGGCAGAAAACTCTGCTTATTGTGCGTGTAAGTCACCACACACACTCCATCCCGCAGAATATCTGTGGACCGAGTGAAGCGAGAGGCTGAGAGAGAGAGAGAAGGAGAAACATCTGGCCTCTTTATCTCCTGGAGAACGAGTTTCCCCTGACAAGAAAAACAGAGCACAACATTTTAATAAGGGTCCCACCTCAGGGACCCCTTAACCTGGAATCTATTCTGATTTGATTCACACCAGAAGTGCAGGTGTGTTAATAATTAATTGGAGTAAACAATGGTTTATAAAGGGGGCCGGGCCGGGCCAGAGCCGGATAATTGGCTCATTACGGATCAGTGCTAAGACGGACCGAGACCCTGGACACCAGCCTGAGGACCCGCCAGGCCCAGTCCAATTAATGTCCCTGTCCCCTGCTACTGACAATGTGTGTGTGTGTGTGCGCGTGTGTGACTTACACAATTGCTACTCATAAAACTCAAAATGCTCTGTGAGTGTCTGTAAGTTACAGCAATATTAGTGTGTACAGCTCACACTATTTTTTCCTCTATGCTTTCTTGACATATATAGGACAGCTGTACGTTTGTGTATTTGTAAATATGTCCTTGTTCGTCCTCGCAGTGTCGCCGGCATTGAAAAGTAGGCCAGGGAATATTCCTCATGGTGATATAACAAGTCGTAAGTGTCACGTCTAAGACCTCTCATAAACTAGAGACTTATGGTACTGATGCAGGTTGTGCTGCTGGCCCTCTTGTAATCCAAACCCTCAGCCTTTTATCAAATATATCAATAGAGCTGATTAACACCAGCATGTAAACAAGAGCAATCATAGAGAAATACAACAGAGATGCAGTGGTTCAAAATTTACATTATGTAGTTTATATTTTTTATTAATGTAATATTTTTATATATATATATATATATATATATATATATATATATATATATATATATTATATATATTTTTTTTTTAGATTTATTTATACTTGCGTTTATTTATTGTTCGAGTGTATTTATTTTATTTTATTCATTTTTATTTAGTTACCTTGTCTTTGATACAGTGTAATTCTTTTTAGATCATTTAAATATTTTACTTATATATATATTTTAATGCTTGTATTTTTTTATTTTATTGTATTCTGTTTTATTTTTATGTGTATGTATTCAATTTTATTTCATTTTATTATTTTGTTGTGTTTATTGTTGTAATGTTTGTATTTTTTATGTTATTGTATTCTATTCTATTTTTATGTGTATTTATTTTATTTTATTTTATTTTATTTTGTTACCATGTCTTTGATAGTGTTATTATTTTTAGATCATTTATATATTTTTATTTATATTTATTTTTTTATTTTTAATGTTTGTATTTAATTTTATTTAATTTTATTGTTTTACCATGTCTTTGATACATTGTAATTATTATTATTACAATAATAATATTACAATATTACAACATTATAAATATATATATATATATATATATATATATATATATATATATGTATATAATATTTGTATTTATTTTTTATTTGTATTTTTTTATGTTTATTTTATTTATTTATTTATTTATTTATTTATTTATTTTATTTTATTACCGTGTCTTTGATACAGTGTAATTATACATTTAGGTACTGAGTAATATTAATTAACTACATGTACTTACTATATGGTTAGGATTAGGTGGAGAGTTTGGTTTAGGGTTCGTTTCTCATTTTTGATGTATATTTAATTATATTTTTACTGATATTATTTTATTTTATGGATTTATTATTTTTAGATAATTTTATATATTTTTATTTGTATTTATTTCTTTATTTTTAATGTTTGTATTTTTTTGTAGTGTATCCTCTTCTATTTTATATGTATTTATTTTATTTGGATTTTATTACATTTTATATTATTTTATTTTAGGTGCAATGTAACTGGCAGTCACTTTTATCCAAGCGATTTTAAAAAAATGAATTTCATTCCAGCTACAGTATACTGAATGTGTTATCAGTTCCCTGGGAATCAAACCCATGACCTTGGAGGTGCTCGCAACATGCTCCACTGTTTAAATTACAAAACGTTAGCATAATTACTGTATGTACTTCAGTTCAAGCATGTGTACTGATTCGTGGTGGGCGAACCGTATGGTTTCTATAGAGCCATGTGATCACTGCGGCATGTGTAATGTCCTAGTATAGCTAGCTTTAAAAACACTCTGCGTCTGGCCTGGATCCTGCTGTACTCGGGATTTGATTGTGAACGGATCTTTCTGACAGGTGTCTCGGAGGGTGGTCGGATCGCCTCTGGCTGTCGTCCTCCCTGGCCCGAGAGCAGAGCGGCTTGCAGCGACTCTTTTCTTTTCCCTGTGGGGGTAATAAAAGAGCCGGATGGCAGGGGGCCAAAGTAGAGACGGGCGTTAGGTGACATGAGACGGACGGCTGAATCCTCTGGGAATTGGCCCATTTGTTACCCAACGGGAGAGGCTGGCACAAAGAGAGAATGCTGAGGGTGTCTTTGTTCAAGGTCACACACCAAACTCTAGATTGAGCGAATGGGACGCAAGCTATTTGCACACACGCATATCAGACTTAGAAGCATATATGCATTTAGTTCTTGCTATTACTAAACTCGTACTTAGGGTCAAGGGACTGTTAAAAATATGAGTATTCAGATGCGGGATGAGTACAGTCATAATTGAGATTTTAAAATATGCTTGCAAAGAAGTGTGTTCTTAGATTTATGCTTGACAGACAGTAAATGGACAAAAATAGTAAGAATTGCTTTAAATGAGAGACTCGAGTCATCTAGAGAGCAGAATATAAGATATTTGAGGAGTGATTATTAACCAGGGTTGTGTGCCATTTAGAATTTAATCAATAATAATTCATTTAAACTCCAATTCAGTTTCTGAATTGCAAATTAAATTGGAATGTAAGAAAATAATATTAATTGAAAGAAATTGATCAAAATCCAGTGAAAAGCCACACACCGTTGGTTCAAATTTTTCATTATTTTATTATGACCAATTAATTTCAGTAATAGCTTTGTACTTCACTATTATGGGTGTGCTGTGAAACAGATTATTTATTTATTTATTTATTCTGTTTGTTTGTTTGTAAACAGATTTATCAGAGTTATTATATTTGTTTATTTTTTTGTTTTTAATTGTTATTTTATTCATGTATTTATTTATTTATTTTTATTCTATTTATTTATTTTAGTTGATTTGTATGTGTGTGTGTGTATATATATATATATATATATATATATATATATATATATATATATACATATATATATATTTATATATATATATATATATATATATATATATATGTTCGTATTTTTAGGTTATTGTATACTGTTCTATTTATATGTGTATTTATTTAATTTATTTATTTCTATTTTGTTTGTTTTGTTTGTTTGTTTTATTATGTTGTTTATTTTATTTTATTTTTATTTAGTTACCATGTCTTGATGCAGTGTAATTATTTTTAGATCATTTATATATTTTTATTTGTATTTTTTTTAATGTTTGTTTTTTATGTTATTGTGTTTTTATGTTTTATTTTATTTTATTTTATTTTATTTTATTATTCTATTTAATTGTTGTTTTATTAATGCATTTATTTTATTTATTTTTTTATATTTATTTATTTTGTTTGTTTTTGTTTGTTTGCAAATAGATTTAACAAAAGTGAAATACAGTGTATATATATTTTATGTTTAATGTTTGTTTTTTGATTTGCTATTGTATTTTTATGTGTTTTTATTAAATTATTTTTTTTTCTTTTGTATGTTTTGTTTTATTTTATTTTATTTTATTTTATTTTTATTTCCTTACCATGTCTTTAATACAGGGTAATTATTTTTAGATCATTTGTATATCTTCATTTTTATTTATTGTCTATTGTTTATATTTATTTTGTATTTTATTATTTTTATTCATTAATTAATTTAATTTATTAAATGATTTCCTTCTATTCTATTTTTTATTTTATGTTATTATTTAATTTATTTATTCAATTTATTTCCTTATATTTTATTTTTTTAATATATTTAATTTTATTTTTTGCAATTCCACTGACATTCTAACTAGAAAAACTGCAATTTTACTAGAAAAATTGGAATTCTTTCTGTTATCTTCCACCCAAAACACTGCATGTCAATTTGCAAAAAAAAAAATACACCCTAGCAACTATCTAGGAACCACCTAGCAACCACTCTAGATGTGGGCGTGGCCTCTTCTGACCTTTGGCCAGTAAGCACAACATACAGTAGCAATGTGCAAATGCGCTCATGCAACACACTTTCCGTTGAAAACCTTGTTTCTCATTCAGTCACTCTCATTCTTCCAGATTCCCATCAGCCTCGGTGGATTTGTAAGTGAGACGAACAGATTTGCGCTCATGATTATCTGACAGCATCATCTCACGGCTGATGAGAGAGAGAAACTTCATTAGTGCTCCCATTAGATTTCATTATTACGGATCTGTCTGCTGACCAGCAGCAACCTTTCCTCTCGTTCTCTCCCTCCTCTGTTCTACAAGTTACTCCAATCTGTACGTGTTTTTGCCCCTCCTGTCGCTCTCCACCTCTGGCTGTCCTTCTCCCTCCATCTGTTTGTTCTGGCAGAGGTGTCGCTGCTCAATTATGACCCACATACGCCAACCCGAGGTGGCGTCGTGAGCGCGCTCGCGTGAGGTTAATGGTCAAAAGCTGCTTTTGTTCGTTTTTTAATTCCTACGGCGCTCTTAATGAACACATTTTGTGTAATTACACACACATGCGTGCGCGGCTCTGCCCACCGGCCTCCGAGACAGATGTATTAGCCATCCAGAGACTATCACTCTCAAATAAAATGACTTTGGATTTTCTCAACGCTTGTTCCACATCAGTGGATTTTGTCTTTAACGGAATCAGAGTAAGGTGCAGCTGAAGGCGAAATCAAGCCATCAATGCAATGAGCGGCGCATGCTAACCCAGTCGCAATCTTAACGTTATTATCTTTAATTATTTAAACAACGGCACCATTGCCTCAGGAATTAGCAGGAGCTAATTCAAATCTCAGCAAATTTGCTCTTATGGGTGGAATGAATAAAGAAGTGCACAGCAGTTTTTTTGTCATTTAAAGACATTTGTTGGCGTAGTACCATTAACCGCCTGCCTTTTACACTAAAAACAGATTCAATGTGAGGTTATTTTAATATATATATATATATATATATATATATAATATATATATATATATATATATATATATATATATATATATATATACATATTAGCAACTCTTTCTACATGGGATTTTTACAATTACACCAGTGGGTGACGACAATTGATTCATTCAGAACAAAACAAATTATTCTTTATGAGTGAGTTTGAGTGAGTCATTCACTCAAAGGATTCGTTCATAACACTGTTTCATTCAGTCAATAAGTGACTAGTTGAATTCATAATAGCAGACTTGTATACTACTTTTTCTAAGAAATTTATATTTTTTTATACAGTATAAAGAGTAAAAGTTGTATGCCATTTCAAATTCATGAGTCATTGAATTGTTCACTTAACAGATTTGTCGAAAAACACTTCCATAAACTAAATGACTGTTTATATATAATATGTACATAACATTAGTGACTCTTTCTGCATAGGATTTCTGCATTTTACATAGTTACACCATGACAAGTGATTCATTCAGAATGAAACAAATGATACTCTCTGAGTAAGTTGTTGATTCATTCAGAACTCTGGTTCTTTCAGTAAAAAAGTGATTTGCCAAATTCATAATAGCATAATAGCATAATTCTATTTATATACAGTAGAAATAGTAAAAATAGTATGCCATTTCAAATTCATGTGGGTCATTGAATTATTCGCTTGAACATATTTGTTGAAAAACCCTTTATTCATAAACTGAAGGACTGTTTATATAATTATATATGTACGTAACATTAGCAACTCTTTCTATATAGGATTTCTGCATTTTACATAGTTACACCAGTAGGTAATGACAAGCGACTCATTCAGAGCTAACAAATGACTCTTTATGAGTGAGTTGATGAGTCGTTTACTCAAAGGATTTGTTCAAAAAGCTGGTTCATTCTGTGATTGGCCAAATTCATAATAGCATACTAGCATACTAGTTTCTCCAAGACATTTCTATTTTTCTATTTTTATACAGTACAAATAGTAAAAGTAGTATGCCATTTCAAATTCATGTGAGTCATTGAATTGTTCACTTAACAGATCTGTTGAAAAACACTTCCATAAACTAAGGGACTGTTTATATATACAGTATACTATTATAGTATATAAAATATATAAAAGTAGTATGTCATTTCAAATATGTTTATGTTTCATGTGAGTCATTGAATCGTTCACTTAACAGATTTGTTAAAAAACACTTTTTAATTCATAAACTGAGGGACTGTTTATATAAATTATATATGTACATCACATTAGCGACTGTTTCTGCATAGGATTTCTGCATTTTACACCAATTATATGTATTATATGTATTATAATTATACATAGTTACACCAGTAGTTGACGACAAGTGATTTATTCAGAACAAAACAAATGATTCTTTATGAGTGAGTTGTTGAGTCGTTCGCACAAAGGATTCATTCAAAACACTGGTTCATTCAGTAAACAAGTGACTGGCTGAATTCAAAATAGCATACTAACATGCTACTTTCTCTAAGAATTTTCTATTTTTATTCAGTAGAAATAGTAAAAGTTGTTTGCCATTTTAAATTCATGTGAGTCATTGAATTGTTCACTTAACAGATTTGTTGAAAAACACTTCCATAAACTAAAGGACTGTTTATATATAATATGTACATAACATTAGTGACTCTTTACGCATAAGATTTCTGCATTTTACATAGTTACACTATGACAAGTGATTCATTCAGAACGAAACAAATGATACTCTATGAGTGAGTTGTTGAGACGTTCACTTAAAGGATTCGTTCAAAACACTGGTTCATTCAGTAAAAAAGCGATTCTTTCTACATAGGATTTCTGCGTTTTACGTAGTTACACCACTATTTGATGACAAGTGATTCATTCAGGACAGAACAAATGACTCTTCATGAGTGAGTTGAGTTGTTCACACAAAGGATTTGTTCAAAACACTGGTTCATTCAGTAAACTAGTGATTAGCCAAATTCATAATAGCATACTAGCGTACTACTTTCTCTAAGACATTCCTATTTTTGTATTTTTATAGCCTACAGTACAAATAGTAAAAGTAGTATGCCATTTCAAATTCATGTGAGTCATTGAATCGTTCACTTTGTTGAAAAACACTTATTAATTCACAAACTATTCACAAAATATTATTTTATTATAATTTGTATTATTTTTATATTATTTTCTATATCCTTCTGCATAGGGTTTCTGCATTTTACATATACACCAGCATTTGATAACAAGTGATTTATTCAGAATAAAACAAATGACTCTTTATGAGTTGTTCACTTAAAGAAGTTGATTCATGTGAGTCACTGAATCATTCACTTAACAGATTTGTTGAAAAATACTGCATTCAAAAATGGAAGGATCGTTTTATTTAGTATTATAAGAATAAGGGTATAAACTGATATAAAAATAGGACAAAAAAAGTCCCTAATATTTTCTGTACAGCCTTACTTCAGTCAGCAAAAGCCCATTTATTTATTTATTTATTTATTTATTTAAATCAGAATAAGGGTATAAACTGGTATAAAAATAGTGCAATATATGTGTAAAATGTATGTGAAATAATTAAATAATATTCATTCAAACACTCTTTTCACCCATTCTATCCAAGCAGGTAGCTCCGCCCCCAACACACACCATTGGTTAAGCCAGAGGTTAGTTTTAGAAAGGTTAAGCTGAGAAAAAGCACTTTAACATTGGGGGGAAAAATCACACACATCAGCATTTTAGCAAGGAAAAAAGCAAGAACAGAGCCAGCTTTCCCCAAACCCCAGGCTGAGACATGGCAGAGGAGAATGAAATACGCCCAGCATGTAGAATTATGGGTAACTACATGGTGTTTCAGTGTTTTGGAGGAGAATTAGATACGGCAACAGAGAATCGCTCCTGAGGATACTACAGCAGTGAAGCGCTAACTGTGGTTTTCAGCTGAAAACTGAGCTCATTGAGCTGCCAGCAACATCCACTTAGAGTGTGTGTGTGTGTGTGTTTGGTCCTACAGGGACTCCAGCGATGCCTCTTCCTTTTTGTTTTCCTCTCATACCTGTTATTTTTTGTTCCTCCTCAGTTTTGCCTCCTCACATCGTCCTTTCTTTCTAAAGTGGTTTCTCTCTCTCTCTCTTTCCCTGCCGCTGTTTGGTTTTGATTAGATAGCCGCCACATTGTCATGCAAAGCGCGAGGAAGCCTAGAATACAAGAAAATTTCCTATGCGGCTCGTCTGAAAGGGCTTGGATGTAATCCCTTGTGTCACCGAGCGGAAAGAGGGTACTTTTTCTCGCCGCGTTTTATTTTTTCCTTTCTCTTTCCGTCATTCTTACATTTCCTGGTGTCTGCTTTCCAGCGGCCTCGCTGAAGCTCGGCATCAACGTAGATCGATGAGGCCCCATTCACGCGCGTCGTCCGCCATCAGACTCGTGTTTGTTTTTAATTACACTTTCTTCCTGTATTGTCCGAGAAAATAACACTGGTGGAGCTGCTTTGATTTGTACTCTTTTATTTAGATGAGTATGCTGGGTTTTCTGTGTTTTGTTTGATGCTGAAGTTCAGAACGTCTCAGAGAAAAAGTTTGCGATGTTGATGTAATTTTCTGGTGTTGTTGAAGAAGTTGGTTCTCTGAAAGTTTTCGATTTGTGTGCAAACAAAACAACTACTGTGGATGTTTTTTTAGGTCATGAATAGAATAGAATAACTAGCGAGATTTACTAGTATGTCTTAAGTCAAAATATTTCAAAACAAACTCAAAAATTTATCCTCAAATTCTTCCAAAATCAAATAATCTGATATATAATATCCACATTAGCTTTGTAACTAATTTTATTATTAGTTTTATAGCTTTTTATAACATTTTTATAGCATTTTATAAAAACAGTATTTGTCATTTGTGTGTTTGTTTTATTTTTCTTCAGACATTTTAGGTAATGGATAGAATAGAATAGAATAGAAATTAACCAATGAGATCTGCTAGCATGTTTTAAGTCAAAAGATTTCAAAACAAACTCAAAAATTTCTCTACAAATCTTTCCAGAATCTGCTAATCTGATATATAATATCCACATTTATTTTAGAACAAATTTTATTATTAATTTTATAGCTTTTTATAACTTTTTATTTTATTATTTATTTTTACTTTTATTTATTTATTTTTTTTACTTTTCTTTTTTTTTTTTTTGCATTTTATAAAAACAGTAATTGTCATTTGTCTGTATTTTTTATTTTTTTCTCAGAAATATTAGGTCATGAATAGAATTGAATTTAGGTCATAAATAGAATTGTCTTTAAATTCTTCCAAAATGAAATAATCTGATAAATAATATCCACATTAATTTTATAGCTAATTGTATTATTGTTTTATGCCTTTTTCTAAAATTTTTATAGCATTTAGTAAAAACAGTAATTTTCATTTCTGTGTATTTTTATTTTTCCTTAGAAAGTTGAGGTCATGAATAGAATAGAATATTAAAGAGATTTGCTAGTAAGTCAAAATATTTCAAAACAAACTTAAAATTTCTCATCAAATTCTTCCACAATCAAATAATCTGATAATATCCACATTAATTTTATAACTAATTTTCTTGTTAATTTTATAGCCTTTTGTAACATTTTTATAGCATTTTATAAAAACAGTAATTGTCCTTTGTGTGTATTTTATTTTATTTCTTTTTTATTTTAGGAATAGAATAGAATAGAATAGAATAGAATAGAATAGAATATTGGTAACACTTTACAACTTTTCTTAGTTATTATTGGTTAATGCATTAACTAGGATTAACTAACAATGAGCAATATATTTGTTACAGTATTTATGAAACTTTGTTAATGTTAGTTAATAAAAATACAACTGTTCATTGTTAATTAGTAGTAGATTTTAAAAATGTATTGGTAAGTGTGGAAATTAACATGAACTATGATTAATCAATGCTTTAGAATATTTTTTTATTGTTAGTTCATGTTAACTAATGTAGTTAACTAAGGAAGTTTACTGTAAAGATTTAGCGAATAAACCATTGTAATTATACAGTGACACTGAAACTCTATATTTTACTCCATTAGAGACATTGTTGATTCTTTAATGAAACTCCATTATGTCTTCTGAGCTATGAAAGAGCAACATCTGAGCAATAAAATCTCCCTGTAGGTCCAGATGCAGCAAACCCTTATTAATTATTCAGGCGTATCAAGAAGAAACGCTTTTTTTCTACATGCATACACTATAAAAATCATTCTAGCATGTTCATTCATCATGTTGCATAATGCTCCATATTTATTAATGCTGTAGTCTTGCTTATGTGTGTTTATGTATTTGTTTTAACTGTGTGTAAGTGAGCAGGTGGAGCTCTGATTGGCTCGATCACGGCCCACTAACCATACACACAAACACACACATGCGCTGACCTCTGCATGTGTGCATTCATGTAGGAAAAGGCATACAATCTTTCCAGTGTGTGTGACTTAGTGATCCCAGATGCGTCATGAAAGACCATTTCAGTCACACAAACAGCATCATCCTCCCGCCGCAGTTCACCCGCAGCTTTGTATTTCAGCACGTCGCGTGTTGTGTTTGTCTGAAGCGTGGTCATCACAGCGTGGTCCTCCACTGCTGTACATCAAAACCGAAGAGAAAATATAAGCAGTTTTACCGCGCGACACGTATAAAACCTCCACCGCCGTGTCTCTCTCTCGCTCTCTCTTTCATGGCGCGCTCGGCGTTTGTGTACTGAAAGATTAAGTAGCTCCGAAGGGCCCGTGTTTACAAATATGCAGCCGCCAAACAGGCCAAAGCCTCCGAATGACTGTGGAATACAAATAGCTTTTTTATCAGCGCTGAGCCCCTGCCCAAAGAAATTGTGTTTTCCATCCTTTCCTCTTACGCCAATGAAATATGAAGCTTTATTTTCCGCTCTCTCTCTATATATATCCCAAATCTGGCAGGAAGCTGTTAGTGTTCACCCTACACTTCTTCATATACACATATACAGACACTAAAGCACATGTGTGCGACACGTAACACAGCCCATCAAAACAAAATCACTCCAGTTATAATCAATAAAGCGGTCTACACTGGTCAGGTCACCTGTTTTCTGTTTTCATTTTATTTATTTATTTATTTTTGGACATGCAGCAGAGCTATAGAAAATAATTGGTTATAAAAGGATGTTATTTACAAAATAAATATATATATATATATAATATAAAAATATTAAATATATACAAATAAATATAATAATAAAATTATATAATATAATAAATAAAATATATCTACAAACTTCAAAACTATAACTTCAAAACAAACTCAAAAAATTCTCTTTAAATTCTTCCAAAATCAAATTATCTGATATATATAAAATACACATTCATTTTGTCACTAATTAACTCATTTTATTATTTACATTTATATATTATTTTATAGCTAGTTTTTTTTTTTTTTTTTTATAACATCTTTATAGCATTTTATAAAAACAATGTCATTTGTGTCTTTTTGTTTTTCCTCAGAAATTTTAGGTCATGAATACAATAGAATAGAATAGAAGATTAACCAAATTTAAGGTCATGAATAGAATAGATAGTATAGAATAGAATAGAATTACAATAGAATTAACCAGAAGATTTTAGGACATGAATAGAATAGAATAGAATAGAAGATTAACCAAATTTAAGGTCATGAATGGAATAGATAGAATAGAATAGAATTACAATAGAATTAACCAGAATATTTTAGGACATGAATAGAATAGAATAGAATAGAATAGAAGATTAACCAGAAGATTTTAGGTCATGAATAGAATAGAATAGAATAGAATAGAATAGAATAGAAGATTAACCAAATTTAAGGTCATGAATAGAATAGAATAGTATAGAATATAATAGAATTACAATAGAATTAACCAGAATATTTTAGGTCATGAATAGAATAGAATAGAATAGAATAGAATAGAAGATTAACCAGAAGATTTTAGGTCATGAATAGAATAGAATAGAATAGAATAGAATAGAACAGAACCAGAAGATTTTAGGTCATGAATAGAACAGAATAGAATAGAACAGAATAAAAGGTTAACCAGAATATTTTAGGTCATGAATAGAATAGAACAGAATAGAAGAATAACTAGAAGATTTCAGGTCATGAATAGAATAGAATAGAATAGAATAGAATAGAATAGTATAGAACAGAAGATTAACCAGAAGATTTTAGGTCATGAAAAAAATAGAATAGAATAGAACAGAATAGAACAGAACAGAATAGTAGATTAACCAGAAGATGTTAGGTCATGAATAGAATAGAATGTTAACCAACAAGATTTACTAGTCAAAAGATTTCAAAACAAACCCAAATATATATATATATATATATATATATATATATATATATATATATATATATATATATATATATATATGTGTGTGTGTGTGTGTGTGTGTGTGTGTGTGTGTGTGTGTGTATTATAAATATAATAAATAATAATTATAAATAATAAATAAAATATACATTTGTAGATAATATAGATTATGTATTAAGATTTATTTAGAATATAATAGCTAATATCTGTGTATGTACATATACTTTGTTATATATTTAATGTAATATACATTTCATTTACATGTATGAATGTAAGAGAATTATCATATTACATATTCATATTTTATTATGTATATCAAGTCAAATTTATTTTTATTGTGCTTTTTTTATAGTGCTACTTTGTAATGGAATAGCACTATAGAAAAATGAGTTTTTTTTCCATGCTCACCGCTGACTGGTCTGTGTTAGTGTGTTAAAAAACACAACAGCAGAACCACGAGATGCTGAAACAACAGCAAGACGTGATGCAACAGCCAAAGATGCCACATAACGAACAGGAAAAATGCAGGACTATCTTGCTGTGGTTTGTTTCGCTCGCTTTTTCGTTTTTCGCCTCTCTCTTTTTTTTCTTCCTCTGTTGCCCTTTTTCACCGTTTCCACCCTTCATCATTCCCTCGCCCTACTTTTCTTGCTCTGTTGTTCTTTTTCCAGGCCGCACTTTTGTCCCGTCCCTTCCTTCAGCTGCAGCGGTGGGAATATTAGCCGGCAGACAGATCATTTAGGGGTCAGACCTGTGAATGTGTTAATTGTGATTTATAGCTGAACTGAATTTAAGAAGAGCTTTTCCTTATTGACCACCTGAAGCTGAGACCCTGGGAAAAAAAGAAAAAGTTTGCACCATTTCTTTCTTCTTAACGGCGTACGGCGCTCTCAAGGGTTCTGTCAGCCCCAGATACTCATACAATTTTAGGATGAAGCACATTAGCGCTAGCGCAAACGAAGGCAGATTCAATTCCACCGATGATGATCCTGGAGGGCGAGGTCTGTGAGGTGAGCAGGGCACGATCTCACAGGAAGTGACAGAATGAGGAAGACCACTGACCTTTAGCGTAAAGACGATTCTTCCTCGTCCTCTGCTCTATTTCCTGTGCTAATGTCCATCTATAAGTAATGCTCCTACACCGCTGACGACGTCCTCATCTAGGTACATCTCCATTATTAATGGCTGCGGGGACGTGTGGGGTCAGGAGCGAAGCTAGGTGGCTTCATAAAGACACCGAACAGATTTGTGAGGACTTGTGTGGTGACTTTTTAGCACTAGATTTCAAAAACAATCATATCTCATTACATGCAGTTACGTTTTAATATTATAAGAAGAAATATCCAACATAGAATATATACTGTATACTGTATATATGAGAGTTTCTGCAATTCCAAAAATTAAAAAATAATAAAGTTAGGCCTTAAAAGGTCTTTAAATCGGAGCAAAAAATCTTTAATTCATGAAGTCATAGCATTAAATGATGCATGCATTGCTAAAAATGAATATCTCCTTCAGTATTTTGTCATTTTTCAGTTTAAATATCATTATAAATACGTATAATTGAGATGATAATGATGACATTAAGCGTTTTTTTTTTGTTTTTTTTTGAGAAATTGAACAAAAATTGAGTTTAGACTTAAAACATGTACAAATATCTGTCAGTGAGGTACGAAACCTTGTTTATGTTCTGAATTAAATTGATTTTTCTGAGCCCATTGCCAAATATTTGTTTTTTAATTTTAAACTCTGTACATTTTGATCAGTTTGAAAGAAAACAAGATTTCTTATTTGATAAATAAATAAATACATAAATAAATACATATATATATATATATATATATATATATATATATAATATATATATATATATATATATATATATATATATATATATAAAATTTAATATAAATTTGGAATATAATTTAATATAATAATTTAATATAAAACTATTAAAAATACAATATTAAATATTATTGTAGTACTAGTAGTAGTAGTAAATTATATATATTTATATGTCATGAAATCTGTTGGAATTAAAAAGTATTTATTTATTTATTTATTTATTTATTTATTTATTTATTTATTATGCAGTATGAAACCTTGTTTTAGCTCTGAATTAAATAGATTTTTCTGAGCCCATTGCCAAATATTTGTTTATTGTATTGATCATATATTATATATATATGAATTTTTTGCTTAATGAATAATAATAATAATAAATATATATATATATATTTGTAAAAAAAAACAGTATGGTTAAAAATGTATAATGTATAATTATGTATATATTTTGTAACAATACAGCATATAATTTTTTTATATAAAACAAAAAAAATACAATATTAAATATTATTGGAGTACTAGTAGTAAATTATATATATTTATTTATTTATTTTAAATTAATTAATAATTTATTTAGAACTTGACAGTTTGTAGTAATTAGTGTTTGACTGAAAAAAACAACATATTTCAGTGTTATAATCCTTTAATCTTGTCTGATAAACAAACTGTTATGGCTCTTGTGCTGTATGTTTCCATGCTTTTGGCTCATCGTCATTCTTATCAAAGGTTAATAGTCTGTTCAGACACTTGAAATGAGCCTGTGTGTCCCGAGAGGAGATTTGCGCGTTGCTTTACAAAGCCTGTGCTGCGGCTAACTGTCCCGGGGACGCTTGAATCGGCAGAGGCCATGGAGAGAGTGGAGAAAGACGGGTGTATCTGTCCTTCTTCATCAGTAGTCTCCTCTGAGTCGCGGCCCCCTCAGGTGCTAACTGTATGTCAGCACAATCAGCGGGGATTCGGTTTGGTGCCTCTTCAGACTCTCAATGGCTCTGCCTCGCCCATTCCACTGCCTCCAATCGCAGCCGCCTCAGGATGACCCTTATCGCCGGCCGATAAAAATCCACCCTCGGCGGGGCGATAAGAGAAAGAGGGAGGAAAAGGAAAGAGAAGAGTGCATCTGTACGATTAGATAAAGGAGAGGCGCTCTTGACAGACTGAAGGATTTTTAGCCAGAGGATGTTTTGAATGCGAGTATTCAGCGCTCCAGGCTCCAATGCAATTTCCCCAGGATAAAATGATTGTTGTAAGCCGAGGTTTTTCTGACTGGCGTCCTTAGGAAATGGACAGTTCCCTTTCTAATCACACAAGTGTTTACATGAGTACAGCGCCTCTGGCTTTCTCTCTTTCCAGCACTCTCTCTGTTCTGTCTTTCTCCAGGCGATGCTTTTTGAGAAAATAGTATATATAGTGCTTTGCGTGTCCACGCAAGATGCATGAAAGGTCCAGCGATACAAAAACACAAACATGTCAATATGCATCAGTAACTCACACACACAGATGGCATCTCTTTTAGCACATTCGCTTTGTGCTGCTTTTAAGGGAAAATACAGAATTATATTGATTTAAAGTGTTCGATTGTTGCATAAAATGAAAGTGCAGCCTTTTTCTTTGAGTTCAGTTGCACAATATTGGCTTTTGGCTCAACCAATAGCATCATTTGGGGGCGGGGCTACATTTACATTTATTCTACTCACACTAGACTTTTAGAAGTTGTGAATAAAACAAAGATTATTATTACAAAAATGCTATTTTAGGTATTTTGCTATTTTATTTCTACTTCTGTTCTAACTGTTTATTAGCGATTTATAAGTGACAATTTTTATTTTTTTGTGTGTGTGTGTGTTGTACACTACCAGTCAAAAGTTTCTGAACAGTAAGATTTTTTTGTTTTTGACAGTCTCTTTTGCTCACCAAGCCTACATTTACTTGATCCAAAGTACTGCAAAAACAGTAAAATTGTGAAATATTTTTAACATTTAAAATATCTGTTTTCTATTTGAATATATTTTGAAATGTGATTTATTCTTGTGTTCAAAGCTACATTTTCAGCATCATTACTCCAGTGTTCAGTGTCACATGATCCTTCAGAAATCATTCTAATATGCTGATTTGCTGTTCAGGAAACATTTTTATTATTATTATTATTATTATTATTATTATTATTATTATCAATATTTAAAAAGTTGAGTACTTTTTTCTTTTTTTCAGGATTCTTTGAGGAATAGAAAGATCCAAAGGTCAGCATTCATCTGAAATAAAAAACTTTTATATATATAATATATAATTCTACTCAGCTATTTTCAACATAATAATAATAATAATAATAATAATAATACATGTTTTTGAGCAGCAAATCAGAATATTAGAATGATTTCTGAAGGATCATGTTACTGGTAATGAGTAATGATGCTAAAAATTCAGCTTTGAATAAGGAATAAATTACATTTTTAAATATATTCAAATAGAAAATAGTTATTTTAAATATTAAAAATATTTTAAAAATTGTACTGTTTTTGGATCAAATAAATGCAGGCTTGATGAGCAGAAAAACTTCTTTAAACAACATTTAATATTTTACTGTTTTAAAAACTTATGAGTGGTAGTGTGTGTGTATATATACACTGCCATTCAGCCATTCATGGGATCAGTAAGATGTTAGATGTTTTTAATTTTCAGGGCTGCATTTATTTGATCAAAAATAAAGTATATTAAAATGAAAAATGTTATTTAAAATTTTCATAATATTTCGCAATATTACCATTTTTTCTGTGTTTTTAATGAAATACATGCATTTTTTTGAAGAGCATAAGATACTTCTTTGAAAAAATATTACAAAATCCTACTGATTCCAAACTTTTGAACAGCAGCATGTAATAGAATTCAACGTTCTGTTTACCACTTCACTTTAAATTCTGGAACTGAATTAGAATTTGAAAGGCTATTTAATTCTAAATGGTGCGTAAACACACACACACTCAATCCTGACGTCATCCCTTTTCCCAGCCACTGACTCTTGTGTGCTTTAACCTTGGCTCTGAGAGAGCGAGCGAGAGTAATTCTAACCTTAAAAACCTGCTGATTAAAGCTAGTTTGGAGGAATTCGATTCCGCTTAATGCCTTTGGCCCTCCGCCCAACCCTGACGACGGATCGCCATTAACATCAACGGACAGCATGTCTTCACTCAGGCAGAGACGTGACCGGCACACAGACACTCGCACATGTGTGTCCGGCGCGGCTTGTCCCCATCACTCTCATTCTGATCTGTCTCTGTTGATCAGCATCAAACCGCAGCATTGGTGTTTCCTGCGAGCCGCCCGTGCCGTGTTTCTGCAGACGCAGCATACTCTGTCCTGCGGTTATCTGTGGTCATTCACTGCTGATATGAGGACAGTTTGATGGTTGATTTCACTGGGGCTTTGGGTTAAAGTTCAGAGCGATAAAGCAGGTTGTAGATAAACAGTTGTTTTCTCAAACACGCTGACCTGTTCACCTGTTTCTGTACAAAACATTTGAACACTCTGTCATCCGCTTTAGACAGCAGCCTGGATGAGACAGTAGACAAATTTAACACACATTGTGAAGAGATAGTAACCAAATGCGTGTAACCAAAGAATAGCTAGTAGCCACTGACTTCTCCTTTTCTTTTAGTTTAACTTGATGTACTAAAAATTGAATTAAGTTAAATTAAATTAAATTAAATTAAATTAATAAAAACAGTATAGACAAAAAATACTAAATCTTTGAAAACAGAAATATAAGAATAAAGATTAAACCTAAAACTGAAATAAAAGTTAATTTTAAAAATGTATAGACTAAAACACAACAAAATTACTGAAATTTTAAAATTAAAATGAAAACAGGAAAAAAAAATAATAATAATTAAAGCCGAAATAAAAATGAATAAAAAGTGTATAACAAAATGACTAAAAACTGGTATCCATTGACTAACATATATTGTTTTACCTTGCTATGGAAGTCAGTGGCTACCATCAGTGAGTTCTCATTTTCATTTAGTTTAACTTGATGGACTAAAATTAAATTTAATTTAATTTAATCTAAAACTATGAAAAAAACCTAAAATAATAAAAATTAATAATAATAATAATAAAAAAGTTAAAAAAAAAAAAAAAAGTAAAATTAAAATGTAAACAGAAAATCTAAAAATAAATAAAGCTGAAATAAAAATGAATAAAATCTCTATGGACAAAAACACACAACAAGATGACTAAAGCTTTAACTAAAATTAAAATGAAAGCCATTGACTTCCACAGTATTTTTTTTTTTTTTTTCATAGTATGGAAGTCAATGGCTACCATCAATGACTTCTCATTTAAATTAAATTAAATTAAATTAAATTAAATTAAATTAAATTGTATAGACAATAAATAAAATATAATAAAAATTTAACCTAAAACTGAGAAAAAATAAATAAATAAATAAATAAAAAAGACCAAAACATGCCATGTTTTGTTTTGTTTTTCCATACTATGGAAATCAGTTGCTTCCATTAATGGCTTCTCATTTTCATTTACGTTGTTTATAGTTTACAATAGTTTACATTGATGTACTAAAATTTAATTTAATTTAATTTAATTTATAAAAACCAAATAGCCAAAAACATTACTAAAACTATCAATACAAAAAATATAAGAATGAAAATGAAACCTAAAACTGAAAAAAAAAAAAAATGTATAGACTAAAACTCACAACAAAATTACAAAATCTTTAAAATTAAAATGAAAACAGAAAATATAAAAATAGCTAAAACTGAAACAAAAAAAGTGCAAAATAAAAACACAACAAAATGACTACAACTTTAACTAAAATTAAATTAAAACTGGTAGCCATTGACTTGCATGTTTTTTTTTTTTTCATACTGTGGAAGTCAATAGCTACCTGACTTCTCCTTTTCATTTAGTTTAACTTGATGTACTAAAAATAAATAAATAAAATAAATTATTAAAAACTGTATAGAGTAAAAAAAAAAATATATATATATATATAAAAACTAAAACACAAAACAAAATGGCTAAAACTTTAACTAAAATTAAAATGAAAACTGGTAGCCATTGACTTCCATTTTAATGGCTACTGCCAACTGTTTGGTTCCCAACATTCATTAAAATATACTCTTTTATGTTCAACAGAAGAAAGAAACTCATTCAGTTTTGGAACAAAATGAGGATTAGTAAATGATGATAGATTATTTCATTTTTAGGTGAGCTATCCCTTTAACATAATTGATTTGTAATGTTCCAATATTTCTATTACCTTAAAATGTTTAAATGCATTCAAACAATGTTGCAAAGAATGTTTCTTCCTACAATTGTGAAAATGTATCAAATTCTAGTAATAGCATTACAAAGTTTAAATAACATCAGACACTTTTTTTAGAATGTTCCCTATCAGACTGGCAGCTCAAATCCCTGATGACACCAGATTCTCTGAGAGACAGAATGAGTTTTCCAACAGAGTCAGAGCATTACACACAAACATGTTCTGCCCAGAATCATCAGAGTCGGAAAGATTCATCTGTGCTTCTCTGACTTTATTTCACACCATGGTTCCCGAGTTGTGTTACAGATTTCAGCCTGAATTTACTGTTTGATGTCTTTTTTTTTTTTTTTTTACCCAGCATGGGGAAAATGAATATCAAAGGCATTTTTGCATCATTTAAAAGCTCTCGTATTTAACACTTTTGTAGCATTTGATTTTTTCCCCCCAATAATGTCAGGTTTCTTTCACCAGTAAAAAGTCATAATTTAGTATTTCATGACTGTTTTTCACCGTCTCTGACCCTTAAGAATTAAACAGGCTGTTTTTGCTGCTGTTTTTGCTTTATGAGTGTAAATGACCTCTGTTGTGATTGGCTGACCTCTTCGCATGTGTAATGGGTAACTAACGACGCCCACGTCGAGCTGCTGAATGCTAAATAGCTGTTAATATGTAAATGCAGCCGGTCATATGGAAATGTGCACATGATTCTGATATCATTATCAAGATTCATTTTTTTTTTTTTAAGTTAGTATTAATAAATGGTCTTGAGGGAGATTTGTGATGTAGTTTGTCTAGATAGTACATCAAATTCGGAAAATCCTGTTGTCCATAATGAGCTGGTGTGAGAGTCCGTTTTAGTTTTACTGTGACCTCAGTGTCCTTGACATACAGCATCACTGGAAATGTCAGTGTATGATATTTCAATGTTTTTAGAGGTTTGAGGTTCATAATTACTAAAAGTTCATGCAGTAAAAATCGACTCCAGAGATTAAATCATCCTGTACAGCCAGGGATATAATATAGCTGAATAAAACTATATATATATATATATATAAACTATATATATATATATATATATATATATATATATATATATATATATATATATATATATATTAATTACTTCAAGTAAAATGAATGTAAACTGTAATGAAATAAATAAATAAATATATATATATATATATATTATTTTATTTTATTTTACCTTAGCCTTAGTCGAGGACAGATTTGTTATTTTCGTTTAGTTTAACTTGATGTACTATAATAGCTAAAACTGAAATAAAAAATTATAAAAACTGTTTTATAACTGTTTTATAAAAAGTAATAAAACATTAAATGCAGTTAAAAAGGAAACAGAAAATACTGAAATAAAAATGAAACCTAAAACTGAAACAAAAATTAACAACAACTGTGTAGATTCGAACACACAACAAAATTACTAAAACTTTAAAATTAAAATAAAAACATTTTTATTTTATTTTATTTTATTTTATTTTATTTTATTTTATTTTGCCAACTGCCAAGGACAGATTTGTACTATTTGTACTATAATAACTAAAACTGAAATAAAAATGTAAAAAAAACTTTAAAATTAAAATGAAAAAAAAAATATTTAAAAAAAAAAACCTAAACCTAAAACTGAAACAAAAATTAATAAATTAATTAATTATTTTTTATTTTATTTTATTTTTTTTAGCCAACTGCCAAGGACAGATTAACAAAAACTGTGTAGACTAAAACACATATCAAATTTATTAAAAATTTGAAATTAAAAGAAAAACTTTTTATTTTATTTTATTTTATTTTATTTTTTTTATTTTATTTTTTTTTTTTATCCAACTGCCAAAGACAGATTAACAAAATCTGTGTAGACGAAAACACACAACAAAATTACTAAAACTTTAAATGAAACTAAAATGAAAACAGAAAAAATAAAAAGTAAACCTGAAATTAAAATTGAATTAAAAAAACTATATAAACTAAAACACAACACAATTACTAAAACTTTAACTAAAATCTCAGTGAAAACATAAAACAAAAATACTAAAATAACTAAAATAAAAATCTGAAATATGTATAGACAACAACACAACAAAAAACGTTGAAAACAGAAAATACAAAAATAAAAACGAATACAAAATATTTACACAAACTGTCTTATTAATAAACTGACATCACTTAAAAACAATAGTATCTGAATGATACTAAAATAACTGTGTAGTGAAAAAAAAAAAAGAAAGAGCAGCAGGCCTCTCCCCGGAGTTCATTATCTTATCTTATGAAAACAACATCAGTGTCCCGAGAAAACCTTGTATGGCGGAATCATATGAGGAAAAGACTCACATTTCCCCTATAGGAGATATTTAGATATTAGCATCCAATTCAGCACCAATATACCCAACTGAAAGGCACCTTGGCGCCTGTGTGTGTGTGTGAACACGTTACTGTGCGTAGGAGCGTGTCTCAGACACGACGATGGCGCTGATCTAATCGTGTGAATGTAATTAGGCTTTAATTGCTCAGCGTGTGGGCCTCTGGCATCTGTCTGGGCCCCAGACGGCAAATAATGCCCTCTGACGCTGTCATCTCCTAATCTCACTGTTACCAAACACCTCCACACAACTCCCACTGAAACCAAACACCTCCGCGCCACTGACGGGAGGATGACGACACGCCTTGCACTGTACTTCATTTGCAACGTATATCGTAACTAACTAACCAGTCCTCTTTTTCACATGATAACATGTTAGAATGAAATAAAAGGTCAATCAGAAATGAGAGTACATTGTGCTAATAAGCTTTGAAATAAAATAACAATGACATGGAATCAGTCATAGCTGTTTTTGTTGTTGTTGTTGTTGTTGTTTTTTAATTGCATCGGTATTTATGTATTGGCAAAATACACTTCTATAGCTTTTGTTGGTACTGGTTAGATGAACTTTTGTGCCCTTTGGACAACAGGAAGTGATGTCATTCTCAAAGTTTGTGAAACATTCTTTGATGCACTGAAAAAAAAGGAGTAGGATTTACTCAGAAATTGCTTGTACATTACAAATAATTACAAAGAAATGAAAAGTAACACTGAATTCAGCATGAAATTTTTAAGTAAAATGACTGAAATTGTATTTTCTTATAAAAACATGCTATAAAAATGTAAATGCTTTGTTTTTTGTCGCCAAAAAAACTAAGTAAAAATAAAAAATAAAAATAAATTAATAATAATAATAATAATAATAAAAGAAATTTCATTAAATAATAGATTTAAAAATAACATTATTAAATAAATGATCAGCGTAATTATTATTATTTGTTAATTTATTTATTTATTTTTATTTTTTTAATTAAATTATTTTTTTATTAAATAAAAAAAAAAATTAATGTGGAAAAATTGAAAGGAATTTTGTTTCCACAATGTAAAAAATGTATTTTTCAAAGATGTAAATAAAACAGACTACTGGATTGTGTTTTTTAGTCTTTCAGTTTACTTCAGTGTGTTACTTGCCTTTTTTGTCATTCTTTGTGAATTATACTAAAAATTATATTGAAAATTGTTTCAAAGCAATTTTCTATCATTTTCTGCAACAAAAATGGTTCCTTTGACTGTAATGAAGTGATTTTTATAGTTTTATTATAGACTTTTTTCATTCTTTGTGAATTTTACTAAAAATTATAGTGAAAATTGTTTCAAAGTATTTTTAGTGCATTTTGTATCATTTTCTGCAACAAAAATGGTTCATTTAACTGTAACGAAGTGATTTTTCTAGTTTTATTATAGACAATTTTTTGTTATTCTTTGTGAATTTTACTAAAAAATGATTGTGAAAATTGTTTCAAAGTATTTTTTTAGTGCATTTTCTATCATTTTCTGCAACAAAAATCGTTCCTTTGACTGTAATGAAGTGGGGTTTTTTTTAGTTTTATTACAGACAATTTTGGCACAAATTACACTAATCAAGATATCATCCCTCATTTTGCTATTTTGAATAGTAGCTTGATTGTAAATTGAATTACTTGAAATTATGAATAGCTTGTAGCTTCCCTAACACTGGTTTTAATGCATGTTTCTGTGTGTGTGTGTGTGTGTGTGTGTGTGTGTGTGTGTGTGTGTGTGGAATGATACACCGAGATGAGCTTCATTCCTGTAAAATTCATCCAGTCGAATGTACAATAAGATCTGACACAGGTCTCGTAATCCAGTGCTGTAAATAGACTTACAGTCCTCCTGTTATTGACCCGATATGAAGGACACCAGTTACACACACACAGAGCGAGTGTCTAAAGATCACGTCCCTCTGGATATTTTTATCCGGTCATAAAGAGAATCACACAAGGAAGGATTGTGTTGTTCTTATGTGATAGAATGAGGGAACAAAAAAAGAGTGTCTGTATGACTCTAATATTATGATTAACAACGTTTATTCTCCTCATTGTTCAAATTTGTGGCCATACAAAGCTGTGATACGCATTTAGGTTCATTGTGTTATTGTGCTGATGGTTTGCTTCATGTAATTTACCCAAAAATTAAAATTTGCTGTTAATTTAATCACCCTCAGGCCATTCAAGATAGCTTTTTTCTTCAGTATAAAGTGCTGAAGAAGTGGTCCTTGGTGATTCATAAATTGCAAGTCAGTGGCTGAGAACCATGCTGAAAAGTGAAAAAAGCATATACAGGAAAGACAAAATTAATACCCGTGGCTCCTTATGATATATTGAGGTCTTATGAAACAAAACAGTCAGTCTGTGCACGAAACTGAACATTATTTACAACATTATTACCTGTAATCCAGAGCCTCAAACAGTCCGGAGTGATGTCCGGTTCACAAACGAATCATTCTTTTCAACCGGTTCTTGGATAAAACAGTTCACCAGTTTCTCACAGTTTATGTAAAAAGGTGGAGTGTTTCAGACAAGTTTATTAACTTCATATGCTTAGACATGTAAAACATTCATGTTTCACATCATTATTGGTGCTTTAATATTATTGTGTATACATGACATCATTGCATGATTACGCAGACAAACTGGTGAATCAGTTCATTGAAACAAACTGTCCAAAAGAACCAGTTTGTGGAAAAGAATCAGTTTGATGATCTAGATTACAAGTAATAATGTTCAGTTTCTTGCACATGCTGATCATTTCGCTTCATAAGACCTCAATATATCACACAAAAGCTACAAATATTCATTTTGTATTGCATGTATATTCCTTTTTCACTTTCAAAGTGACTTTAGCCATTGACTGGCATTTTTCTGAATCACCAACGGCCAAGGTTTCGACTAAAATCTTCTTTAAATGAACAGCAAAATGTAATTTTTGGGTGAACTGTCCCTTTAACTCTACACTCTTAAAAATCAAGGTTCCAAGATCACAGTGATGCAATAAAAGAACCATTTTTGGTTCTCCAAAGAACCTTTAAGTAAACAGTTCTTAAAGGTGACCTATTGTCTCAGATGTCCCCAGAATGTGTCTGTGAAATTTCAGCTCAAAATACCCAACAGATCATTTATTGTATATTTTGACAATGCCTATTTTGATGGAAAGCAGAAACGCGCTGTTTTCGTGCATGTCTCTTTAAATGCAAATGAGCTGCTGCTCCCCGCCCCCTTTTCCAGAATAGGACTGTAACTTTACAGCTCATAGCTCAGATACTCTAATAAAAAAAAAAACATCTGTTTGGTTTTGATTATCATGTCTATCGTGTTGAAATCATGCGTTTTAGCGCCATATTAATTTAAACTTCTAATATACGGTTTTCTGAGCAAACACATCCAAAGAACATGCGCAGAAAGCAGCTGTTAGACAGCATGTGAGTACTATACTAAGTTATCTTTCATGTCTTATTGCACTTAAACTGTCAAATACACATAGGTTTATGTTAAGAACACACAGGAGTTACAAAAACAGCTGGTTATGTCTGTGACGATAAACTGCTGGGAAAGAAATCATGTTTATATTAGATCTGTGTGGCAGCAGCGTGATATACAGAAAATAAATCAATAAATACACTGCTTTCTTGTCTCCTCTGAGGCTGGGACTCTAAATAGTGTTCTGTGCTCATCTGTAAAGCCAAAGACAGAACAGTTAGCATACTTTGCTTGATCTTTTGCCATGGCGTTAGAACTGGTTAAAGAACATTAAAGGAGAACTCCACTTCCAGAACAAAAATTTACAGATAATGTACTCACCCCCTTGTCACCCAAGATGTTCATGTCTTTCTTTCTTCAGTCGTAAAGAAATTGTTTTTTGATGAAAACATTTCAGGATTTTCTCCATATAATGGACTGCTATGGTGCCCCAAGTTTGAACTTACAAAATGCGGCTTCAAATGAACCCAAATGCGAAATTTTTAAACGATCCTAGCCAAGGAAGAAGGGTCTTATCTAGACACGATCGGTTATTTTCATTTTAAAAATACAATTTAAATACTTTTTAATCTCAAACGCTTGTCTAGTCTTGCTTTGCCTGAACTCTGTGTATTCAAGACAGTTAGGGTATGTCGAAAAACTCCAAGCGTATTTTCTCTTCAAAAATCATTTCAAAATCATCCTACATCGCTGCAGAAGTACTGACCCAGTCTTTGCAAAGTAAACATGCAAAGATCAAACATCCTTATCAAAAAAGGTAAAACAGCGACATAGGACGATTTTGAAGTTGAGGGAGAACATGAGATGGGAGTTTTTCGACATACCCTAACTGTCATGAACCGGAAAAAAAACAGTTCAGGCAGAGTAAGACAAGACAAGCGTTTGACGTTAAAAAGTATATAAATGGTGTTATTTTAATGAAAATAACCAATCGTTTCAGTAGATAAGACACTTCTTCCTCGGCTGGGATCGTTTACAACCGCATTTGGGATCATTTGAAGCCGCATTTAAACTGCATTTTGGAAGATCAAAATCGGGGCACCATAGTTCACTATATGGAGAAAAATGCTGAAACGTTTTCCTCAAAAAACATAATTTCTTTACGAGTGAAGAAAGAAAGACATGAACGTCTTGGGTGACAAAAGGATGAGTACATTACCTGTAAATGTTTGTTCTGGAAATGGACTTCTCCTTTAAGGGGTGGTAATATTATAATAAGATCCATTTACCATGTCACCGGGGGAGCAAAATCTGAGCGTCTCGTTTTTTCACATGCTTGAGAAATAGGCTTACCAAAACAAAGTTACTAGCTTGTCCTTTTTCACGTTTTCTGTGTTGGTAGATGGACCCGATTATAGCACTTAAACATGGAAAAAGTCAGATTTTCATGAAAGGTCCCCTTTTTTTCATCTAAAGTACTTTTTTCCACTATAAAGAAGCTTTTGTTCATTGGAAATGTTCTGTGGATGTTAAAGGTTCTTCATCAATACCAATAAAGAACCTTTATTTTTGTGAGTTTACTGATGGTTGCTATGTATTTTTTTGTGGCTAATTCAGCTGTGCTGATGTTTATGTGGTTTATTGCTGTTGATCTGCAGTTTGTGTTTATTCTCACTGTTTAACTGAGTTTTTTGTTTTATTTCAGTGTCTGTACGGCTGCTATGTCCACTCCTCCATCATTCCCACCTTCCACCGCCGCTGCTACTGGCTGCTGCAGGTAAGCGTTCAGCTCCTTCCCTTACTATTTAACCCTAAATGATGCTTCAGATGCTGGGCTAACAAGAAACACAGCTGAAAACATCTTTCATCACCATCCTGTAGCTAATAACTCTGTCGTCTTGCACTCTATGTCTCTCCCTCTCTGTTAAATGCATGAACAGTCTGACAGTGATGGCAGTAATTGAGGGTCATAAACACATTTGTCGAAGTATATTAGCAGCCAGAGGTCATCGTAGAAACTATAGTCGATCAGTTCTGCCAGAAGATGATGCATTGAGCCTGTTGACATGTCACAGTTAAAATTCTTCTGTTTGGCTTTTTATAAGTGAACTACACAGTTCGTTTGGGGTGTTCACACACAGCCAAAATCGATCTCTGAGACCCGTGAAACCATCTGAGTGTTGTTCGGAGACTGACAGAAACTATAAGCGAGCGGGACGTGAGGGTTTTTGCACCGCAAGCAGCATCAGCCGAGATGTGCAAGCTTTCATTTCTCACCCTCATCATCTCAGCGGTGCGGGACGCAGTCTCCAGCTGGCCATCAGACCGCTGATGCTGCACGCCGCGTCATTTACATGAACTAAACGGTGACTAGCCCACTAGTAGGGCTCTGTTTGGGGCCCTAATTGACTGGTGAAATTAGTAGTCATGCAGTTTGTGTGAGTTTGAGTATGTGTACATGTGTGTGATTGTTTTGCCTACATTGTTGAGACCGAATGTCCCCTCATGGATAGTAAAACCTGAAATCATCTGCACTGTGTGGAGCAGCAAAGGCGCCCATGAGGAAACGACTTAATAAACATACTAAATAATGTCTTTGTGGAAATATAAAAATGCAGTCGGTTAGCTTTAGGTGCAGGGGATAGAAAATATTATTAGCTTAGTATAAAAACAATAAATGGAAAATCTCCACCATGATAGAAAAGCAAGTGTGAGTGTGTGGGTTTGTACTTTGGAGATGAAATTGCCACCAGAAGTGAGCTAAATCTGACAAAACCGTTCTTTGGGACTTTCAAGGAGAAACCATATAACATATAATGTTATTATTTTTTTATTCTAAAAATGCAGAACATTTGCTTTTCCAAGTCATTCAAAAGTGTGCTGATATAGCAGTCTGATAGCACTGGCACTTTTCACTGTTTTTGAAAAGAGAGACTGTGTGTCTATTAATGTTGAGGATTTGTCAGTGATCACTGAATCATTTTAAATCATTTACTCTCTTGAATCATTAAAAATTACTTAGTTGTTTTGAAATTAAACAAGTGACTTGTGTCATCTGAATCATTCATTCAAATGATTCACTTAAAAACAGATTCATTCAGTGTTATTCTTATTATTCAGAATTATTCTTTCAACAGATTTGTTAAAAAATACTGATTCATTCTGTAATGAAACAAATGACTGTCTTTGTGAGTCATTTGAATGAAAAATGCTGATTCATTCTGTAACGAACAAATGAATTTGTCATTTGAGTCATTACATCGCCTGATTAATTCAAAAACATTGCTTCATTCAGTTACAAAATAAGTGGCTGACTTTGAGTCATTTGATTCATTTCTTCAAACCACTGATTCATTCTGTAATAAAACAAGTGGCTGTTTTTTAATGAATTAGTCAATTGAATCATTCACTGAACTGACTTGTTCAAATACACTGATTTATTCAGTTATGTAAAAAGTGGCTGACTTTATGAACGAGTCATTTTGATTGTTCCTCTCAACTGACTTGTTCAAAACAACTGATTCAGTCAGTAAAAAAACAAGTGGATTTTTATGTGTGTCTTCTGAATCATTCCCTCGACAAATTCATTCAAAAACGCTGATTCATTCAGTAACAAAACAAGTGGATTTCTTTACAAGCGAGTCTTTTAAATCATTCCTTCAACCAATTAGTTTGGAACAACTGATTCATTCGATAACAAAACAAGTTGATTTCTTTGGATGAATCTTTTGAATCATTCCCTCAACAAATTTATTCAAAAGCACTGATTCATTCAGTAACAAAACAAACAGATTTCTTTACGAGTGAGTCTTTTGAATCATTCCTTCAACCAATTAGTTTAAACCACTGATTCATTCAGTAATGAAACAAGTGACTGTCTTAGTGCGTTAGTCAATCAAATCATTTTCTGAGTAATTTCCACAACAAATTCATTCAAAAACACTGATTCATTCAGTAACAAAAGAAGTGGATTTCTTCATGAGTGAGTTTTTTAATCATTCCCTCAACAAATTCATTTGAAAACGCTGATTTGTTCAATAAAAAAACAACTTGATTTCTTTGAGTGAATCTTTTGAATCATTCCTTCAACAAATTTATTAAAAAATACTGATTCATTCATTAACAAAATAAGTGGATTTCTTTATGAATGAGTCTTCTGAATCATTCTGTTAACAAAATTATTCTAACACTGATTCATTCACTATCAAAACAATTGAATTTCTTAATGAGCGAATCTATTGATTCATTCCTTAAACAAATTCATTCCAAAACACTTTCATTCAATAACAAAACAAGTGAATTTATTTTTGAGTGAATCTTTTGAATCATTCCCTCAACAAATTCATTCAAAAATACTGATTCATTCTGTAACGAAACAAGTTACTGTCTTACTGAATTAGTTGAATCATTCACTCATCTGACTTGTTCAAAAACACTGATTTATTCAGTAACGAAACAAGTTTCTTATTAACGAAACAAGTTAACGAAACGTAAAAAGTGGCTGACTTTATAAGTGAGTCATATTGAGTATTCCCTCAACAAATTCGTTCAAAATCACTGATTCGTTCAATAACAAAACAAGTGGATTTCTTTGAGTGAGTCTTTTGAATCATTCCCGTAACAAATTCATTTAGAAACTCTGATTCATTTTGTAAGAAAACAAGTGGATTTCCTCATGAGAGTTTTTGAATAATTCCCTCAACAAATTCATTCGAAAACACTGATTTGTTCAGTAGCAAAACAAGTGGATTTCTTCACAAGTGAGTTTTTTGAATCATCCCCTCAACAGATTCATTCAAAAACACTAATTTGTTTAGTAACAAAACAAGTGCATTTATTTACAAGTGAGTCTTTTGAATCATTCCCCCAACAGATTCATTCAAAAGCACTGATTCATTCAGTAACAAAACAAGTGGATTTCTTTACAAGTGAGTCTTTTGAATCATTCCCCCAACATATTCATTCAAAAGCACTGATTCATTCAGTAACAAAACAAGTGGATTTCTTTACAAGTGAGTCTTTTGAATCATTCCCCCAACAGATTCATTCAAAAGCACTGATTCATTCAGTAACAAAACAAGTGGATTTCTTTACAAGTGAGTCTTTTGAATCATTCCCTCAACAGATTCATTCAAAAACACTGATTCGTTCAGTAACAAAACAAGTGGATTTCTTTACTAGTGAGTCTTTTGAATCATTCCCTCAACAGATTCATTCAAAAACACTGATTCGTTCAGTAACAAAACAAGTGGAATTCTTAGTGAATCTTTTGAATCATTCCCTCAACAAATATGTTAAAAACATTAATTTATTTAGTAACAAAACAAGTGGATTTCTTTACAAATAAGTCATTTGAATCATTAATTCAAATTATTTGTTCAAACACACTAAATAAACAACAAGTGGATTTCTTTACAAGTGAGTCATCAAAATTCAGAAAGTCAGAAAGTGTGTGTTGATCTGTATCAGTTGTATTAAAAAATATATATAGCGTCATATATTTATAATAACAAGTATATCAGAAAACAGGTTGATGTTTGGATGAAAGTTAGTTTAGGTGTGCGAAATGAACTTCAACGAATTGCACCTTGAAAATTACCTATGAAATATGTTTTATAAAAGTCGAATCCCCCCAAAAGTCATTTTGTAATTAATTGTGTGTGTGTGTGTGTGTGTGTGTGTTCAGTCTAGTCTGAATGGAGGCGTAGTGGGAGTTAAGGGATGAAAACATAATGTTAAATCATAAAAGAAAAAGAAAAGAAAAGAGAAAGAAATCATATGAAATAAACGCGAGAACCCAGTGGTGATAAAGCGAATCTAAGCTGTCGGATTTCTCACAGTTACAGAGGCTTGAGCTCAGCTGGGCAGGTAAGAATGATTGATTACAGAGCGAGCGAGTCCACCCACATTACACACACACAGAGTAAACCAACCCATACACACTCACAACACTTAAAACTTTCATCTTTACACCGGCACACCTGCCCAATCACAAGCAGATTATCATCAACAGCGTTTGATTTATGAAGCAGCGCTTGCTACATATTAATGTTATAACGCGGGATGGTGTCTGCATACAAATAGAGCGCAACAGTGGGGCTCTGAGGTAAAAATCCCATTCATTTACTCCATAGAGAAATTGATTTTTAGTGATAATGTATAAACCCTTCAGTGCAGACCTGCCGTGAGCTCTGAGATTGTTAAGTGATGGTCTAAACTTCAGACTTCAAAAAATCATATTTAAGAGTGAAGAGGTGTGACAAGCTCCACCAATGAGAGAAAAGTCGCTGTTACAGTGGCAAAAGAGCAGCATTGTGAATGTAAATATATGTAAATGTCCTCTGTTATGATTTAATGCTTTTGAAAGAAGTCTCATATGCTCACCAAGGCTAATTATTTAATTAAAAATATAGTAAAAACTGCAATACTGTGAAATGTTATTACAATTTATAATTAAATGACGAAACCATGCATAAGATAAAAGATCTTGGTTGTGTTAGCAGTTAGCGGTCATCCAATAGAGATTAATGGGTATAAAACGAAGACAGGAAGTGTCGTGCTGTGCTGCACACGTTAAGAGGAAGTGGAGGAGCATGTGACCCGGGGCTGTGCTAGATCCTGATATAGATGATTTAACATATATATTATGGCTGGTGAAAAAAATTAAAACAAACAAACAAAATAAGTAAATGGAAAATAATTTAACTAAAACACAGAAAATAAAGTATGCATTTTTTTTTCTATTGTTGAAAATGTTGAAATAAATAATAAAATATAAAAACGAATGTTTTTTTTCTGTTGTTGAAAACAAATAAATAAATAAATAAATGCTTATATAAAGGCAGAAAAATATAAAAAGCTGGGTGATTATGAATGATTTAACCTAAGCAGAATTTTTTTTTTCTGTTCATAAAAAATATGTATTTATATGTATATGTTAAAATAATTAAATTTAAAAAGCTGAATTTTTTATTTTAATAAAAAAAAAAATCTGCTATCAAAAATATGTTAAAATAAAAATACTGATATAGATGATTTAGCATATATATATATATATATATTATGGGTGGTAAATAAATTGAAACAAACAAACGAATGAATAAATAAATAAATGGTAAATAAATGAAACTAAAATGCAGAAAATAAAGTATGTATTTTTTTGTTAAAAAAAGTTGAAAAACTAAAAAAGAATAAAAAACTAAAAAAAACTGAAAAAGAATGTTTTTTCTGTTGATGAAAGTAAGTAAATAAATGAATAGATTGATAGATTGATTGATTGATTGATTGATTATTGCTTTTATGAAAAGGCAGAACAAATAAAAAGTTGTTGTCCCATTGTTGAAATGTCAAAACAGATAAAGAAAAACATACAAATCAGAACGGTTAAGTATTTATGGATGATTTAACCTAAGCAGATTTTTTTTTCTGTTTGGAAAAAAAAAAGTTAAAATAATTTAATGAAAAAAGAAGAATTTTTTCTTTTATTAAAAAAAAAAAAAGGAAGAAAGCAGAAAATATCTGTTGTTAAAAATATGTTAAAATAAAAACACTGAACCAATTGCACCGTGCTAGATATAGATGATTTAATGTATATATTATAGCTGGTAAATAAATTAAAAGTTAAAAAAAAAAAAAAAAAGTATATAAATGGAATACACGTGTCTGTATTCAAAAATGTTGAAATATCAAAATATTAAAGATGAAAACAATTTTTTTTTTTTAAATACATCATGATATAAAAAGGTAGAAAAATAGAAAAAGATGTTTTTTCATAGTTTCATGTCAAAATAGATAAAGAAATAAAAATCAGAAAGGTAAAATTGTTCAAATAAATTATAAGATTAAATAAAGAAAAAAAAAGGAAAAAAAAGACACTTTCTGTCATTAAAATTAAATAATGTCATAAAATAAAAAGTATTTTTCCGTTTGTTAAAAAATGGCGCATATATTAAATAATGAAATCATTTTTCTGATGTTCTGCAATGCTTTCTTGTCAGAGCTAGTCAGATGGTCTCTTTTTATGGGCAGAATAAGCTGCAGTGTGGACCAGACTTGTGACAGTCAGGAGTCTAGACTAGCTCCCCTTCATCTCTCAGTCCTGGAGGCTACAGACGGCCCCAAAAGAGCCTTTTATTTATTCATTCAGCCATGCATTTTGCCAGCGGTCTGCAGGGGCGTCTGAAACCCTGTATGGCGTGTGACATGATTGCTGTTTACCGTGAGTGTCATCTGAATTTTTATGCGTGAGAATGTTTTTAATGTCATACGGTGCAAATCACAAAATGCAAATCACATATTGCAAGAAAATGCATAAAGTTGGTTTTCTTTTTCCACACATTCTCGTTTTTCTGCGTTCTTTTCGTTCTTCCTCACCACCTCTTTTTGATTTCATGTCTTTTGACAGCCTGTTGAAATTGTGACCACATTCTTGTATTGCAGTTGACCCGTCCATTCACTTCCATTTCATGCTGAGTAAAGCGAAGCCATTTGCTGTTTCCGCCGGGCATTAGGGAGCGATGCGAGTCTCTGCTGGACTCTGCTCAACACACTTCAGCGCTGCACTCAATTCAGCGTTAACATTCACCTTCAGCTCCACAAGCACACATACAGCCTCATTCAGAGCACACACCTCCATACTTAAGGGGGTCGCACACCGGACAACACATCTTTAAAATTCCAGCAGATTGTTTTCTGTGAGTGTATGCAGGACGCTGTTAAAAATCATGCCGCTCCATAAAGCGGCACTCACATACTTTTCCATAAAAACACATTATATTTGTGCCACATTATTGTTAATGTACATAATGACTTCATTGTAGGCTGAAAGATTGTGTATTGTGCTTCTTTTAGCTAAACGTTTGACTTTCTGTGTCTTGAATAAAGTTTGTATGCTTTATATATAGAGCTTTAATAATATAACTGTCATCTTTTTTTTTTCCCCTTTATTTTCTTTATTTTGTTTCTAAAACTTTTTTGCTGCTGTAACCATCCAGAAAGAATTCAGGCAACTCTCAGTGAAAATTAAAAAAAATAAAATGAAATGAAATAAAATAAAATTGTTAATTTATTTCACGGAATTGTAACTTTATTGTCATTTTTATATTACACTTAAAATCCTTTCTTGTTTTAAAATGTATCCCACTATGACCTGTTGTATTTTGTTTTACTCTGATATGGAAATGGACTGCCATACATAATCAAAGTTAAATGCATTAAAAAACCTTAAATTGACGTGAAAGCTTTATTTTATTATTTATTTATTTATTTAGAAATTAATAGTTTTATTCACCAAGGACGTATTAAATTGATAAAAATTACAGTATTTATAATGTGTCAAAAAAAATTTAAAACAAGAAATTATTTTATATTTAATATAAAATGACAATAAAGTTACAATTCCTATTTTATTTTATTTTATTTTATATTTATATTTTTTGTTTTGTTTTGTTTTTTCATTTTTGATTTATTTATTTTTATTTTTTATTTAATTTTTTGATGTTACATTTGTGATTCAAAAGTCTGGGGTTAGTAAAATGTATTTATTTATTCATTTATTTATTAGAAACTAATAGTTTTATTTACCAAAAATGCGTTAAATTGGTAAAAAATTACAGTATTTATAATCTGAAAAAAATACAACAGGTTATAGTAAGATAAATTTTAAAACAAGAAATGATTTTGTTTAATATAAAATGACAATAAAGTTACAGTTCCATGAAATAAAATAGCAACTGTAAAATAATTTGACTGTAAGTCAAAATTACAAGAAAAATCACAAATATCTATTTATGTGTATTTATATTATGCATTTCCATTTAAGTGGAACATTTAATAGAAAATAAACAATGGGACTTATTTTATTTTATTTTTTTTTTTATTATTTTTTTTTTTCATTACTGTTGTGATTCAAAAGTCTGGTGTCAGTAAGATTTTATTTATTTATTTAATAAAAATAATAAAATTTTATTCACCAAGGATGCATTAAATTGATCAAAAATGACAATATTTATAATGCCACAAAACATTTTTATTTCAAATAAATACTCTTCCTTTGAACTTTCAAAAACTCCTAAAAAAAAAATTAAAAAAATCCATCATGGTTTCCAAAAAATATAAAGCAGCACAACTGTTTTCAACAGTGATCATGATAAAAAGTGTTTCTTGAGCAGCAAATCAGCATATTAGAATGATTTCTCAAGGATCACGTGACTCTTAAGACTGGAGTAATGATGCTGAAAATTCAGATTTGCATCACAGAAATAAATTACATTTTAAAGTATATTCAAATAGAAAACAGTTATTTGAAGTTGCAATAATATTTCACAATTTTACACTTTTTACTGTATTACTAATCAAATAAATGCAACTAAGGTGAGCCTTTAAAATTTCTCTCAATAAAAAATGTTTAAATCTTACAAACCCTGAGCTTTTGAACAGTACCTGAATTCTGCAGATTCTGTTATTGTGGTTTTTAGTCCTTGTCTTTTGGTGTTGAGCACATCTGTATGCCGGTGTACTCCTAAGGTTGACAAAAACTTTTAGGTGATATATGCATATAAAACCGACTGTCTTTCCCTTCTGGGAAATTGGGCCAAAATATTGATGACTCAACTTGTTTGCAGGGGACATATGCTAATTTTTGCAGATGCTCTCTAGAATAAAAATGTCCCTCCCAATGAAAGCACCTGCGACTGACGAGAAGTAGCAAGTTAACTTAAGGAAAGAGGACAAGCACTCTTTCGATACGAAAGAAAACCGCACATTTCATATCAAGCTAGGAGCTTTAAAAGTATTTCATAACAAAAGTTTGCAGCGGCCAATGACACTAAAACCCTCGGAAACTTCAGGCATTATTCGATTCCTTTTGAAGTTCAGCGCTGTTCTTTCCCAAAAAGACTAACTTGAAAAGTGAAAGCCGTGACTTTAGCACCCTAAGCCCTCCGTCTGAACGCTACGTGACACGTCGAAGCCTTTTTGTCAAGTCCTTGAGGAGAACTGGGACTTCCTGTGCCTGCCAACCGGAGCGAGGTGAAAAGCGCACACGCACAGGCGTTTGTTCGTATCCACGGATCCTCAGGAGATGCTTGTGACCCTCACTCAGAAGGGGTCTTGAGACAAATGTGGCGTGTTGTGGAGCCAGTGAGCCATTAGTGCTGTTTTCCCCTTGACCTCTCAGACAGGAACAGCCATTATGCTGTTGTTCGAACAAAAACCTCAAGGTGGGTTCAGTGTTTCAAAGCCCGGCAGGTTTCCACTGCAAGTAGCACTGGAGAGGTAGTTTCTGAAAACATAAGGGAGCGTTTGTGTGTCTGTGTGTGTGTGTGTGTGTGTGTTTGAGAGACAAACCGACAGAGAAAGAACAGCATAAGTCAGAGAGCAAGAGCTCACGGCCCATTAAATAATACATCCTTCCTGAAAGACCTTAAGGTAGCGCTGAAGCCGAGCGGGTCTGGAGCTGATTACAGGCTGCTGAAGGAGCCGTGTTTGGCTGTCAGCCTCTGACCCAAACACCCTCAACTGCTAGGCTATAGAAATAGAAAGACACGGCGGACGCTAGATGAAGCTTGTGCCCTACAACGCAAGCTGAATAAAACGTGAAAAGATCGAAACAAAATGTAACCGATATATACAGATTTCATAACCATGAAAGGCTCAAGTACTGTATCAGGAAGCACAAAGCGTTACCCTTGCAAAAGGTACTAATGTTTATTTTTAAAGTAGAAATATGTACTTTTTATATATATATATATTAGTTTAGACATAGCACTGTCTAAAGTATAATTGCTTATATTTTTATATAAAAATAATTTTTAAATAAAATAAATACTAAAATAAAATAAAAATTATTTATATAAATATTTTGCTAATCTTATATAATCTTATTATTATATTATTATATTTGCTATATACAATAGAATTCTATAATTAAGTTATATATAATTATGTGGGGTTTTTTCACTTTTTTTTAGTTAATTTATTAAATTTTTTATTAAATAATATAATATTTATTAAATATTGATTAAGTACCAGAAGTTCGAAACAAAATACTTAAATACATAAATAATTAATTAAATAAATGTATATATGTAAAAGATTGATTGTGTGTGTGTGTATATATATATATATATATATTGTGTGTGTGTGTGTGTGTGTGTGTGTGTAAACAATTTGTTTCATATTATACAATTGTATAAATAGTATTGTATAATTCTTTGTATTTGTATATTTTTTATATTTTTTATTTATATTTTTTCTTTAGTTAATTTATGTATTTTTTTTTATTTAAATTTATTTAATTTATATTAATTATTTTAATTGTTTAGCACTAAGCACAGAGACCTTGTAGCTTTCATTCACATTTTAGCATTTTGTTTTACCTTTATTTAAATAATTGTATAAATCAAACAATAAATAAATAAATTTCTAATTGTATATATGTTATACAATTAATTTGTTATAAAAAATACTTTTTAAAGAAGACTTTTCTGCTCATCAAGGCTGCATTTATTTGATTTACAATACAGAAAAAAAACAGTAATATTGTAAAATATTATTGCAATTTAAAATAGTTGTTTTCTATTTTAATATACTTTCAAATAGAATTTATTCCTGTGATGAAAAGCTGAATTTTCAGCATCATTACTCCAGTTTTCAGTGTCACATGATCCTTCCGAAATCATTCTAATATGCTGATTTATTATCAGTGTTGGAAACAGTTGTGCTGCTTAATATTTTCTTATAAACGTTCAAAAGAACAGTATTTATTTAAAACAGAAATCTTTTGTAACAATATACACTATATAATATAATTATAGACATAAATATTTGTATATTATTTATAAATCACTCATTATATATGGTATAATTATAGATATAAAAGCTCAATACTTTTTATTTACTTGTGTCAGTTTAATGTTATTGTACTCTATTGTCAGCAGGTAAGCTTGGCAATAATAAATGTGATGTGAAAACTGTAGAGCTTTATGTGCACAGATTCATGCAGGTTCTGTTTCTGATTATGCCAAAAAAATACCAAAACTGACAGAAGGAGTGAGAGACCAAATGTGTCGGAGGATGAGCGGCGCATTACTGAAGCAGGACTGAACAGTCACTGCTCTAGAAGCTTCTCTGGACTTTCACTTTGGACGAGTGCAGCTTCAGGTCTTTCCCACGAGACCAGAGAGAGCAAATGAAAGAAAACAGAAAAGCAAGAGAGGAGAGAAAATAACAGCTGAAAAACATCACAAAGGCCCAGCTGCTAATTGAAAAGAGAGCAAATTAATTACGCTAATGAAGCAATTAAAGGGCTGTCACGCAACCAAGCCTCTCTTTTAGGCCGGTAAGCATTTTGTTTCTCAAGCATTCCCCCGGTGTCTGTGCGCAGGAAGATGCAGAACACTTTCTCCCCGTTCCTCTGTTTCTTCTCCTTAATTTACACTGTTTTAATCTAGTGAAACACAAAGTGCAAGTAATGAGCCGAATTAGGATATTTGCAAACTGAAAGGTCAAATAGAGGTCGTATCGTGATGAAACCGCATGCAAACATATATCTCAGGTTGATTTCTTTTTTTATGTCTTTCTAAAGATGCACACAGTTTTTGTCATTTTGATATGAAACAAGACAGAGACTCATTAAGAATATGATTTTTGCAGTGAATGAAAAATCCAAAAAAAATACAAAAAACAAAAAAAACAAAACAGTCTTTCTCTCCTCTCTTAACCTCAGTTTCATTGACAAACTAGACGGTTATAAATGAACACTCTTTGGCCACACATGCACACAAAACAAACACAAGGATTGATGTTTGCTTGTCGGCCTTTTCAATATTTCAGACCTTTTGTGCAGACAAATGTGTGTGTGTAGATGTATTTTTGATTATTGTTTGAGACCCAACATGCATCAGTGTTTCTCTGTGCTGTCCAGAGGTGAGCGATGTCATCAAATGCAACTATATATATATATATCATTCTTTTCACGTTTGAATAAGCATATTGTGTGCGTTTTCATCATCCGTGTTTTAATGATTAATCCAGTATTGATATCCTCAATTTATTTTGCTATTATGTCACTGTAGACCTTCCCAGCTCTCTTGCACATCTCCATTTGCTTAAGAGACGTCTCTATTCCCCGTAGCAGATGCCTGTCAGTAACGTTGCATGTGTGTTCATTTGTATTCATGCAGGTCTATGCGTATAAATAAAAGTGACAAAAAAATTATTAACTCTCTGATGCTGATGTCCTCTAAAGTCATCTCTAAAAAGAGCCATTTTAACTGTTCAGAAATTAATATATCCAAACCACTATGAGTGATGTCCTTTGACCCATACCTATAATATTTTTTTGGCTGTCCACTTTGTATGTCATTGCATTTTTCATTCATAAATATAATATTAAACTTAAAACTTAATGAAGTATTTATCACTGGTCAAAATGCATTTTAAAAATAATTATACAAATAAATAAATCAATATGAAAGCATGATTGCATAAAAAAATAATGATTGCATTATTGCGTTGTTTTCTTTGATTTAGTAATTTATGCAACAAAGGGTTGATGCAACAGAAATATTAATAATAACTCTTATTATTATTAAATTGGAATCATTATATTATTGCATTGAAGCAAAAAGAAACAATTTTCTCTATTATTTTCTGATTTATTAATTCATGCAACAAAGGGTTAATACAGCACATTAGGCTCTTTTTCTGTACAAAATGCTTAAATTTTAATATTAATAATTAGTAGTAGTAGTCGTTGTAATATTATCATACTATTGTATTAAAGTAGAACAAAATTGAAAAAATATATATAATTTTGAATATTAGTAATCAGTAGTTGTAGTAAATCAATTTGAATGATCATTGCATTAAATTAGAACAAAACAATTACTTTTTCTTTGATTTTCTGATTTAAAAATTCATGTAACAAAGGGTTAATACAGCACTTCAGACACTTTCTGGACAAAAATAAATATTTTTTAATAATAATAATTAGTGTTAGTAGTAGTAAATGCATGTGCATAATCATTATTGCATCAAAGGGGTTAATACAGAACTTTAGGCTAAATATTAATGATTAGTGGAAGTAGTCAAAGTAAATTTTAAAAGATCATGTTATTGCATTAAAGTAGAACAAAACAATTGCTTTTTCCATAATTTTCAGTGATTTAATAATTCAAGCAACAGTTAATACAGCACTTAAGACTTTTTTTCTGCACAAAATCCATAAATTTGATTAAAAATAATTAGTAGTGGTGGTAAATAAATTTGAATAATCATATAATTGCATTAAAGTAGAAAAAAACAATTATTTTTTCCATGATTTTCTGTGATTTAATAATTCATGCAACAAAGGGTTAATACTGCATTTCAGGCTCTTTTTCTGGAAAAAAATGCATAATTTTTTTATATCAATGATTAGTAGTATTAAATAAATTTGAACGATCATATTATTGCATTAAAGTAGAACAACACAATTACTTTTTCCTTGATTTGATTTTCTGTGTTTTAATTATCCATGCAACAAAGGGTTAATACCACACTTCAGGCTCTTTTTCTGGAAAAACAAAGCATAATTTAGAAAATTAATAATTAGTAGTAGTAAATAAAGTTGAATGATCATATTATTGCATTAAAGTAGAACAAAATAATTACTTTTTCCTTGATTTGATTTTCTGTGTTTTAATTACTCATGCAGAAAAGGGTTAATACCGCACTTCAGGCTCTTTTTCTGGGGAAAATAAAGCATAATTTTGAATATTAATAATTAGTTGTAGTAAATAAATTTGAATGATCATATTATTGCATTGAAGTAGAACAAAACAAAACAATTACCTTTTTCATAATTTTCTGTGGTTTAATAATTAATGCAACAAAGTGTTAATACTGCAATTCAGGCTGTTTTTTTCCGGACAAAATGCATAATTTTGAATATTAATGATTAGTGGAAGTAGTCATAGTAAATAAATGTAAAAGATCATATTATTGCATTAAAATAGAACAAAACAGTTCATTTTCCATAATTCTCTGTGATTTAATAATTCAAGCGACAACGGGTTAATATAGCACTTGAGTTTTTTTTCTGGACAAAATGCATTTCTGGACAAAATATGAATAATCATATAATTGCAATTTAATAATACATGCAACAAATGGTTAATACTGCACTTCAGGCTCTTTTTCTGGAAAAATGCATTTTTTTTTAATATTAATGATTAGTATTAAAGAAATCTGAACAATCATATTATTGCATTAAAGTAGAACAAAACATTTACTTTTTCCATTATTTTCTGTGATTTAGTAATTCATGCAACAAAGGGTTAATACAGGACTTCAGGCTTTTTTGTCTCTCAAAATGTCCCTGTAAATTTGTATATTCATATTTTAATGTCATTATCTACACTATCAACAGGCTTAAACAATATAGACAACCTAAAGAAATGCCCCAGCGTGTAGATGAAGTGAGCTGGGTGCAGATATCAGTGTCAGGAGCCTCTGGGCAGGTCGGTAAAGATGAGCCGTACTCGCGGTTTAAATGCAGAAAACCTAATGGGTTACAACACACACTTCTGTGTCCGCACATAAAGCCCTCGCATGTGAAGGGAAATTGCCCTTGAAATGAATATGGTGTGTGTGTGTATGTGCCCTGGGCAGAGAGCAGCTTAATGATGGACACTCTGGAACATTCATCATCACGTTCACTGCATCCAGGGCAGCTATTAAACACAGCCTAGAGTATAACACACACATTTACACTCGAACAATATGCAATGCATACAGCTACTCACACACACACACAGACTATATGATCGATAGATGTCACGCATGAACACAGCGACATGCCTGCAGAATGTCAAACACTCTGCGGCCGCTGTTTCTGTCCCCGCTGTGTGCGTCTGATTCGCTTTTAAAGCAAGCGGAACGGGAATAGTTCAGGCAAGAATTAATATTCTGTCATTATTTTTTCCATATCGTGAAAGTGGAACAGAACTGCAGCTGTCGAGCTACAAAAAAAGCACCATAAAGTATCAGACAGGAAGATTTCCGCTCCATAAACACTTGCAGTCTTTTTCCTCACACAGATTTCATATTCCTACTGCATTTGTGTGTGTTTGCGAATGTGTTTTGGACGAGACACACAGCTGAAGTACAGCAGGTGCGAGACGACTCCAGTTATCGACACACACGTGCTTGCAATGCAAGATCCACCTGTGTGGATGAGAGAAAGAGAAAGAGAGAGAGAGAGTATTTATACACTTAATTTATTACCTTCATTATCTTTGATGAGATGGGAAGCAGTTTATGGTTCAGCTACACTGGCCGCACATGCAAACATGCGTATTTGTGTGTGTGTGTGTGCGTGTGTGAAGTGTGTATCTTATCAAGGCTTGTTGCCAGGTTACAGCCGTGTTGAAACTGCCATAAGCAACAGCAAGTATTGCACCATTGGGAAGCGAACTAGAGTGAAATTGAGTGAGAACACCACATAAAATTCAGTTAAAAAACAACGAAACTTTTAGGTGAGTCAGCACATCGAGGAACAAATTGAGCTTTAGACAAAGTAAAACCATCTCAAACATAAAAAGTAGACTTTTACGGGACATGCAGTTATTCTGGACAAAAAAAAAAAACGCCTGCTACGAGAAAAGCCTGTTTGATTGATGTATAATAGTACGAACTTATTTTGCCTTTTTACATGACTTTTTGGTGAAACTGAAATCAAAATTAGAACAATAATAGATCAATAGATGTGCAACAGAAGGTTCTACAGAACGAAGAGGTAAAACTTTTGGAAAATGTGGAGAGAAATAATTTAATTTAATAGATCTTAACATCTTTCAAACAAGATGTGCAAATATTGTCTTCCTTTCTTGTTGTCTTGTTTAAAGCTTTGCTTCTTTAGTAAATACATCTTGTCTTAAGCATGTTTAGATATTTTTTACTGGAAAACAAGATGGAAATACTTCTGAAAAATGAGAAATTCTGTTATTTCAGGCACACTCATATTGCTATAATTTATTACCAATTTCGAACGGAAGAAAAACAGGTTATGTGACTTCTTGAAATAGCAAAAAAAAAAGAGATATTTTTTCAGACAATATGCATCTGGTGGTCCAAAACTGAAATGATGTATGTGCTTCTGTTGCAAAAAGTCATTCTTGTTTTCAGTGAAAACATTTTAACATCCTGCTAACATGATGGGCAATTTTTTGACGTTTCCACCATCAGTGCAGAAAATGTGAATATTGGCAGATTTAAAAAAAAAAAAAAAAAGACAATCAACTTGTGTTTTATTTATTTATTTTTTTGTTTATTTATTTATTCATTTTATTTTATTTATTTATTTATTTATTTTTTTTTTTCTTTTGCAGACAATATGCATCAGGTGGTCTGAGACTAAAACTATGACTGTAAGACTGTTGCAAAAAAACTAATTTTCCAAATCAATATTTTTGTCTTGTAGTCAAGCATTTTAACATCCTTCAAACAAAATGGGCAAATTTTATCTTCTTGTCTTGAACAGGCTTATAAATTGTCTAAGACTGTCATTTTGCTTCTCAAGTAAATCCATCTTTAAGGATGTTTTGATATTTTTCACTGAAAAAAGACAGTACTGATTACAAAAAAAAAAAAAAAAAAATATTTGCAAACACATTTTGATATAGTTTAATACCGATTAAAAATGTAAGAAAAAATACTTTTGCCGTGTAAGCTTCCTGGTCATAAATTCAACTTTCAAACCTATTTAGTGTTTGTTTAGTAAATATTTGATTAAATGAAGCCATTTGTCCATGTGCAGTTTCAACAAGCACTGCAGAAAATATAAAACTCTCATTAGATTTCATTAAATTTCAGGTTTAGATTTCAGATTTCAGGTCTAGTATTAAGTACAGATCATGCAAAACTCCCTGACTCCTTGAAATTGCATAAAGCCAGATAATCAAATTATCATTATCATTATAATTACACGCAGTACACACACATATATTAGGCAAACTCAAACTATATATATATGCATGCAAATTTAGCCCAGTTGATTGAATTAAGACAAGTTTCCACAAGCAGTGCAGAAAACATGAAACTCTCATTAGATTTCATCAAAGCTCATAGATTTCAGGTCTAGTATTAAGTAAAGATCTTACAAAACTCCTTGACTCCCTGAAATTGCATTACCAAACAATCAAATTGTCATTTTTGCAGACAGTATGCATCAGGTGATCAGAGACTGAAACAATGTAATACTGTAAGACTGTCTGTTCCAAAAAAGAATTTTCCTAATCAATATTTTTGCATTTTCCAGTAAAAGCATTTTAACATCCTTCAAACTAAATGGGCAGTTTTTTTCTGTATGTCTTTGTCTTTTTCCAATCAGTATTCTCTTTATGAAATATTTTGGCTCATTTGATTAAATGAAGCAAACAATGCAGAAAATGTGAAACTCTCATTAGATTTCATCAAATCTCATAGATTTTAGGTCTAGTATTAAGTACAGATCACACAGAAACTCCCTGACTCCTTGAAATTGCATAAAACCAGACAATCAATTTGTCATTTTTGCGTACAGTATGCATCAGGTGGTCTGAGACTAAAACAATGTACGACTGTAAGACTGTCTGCAAAAAAATCATTTTCCTAATCAATATTTTTGTCTTGTTTTGCAGTAAAAGCATTTTAACATCCTTCAAACAAGATGAATTATTCTTCTTGCCTTGAATAAAGCTTATAAATTCTCTAAGACTGTCATTTTGTTTCTCAAGTAAATACATCTTTAAGTATGTTTAGATATTTTTTTTATTGAAAAACAAGACAAAATACTGATTAGAAAAATTATTTGCATGCATGTTTTGATATAGTTTAGAACTAATTAAAATGTAAGAAACATTACTTTTGCAATGTAAGCTTTATGCTCATATATTCAACATTCAAATCTATTTATTGTTTGTTTAGTAAATATTTTGGCCACTTTTTTTTTAAATGAACATATTTTACCATGTGTAGATTCCACAAGTAGTGCAGAAAATATTAAACTCTCATTAGATTTTATCAAATCTCATAGATTTTAGGTCTAGTTTTAAGTACAGATCACACAAAACTCCCTGACTCCCTGAAATTGCATAAAACCAGACAATTAAATTGTCTTTTTTTTCTTTTCAGATAGTATACATCAGGTGGTCTGAGACTGAAACAATGTAAGACTGTCTATTGCAGAAAAATAATTCTCTTAATCAACATTTTTGTCTTGTTTCCAGTAAAAGCATTTTAACATCCTTCAAACAGAATGGACTTTTTTTTTTTCTTCATGTCTTGAAGTCTTATAAATTGACTAAGACTGTTTTTTTGCTTCTCAGGTAAATACATCTTTAAGGATATTTATATTTTGAGAAACAAGACAACATTGGTTAGAAAAATCATTTGCAGACACATTTCGATGTATTTTAGAACTGATTAAAAATGTAAGAAAAATGACTTTTGCAGTTAAGCTTCAAGGTCATGAATTCAACTTTCAAATCTATTTAGTGTTTGTTTATGAAATATTTTAGCTCATTTGATTAAATGATGCAGCAAATAATGCAGAAAATGTGAGACTCTCATTAGATTTCATCAAATCTCATAAATTTTAGGTCTAGTATTAAGTACAGATCACACAAAAACTCCCTGACTCCTTGAAATTGCATAAAACCAGACAATCAAATTGTTATTTTTGCGTACAGTATGCATCAGGTGATCTGAGACTGAAACAATGTACGACTGTAAGACTGTCTGCAAAAAAATCATTTTCCTAATCAATATTTTTGTCTTGTTTTGCAGTAAAAGCATTTTAACATCCTTCAAACAAGATGAATTATTTTTCTTGTCTTGAATAAAGCTTATAAATTCTCTAAGACTGTCATTTTGTTCCTCAAGTAAATACATCTTTAAGTATGTTTAGATATATTTTTTATTGAAAAACAAGACAAAATACTGATTAGAAAAATTATTTGCATGCATGTTTTGATATAGTTTAGAACTAATTAAAATGTAAGAAACATTACTTTTGCAATGTAAGCTTTATGCTCATATATTCAACATCCAAATCTATTTAGTGTTTGTTTAGTAAATATTTTGGCCACTTTTTTTTAAATGAACATATTTTACCTTGTGTAGATTCCACAAGTAGTGCAGAAAATATTAAACTCTCATTAGATTTGATCAAATCTCATACATTTTAGGTCTAGTATTAAGTACAGATCACACAGAAACTCCCTGACTCCCTGAAATTGCATAAAACCAGACAATTAAATTGTCTTTTTTTTTCTTTTCAGATAGTATACATCAGGTGGTCTGAGACTGAAACAATGTAAGACTGTCTATTGCAGAAAAATAATTCTCTTAATCAACATTTTTGTCTTGTTTCCAGTAAAAGCATTTTAACATCCTTCAAACAGAATGGACTTTTTTTTTTTCTTCATGTCTTGAAGTCTTATAAATTGACTAAGACTGTTTTTTTGCTTCTCAGGTAAATACATCTTTAAGGATATTTATATTTTGAGAAACAAGACAACATTGGTTAGAAAAATCATTTGCAGACACATTTCGATGTATTTTAGAACTGATTAAAAATGTAAGAAAAATGACTTTTGCAGTTAAGCTTCAAGGTCATGAATTCAACTTTCAAATCTATTTAGTGTTTGTTTATGAAACATTTTAGCTCATTTGATTAAATGATGCAGCAAATAATGCAGAAAATGTGAGACTCTCATTAGATTTCATCAAATCTCATAAATTTTAGGTCTAGTATTAAGTACAGATCACACAAAAACTCCCTGACTCCTTGAAATTGCATAAAACCAGACAATCAAATTGTTATTTTTGCGTACAGTATGCATCAGGTGATCTGAGACTGAAACAATGTACGACTGTAAGACTGTCTGCAAAAAAATCATTTTCCTAATCAATATTTTTGTCTTGTTTTGCAGTAAAAGCATTTTAACATCCTTCAAACAAGATGAATTATTTTTCTTGTCTTGAATAAAGCTTATAAATTCTCTAAGACTGTCATTTTGTTCCTCAAGTAAATACATCTTTAAGTATGTTTAGATATATTTTTTATTGAAAAACAAGACAAAATACTGATTAGAAAAATTATTTGCATGCATGTTTTGATATAGTTTAGAACTAATTAAAATGTAAGAAACATTACTTTTGCAATGTAAGCTTTATGCTCATATATTCAACATCCAAATCTATTTAGTGTTTGTTTAGTAAATATTTTGGCCACTTTTTTTTAAATGAACATATTTTACCTTGTGTAGATTCCACAAGTAGTGCAGAAAATATTAAACTCTCATTAGATTTGATCAAATCTCATACATTTTAGGTCTAGTATTAAGTACAGATCACACAGAAACTCCCTGACTCCTTGAAATTGCATAAAACCAGACAATCAAATTGTTATTTTTGCGTACAGTATGCATCAGGTGGTCTGAGACTGAAACAATGTACGACTGTAAGACTGTCTGCAAAAAAATCATTTTCTTAATCAATATTTTTGTCTTGTTTTGCAGTAAAAGCATTTTAACATCCTTCAAACAAGATGAATTATTCTTCTTGCCTTGAATAAAGCTTATAAATTCTCTAAGACTGTCATTTTGTTTCTCAAGTAAATACATCTTTAAGTATGTTTAGATATTTTTTTATTGAAAAACAAGACAAAATACTGATTAAAAAAATTATTTGCATGCATATTTTTTTTTGTTTGTTTGTTTTTTTTTCTTTTCAGATAGTATACATCAGGTGGTCAGAGACTGAAACAATGTAAGACTGTAAGACTGTCTGTTCCAAAAAAAATATTTTCCTAATCAGTATATTTCTCTTATTTTCCAGTAAAAGCATTTTAACATCCTTTAAACAAAATGGGCATTTTTTTCTTCATGTCTTGAATGAAGCTTATAAACTGACAAAGACTGTTATTTTGCTTCTCAGGTAAATACATCTTTAAGGACTTTAAGTTTTGATATTTTTCACTGAAATACAAGACACCACTGGTTAGAAAAATTATTTACACACACATATTTTGATATAGTTTAGAACTGATTAAAAATGTAAGAAAAATGACTTTTGCAATGTAAGCTTCATGCTCATAAATGCAACTTTCAAATCAATCTAGAGTTAGTTTATGAAGTATTTTGGCTCATTTGATTAAATGAAGCAAATAATGCAGAAAGTGTGAAATTCTCATTAGATTGCATCAAATCTCACAGATTTTCAGGTCTAGTATTAAGTACAGATCACACAACACACTCACAAACTCCCTGACTCCTTGAAATTGCATAAAAACAAACAATCAATTTGTCTTTTTTTTTTAGACAGTATACATCAGGTGATCAGAGACTGAAACAATGTAAGACTGTTAAATAATTTTCCTAATCAATATTTTTCTCTTGTTTTCCTGTAAAAGCATTTTAATATCTTTCAAACAAATTTTTTTTTTTTGGGCGTTTTTTTCTTCATGTCTTGAATGAAGTTCAAAGTCAAAGTCACTTTGCATACACGTAACATTAAATACAAAAAGTACAATTTTAAAGATGCAAATAAATACAATTATACATATAATATATAGAATATATAGAAATATCGTGCAAAAGAGCTTATGTAATAAAGTGACATAAAGTGACATAGTCTTTAGAGGTAGTCTGGGGGTAGTAATTGAGTAGTATGAGGTAGTATGAGGTAGTTTTTCTAATTGATTAAAGTTTATAAATTCTAAAGTTCTAAAGTTTATAAATTGACTAAGATTGTCGTTTTGCTTCTCAAGTAAATACATCTTTAAGGATGTTTTGATTTTTTTTCACTGAAAAACAAGACAAAATGCTGATTAGAAAAATTGCACATTTTGATACTGTTTAGAGCTGATTAAAAAAAATGTAAGAAAAATGACTTTTAGAGTGTAAAGCTTCAAGGTCATAAATTCGACTTTCAAATCAATCTAGTGTTTGTTTATGAAATATTTTAGCTCATTTGATTAAATGAAGCAAACAGAAAATGTGAAACTCTCATTAGATTTCATCAAATCTCATAGATTTTAGGTCTAGTATTAAGTACAGATCACACAAAAACTCCCTGACTCCTTAAAATTGCATAAAACCAAACAATCAAATTGTCATTTTTGTATACAGTATGCATCAGGTGATCCGAGGCTAAAATAATTTCTGTCTGTTTCAAAAACATCATTTTCCTAATCAATATTTTTGTCTTGTTTTCTAGTAAAAGCATTTTAACATCCTTCAAACAAGATGGGCAAATATTAATTATTCTCCTTCCGTCTTAAACAAAGCTTATAAATACATCTTTTAGTATGTTTAGATAATTTTTTTTATTGAAAAACAAGACAAAATACTGACTGGAAAAATTATTTGCATGTACATTTTGATATAGTTTAGAGCTGATGCTCACAAATTCAACTTTCAAATCTATCTAGTGTTTGTTTATGAAATATTTTTGCTCATCTGATTAAATGTAGCAAATAATGCAGAAAATGTGAAACTCTCATTAGATTTCATCAAATCTCATAGATTTTAGGTCTAGTATTAAGTACAGATCACACAAAAACTCCCTGATTTCTTGGAATTACATAAAACCAGACAATCAAATTGTCGTTTTTGTAAAAAATAATTTGTTAAGACAACTTAAAATAATTTGTTACCCGGCTGGCTTAAAATTTTAAGTTGAGTCATCTCAAAAAAAAAAAAAAAAAAAAGTTTATTCAACTTGAAATGTTAAGTTGTACTAAGTGACAGCTTAGATATTTGAGTTGATTCAACTTAAAATTTTAAGGCAGCGGGGTTACTAACCCATGCTTTTAAGTTTAACAAACACAAATATCTAAGTTGTCACATTGTACAACTTAACATTTCAAGTTAACTAAACTTATTTGAGTTGGCTGAACTTAAAATTTTAAGGTAGCAGGGTAACAAATTATTTTAAGCTGACTCAACAAATTGTGTTTTTTGTTTTTTTACAGTGTATGCATCAGGTGATCCGAGACTAAAATGATTTCTGTCTATTGCAAAAACATAATTTTCCTATTTAATATTTTTGTCTTGTTTTCTAGCAAAAGCATTTTAACATCCTTCAAACAAGATGGGCAAATATTAATTATTCTCCTTGTCTTAAACAAAGCTTATAAATACATCTTTTAGTATGTTTAGATATTTTTTTTTATTGAAAAACAAGACAAAATACTGATTAGAAAAATTATTTGCATGCACATTTTGATATAGTTTAGAGCTGATTAAAAATATAAGAAAAATGACACTAGAAGTGTAAGCTTCATGCTCATAAATTCAACTTTTAAAGCTATTTATTGTTTGTTTAGTAAATATTTGATTAAATAAACTCATTTTTCCATATGCAGTTTCCACAAGCAGTGCAGAAAATGTGAACCTCTCATTAGATTTCATCAAATTTCTAAGTCTAAGTACAGATCTTACGAAACTCCCTGAAATAGCATATAACCAGACAATCAAATTGTCATTTTTGCAGACATATGCATCAGGTGGTCCGAGACGGAAACTACACAAGTCCCTTCTGTTGCACGTATCACATCTGACACCTTTGAGCAACTGCATCCCCTTTCCAGAATGTTCTCGCTCATCAAAACGGCGAGGGGTGGAGAATATGCTGGCGTAGAAGTTTTAGCACGAAACGGTAAAATCTTGCCTTCAAAAGGCAAACAAATAATGCAATCCAATTTCTCTCTTGTTTGAGACTGTGATGAAATCAGCCAGCCTTTTTTTCCCCTTTAAATCTACCAAAGGTATTGTGCAAACACCTTGAAATATGCATCCCTGAATGTGTTAGCTTTTTTCCGTCTCCCATCTGGTCGCTAACGCTGCAATATTAAAATGCTAATGGGGCCGCCGGACAGACGCTGAGAAAGGAGAAGTTGATTCCATCTTTCACGGTGCCTGAGAGAGACGTGCTAACTCTTTCGGGCAAGATTGGCTCTATTTAAAAGCCAAAGGTGATGCAAAGACAAAAGGAGCGGATTTTAAAGTCGAGTTCTGGCCTGTATCTCATCGATTAGCTCAGAACGTGTGACTGGTTTGGGCAGGGAGGGTGGGAGCGAGAGCGTGGAGGTAGATTGATAGAGAAGGTAAGTAAGTGGCAGCAGGGGAAATTTATTGACAGCTTAACATTGACGAAGCTTCAAAAATGGCTCGAGCTGCCGCTGCTGCCACATTTCTCTCTGTCTGAGCTCCCACATCACCCTTTCCCACTATGTAGGTTGGCTTTTAGATGTAGATGAGGATTTCTTTATTGTGAAACTAAATCCTGTATGGCTCAATCTAGTCGGCAATCTACTCTAAAAACAGAGTAAGAGCAACAAAATTCAATCATTTAAATAAATACGGAAATAAATTGCTATTTAAAATACTTACCCTAAATATGAGCAATACACTGCAAAATAAAATAATTTAAAATAAAATAACATTTTTAATAATTTTTTTAATAAAATAATAAAAATGTAAAATAACATTTTCTTAACATTTAATAATTATAAAATATTTTTTATATATTATACAATTATATAAATAGTGTTAACTACTTATATTTTTATGTCAATAATTTCCCATATAGAATATAATTATATAATTAAATTCTATATAATATGCATTTTTTTCGCTTTCTTCAGTTTATTTATTTTAGTCAAAAATCATAATAAAATTCAGGATTTAAAAATAAAAACTTTATTAAATTATTATTAAAAATGCTTTTACTAAAATTATAAACTACATAACTTTTTGGAGGAAAAAAAATGAATGGTAAAATACTAACCCTAAATATGAACAATACACTGCAAAATTAAATTAAATTAAACATTTTAATAATTTTTAAAATAAAATAACATTTTTAATCATTTTAAAATAAAATAATATATATTATACAATTATATAACTAATGTTAACTGCTTATAATTTTATGTAAATAATTTCCCATATAGAATATAATTATAAAATTCAGTTCTATATAATTGTTAATTTTTTCACTTTCTTTAGTTAATTTATTTATTTTCGTCTAAAATGATAAAAGAATAAAATTCAGGATGTAAAAAAAACTTTTATTAAATTACTGTTAAAAATGCTTTTACTAAAATTATAAACTAAATAACTTTTTGGAGAAAACAAATTGAATGGTAAATTACTAACCCTAAATATGAGCAATACACTGCAACATAAAATAAAATAAAATAAATTTAATCATTTTTAAAATAAAATAACATTTTTAATCATTTTAAAATAATTTTTATATAATGTACAATTATATAAATAGTGTTAACTGCTAATGTTTTTGTGTAAATAATGTCCTATATAGAATATAATTATAGAATTAAATTATATATAATTATTTTTTTAATATATTTTTTCACTTTCTTTAGTTCATTTTTTAATTTTCATCAATTATTTATATTTTTACTTTTATTTAAATAATTGTACAAATAAACAAAAAATAAATAATCAATAAAAAAAATCCTTAATAAAAAAATAACTTCAGGTGTGTGTATACATTTTTAATAGTTTTCAAATATGTTTTTGTATATTATAGAATTATATAAATAGTGTTAACTGCTTATGTTTTTATATAAATAATTTCCTATATAGAATATTAAATTCCATATAATTACGCATTTTTCACTTTCTTTAGCTATTTTATTTCTTTGTCAGTTATTTATATTTTAACTTTTATTTAAATAATTGTATAAATAAAAAAATACATTTCTAATTGTATATATCTTATATAAATAATTGTATAAATAATGATAAATATTTGGTATATATAAAATACAATTGTATAATTTCTTTTATTTATTTATTTATTTATTTTTTGGTTCCTTTATTAATTTTTGTCAAGATTAAGTGAGTTTTTTACTTCTTTAAAAACATCTCTAAATTGAGACAGAAATTAACTTTTTTCTTTTAAATTAAGTACACTGGCAGATATTCTTCTTTTAAGCATAACTCACTTTTGATTCATTTTGCTTCTGAATTAAATGTATCTTGAAGATCGTTGTACTGGAAAACAAAGACAAAAATACGGAGGAAGCAAATCATTTTGTGCAGTGTATGAACTGTGATTCTTGACAAAATTTCTCCCACTTTCTTGGCTAGAGCGAAAGAAAATGCACAGCACTCCTGGCTGTTTTTCTTGTTGGTTTAAGTCTATAGCTCCCTGTATCAGCCGTGTCCTTTGAGTGTATATCTGCGCGCTTCAGTTTGATTAGTCATTCCAAGCTGCCGGATTTCTGCCCCCAAAGCTCCACGTATCCCCTTCACACCCACGAATCATGCTTATAGCGGCTGAGCTTTAAACAACACCTATTACTCTTATGCTGTCAATTAGGATAATTTATGGCCGTAATTCTGAGCCGGCATGAATCGCGGTGTTTTGATGTTGGTAAATACTTAGAAGTTAATTGGGGGCATCTGCTCCGGGGAGTTCGGGCGAAGAATGGGAGACTGTTGTGTTTTCACGCGTGCTTGCCAATTAACGACTCCCACCTCCATGCCACCCAACGCAAAACAACTCGCAGAGCTGACGTTTAACGCATTTGCTCCTCCACCGTGCCTGAGATTCTCTGGGGTGGGTGGTTGTGTTTAGATGGAGTTGTAATTGCATGGGTTAATTTCACTTTGTCTATTAGGCTGTTGCTTTAACTAGATGCACTTTTGGCCCTGTGGACTCCCGTAAAGCACACTTTCATGCTACGCTAGAGTTCATTTGTTCACTAATTTAAACTGCTGCCAATATATATCAGCGCAAAATCATGCATCACAGAAAAATTCTAGCCTGATATCAACAGTTGCAAAAATCTAACTTTTTTATTATTATAGAGAAATTAGGAAATTAAGCATGATGGTCCACCCCAAACCTGAATTGATATAGATTACATGAAATTGTATCACAATGTAAAATGGTTATGAATGTGTTAATAATTTGGCCTTTTTTTTCTGAAACAACAAATGTAATTTCCATCATGTCTCAAATTACCATTATTCTGTGAAAGAAATGACATTTTAAACATTTTTGAAATAATTATATTCATTCCATTAATTCATAAGTAGCATTTTATTTAGAATTGGCTCAGATTATGCATTTTGGTTCTGAATATTCACAATTAAAGGCATAGTTCATTCTAAAATAAAAGTGCTGCCATCATTTACACACCTTCATGTTGTTTCAAACGTTGTTCTGTTGAACACAAAAGAAGATATTTTGAAGAATGTTGGGAACCAACAGTTGACGGTAGCCATTGATCTTCATAGTATTTTTTTTTTTCCCATACAGTCAGTATGGAAAAAATACTATGGAAATCAATGGCTACCGTCAACTGTTTGTATGGGGGAATTTTTTTATTTGTTATTTTTTATAAATTAGTTTTTTAATTTTATTTATTTATTTATTTATTTTTACATACAGTAGTCAGAAGTCAGTGGCTACCGTCCACTGTTTGTATAAGAGGTTGTTTTGTTTTTTTTGTTTTTTTCACATGCAGTGGAAGTCAATGGCTACCGTCAACTGTTTGTATGGGGGAATTATTATTATTATATCACTGTTTGTATGAGGGATTTTTTTTTACATACACTGGAAGTCAACACATAGTCAATGGCTACTGTCAACTGTTTTTATGAGGGATTTTTTTTGTTAGTTTTTTGTTTTTTGTTTACAGTGGAAGTCACTGGGTACCGTCAACTGTTTGTATGGGGGAATTATTATTATTATTATTATTAATATTATTATTATTATTAGAAGTCAATGGCTACCGTCAACTGTTTGTAAGGGGGAATTATTATTATTATTATTATTATTATTTCACATACAAAAGAAGTCAATGGCTACCGTCAGCTGTTTGTACAGGGGAATTTTATATATTTTTTAAATGAATTAATTAATTTATTTTTTGCATGCAATGGAAGTCAATGGGTACCGTCAACTGTTTGTATGAGGGTTTGTTTGTTTGTTTGTTTGTTTTTTACATAGAATGGAAGTCAATGGGTAAAAAAATATGAATATATATATGATATATATATATATATATATATATATATATATATATATATATATATATATTTTTTTTTTTTTTTTTTTTTTTTTTTTTCTTTACCATTACAAAAGGAGGTCAATAGCTACTATCAACTGTACAGGGGAATTTTATATATATAAATTTTAAATAAAATTTTTTTTGTTTTGTTTTGTTTTTTTACATACAATGGAAATCAATGGGTATCATCAACTGTTTGCACAGGGGAATTTTATATATTTTTTTATTTAATATTTTTATTTTATTTATTTTTTTTTTTTTTACATAGTTTGTATGAGGGATTTGTTTGTTTGTTTGTTTGTTTGTTTTACATACAATGGAAGTCAATGGCTACCGTCAACTGTTTGTATGGGGGTGAAATTTTACGTTTTTTAAATTATTTTTATTTATTTCATTTTTTTTCTTACATACAGTGGAACTGTTTGTATTTGTTTCCATACCATGGAAAAAAATTGATTGATTAAAATAAAATGTTTAAAAATATATATTTAATTTAATATATATATATATATATATATGTATAGTTCAGTATATATACTTATATATATGTATATATACTTATAAAATATAATTAAAATATTCTGTTCACAAGTTATATTATTTATCTTGATTTTTGCTATATTTCATCCCAAGCATGCTTGTCAAAACAGTCCATCTAATGCATGTTTACATGGACCAACAGTTTAAAAAGTGCACGGATGAAATAAAAAACAGTGAACTGCCCCTGAATTCATGTAATAATCAAACCACACCCATACTTTAGCTGCCTTCATTCTGTCAAACATGAGGTATTATTTAGTCTTTCCTGACTCTTGTCTCCATGGTAAACAAGTGCACTAAAAATAATACTACAGTTCTAAAACTGTTGGTTGTGGTGAAAGTAAGGTCAAAACTAATTGTCAATTACATTTTTTGTAAAAATGGATATTTTACACAATAGTTGTTCACTCCTAGATGCGCATTGTTTTATAAATGTAATAACTGATATTTTATGATGAGGTTTTGTAGTGTAAGATTATAAGTCTGGGTCTGTTGGTTGGGGAGAGCTGACATTCACGTTTTATTCAAGACATGTTTCCTAATTCTTCTCTATAAACTCAAAATTTTGGATTTTCTTTTGAGCTGGAACTTGGTCCTGTCGCTGGTCTCCTTCCGTGTCAATTTCCCCTCGCTTTTGTCTTCACTTCCTTCTTCCCTCATTACGTGCGGTCTTTCATCTCATCAGCGTTTCTCTCTTTCTTTTTCTCTCTTCAGAACCCTGACATTGTGCTGGTCCACTACCTGAACGTGCCCGCCATAGAGGATTGTGGGAAACCGTGCGGACCCATCCTGTGCTCCATCAACACGGATAAGAAAGAGTGGGCCAAATGGACCAAGGAAGAACTCATCGGGCAGCTCAAACCCATGTGTGAGTGTTAAACTACATTTCTACACTGTGTATTAGTGTGATATGCCTGATATAGACAAAATATTCAGTTGGTTCAAGTTCAGCAAGTTTAGTTTAGAGTGGAGACCATTATTTATTTATACATTTGCTATATATTCATGGTCATTTCAGAGAAGCTTCCTCTGTATCTACAGTGGCCCCCAAGTATTTGGACACTTAATTACACTTAAAATATCAAAATATGAAAATGAATGTCATTGCATTAGATAATACATAAAAATTATACTTCATTATTTGCTGTAATAATTCTGTTATTTCCATAATTTCACAGCGTACATTAAGTTTATGATTAGATGAGATTATGCATTTTGTTTAATCTACATATTTAGAATTAAATACTTTTTTTAAACACTTTTAAATAATTTCACAAAATTATAGCTTAATTGGGCATAACTATTATAATATTTATCTTAAAATATTTTATATTATAATTAGAATTTATAATTATAATTAATATGTTAGATTGCAATTATAATTAATATTATAATTAATAAAAATTATGCTAAAATAAAACTGTATAAAATATAGTTACAGAAAATTATAAATGTTAAAATATTTAAAAAAAAATGTAAAAATATTATATGATATTTATCTTACAATATTTTATATTACAATTATAACTAGTATTTGTAATTATTATTAATATTTTATATTATAATTAATTAATATAATTAATAATAAATATAATAAAATCATTTAAAATGCAATAAAATGTCACATGAAAATATAAAATAAATGTAAAATATAATAAAAAATATTCTCATTGCAAAAGACATTGTTTACCTTGATTTTTTTTAATAATAATACTATTTATGTATTTATTTATTTAATAACTATTTGTGCTTTTAAACAATTAATCGATTAATCACAATTAAAATAAACGTTTTTTGTTTACATAATATATGTGTGTATACTGTGTATATTTATTATGTATATATAAATACACACACATTAGTATATATTTAAAAAATATTTACATGTATATATTTATATTCATATAATTGATATTATGTATAAATAGTTTTAATATATAAATATATATTAATATATTTAATTTAATATAAAAAATTTCTTAAATATATGCATGCATGTACATGCACAGTACACACACATATATTATGTAAACAAAAACTTTTATTTTGGATACAGTTCATCATTTGACAGAAATTTTGCACTTTTTTTTACATAATATATGTGTATACTGTGTATATTTATTATGTATATATAAATGCCCACACATACAGTATATATTTTGAAAATATTTATGTGTATTTACATGTATATATTTATATTTATATAATTGATATTATATATTAATAGTTTTAATATATAAACATAACATTTTTCTTAAATATATACATGCAAAATAATGATAATCATAATTAATAAAAATGACAAAAACACACAACAAAAAAAACTAAATCTTTACCAAAAATTAAAACTAAAGCTGAAAAATAAAATAAAAAATAATAATAAATAAAAATTTGGATAAATATTTTTTAATATATAAACATAACATATTTTTCTTAAATATATGCATTGATGTGTGTGTATTTATATATACATAATAAATACACACTGTACACACACATATATTATGTAAACAAAAACTAAAGTCAGAACTGCTGACAGTAAAGTAAAAAAAAAATCAATAAATAAATAAATCTTTTATATAACTATATATTCCTGGTTATTTCAGAGAAGATTAATCTATTTCTACAGTAGCTAAAAAAAGTGCACTTAAATCACATTTAAAATATCTGAATGTCATTGCATTAGATAATACAATATAAAAACGTGCCATTTGATTTCATATTTTGTATCTATTGCAGTGACATTTAGACATGCAGGTGCATGTTAGTAAAAGATCTCCATTCTCTGGCGCTTTTAACTGTACAAAACCAGCTGACCGTATTTTACACTGTCAATGTTCACACATCGACACACTCTGTACATTCACAGCAGTTATTTTTCCTGTAATATTAGAGTGACTTTTAAATCTGAACACACATCAATGAGTCATTAACTTCATGATGTGGTAGTGCAGCGTTGAAAGGGCAGAAGAACGCTTCTCACATCATCATCATCTCTTTGAATGACCTTCCGTGACTGAAACTCAGTGACGGTGCAGGACTGCCACCTTCTGCTGGCAGGAGCAAATCGCAGAGAATTTTTAGCTGGAGTCAAATCTTGGAGGTTGGTTGACTGCTCTTACCAGTCATGTATTTTGAATGACACAGGCTGTTCAGATAAAATGTGGTCCTGATGTGGCCCATATATGTACTGGGGCATGAAAGGGGCATTCTGGTTAGATGTGTGTAGTTCAGGTAAACCTGAAAATCTTAAAATAGAAGCAAAAGAATAGCAACACCATTGATATGTTGCATAAAGGACTGATAAAGAGCCTGTATATTGTACTTTTGGAGCCTAGGTGTGCCCTAGCACCCTGTTTGTTTGGTTTTTTTTCTAGTTATATGCATGCTTTTGCTTCACTTTTGCATATTGCATAAAGAAAATAATATTCTTATGTAAATTAAGCAAATTTACCCTATATTATATTTACTGTTCTGAATATTTTGCTTTTAAGTGTAATTCCAATTATTCTCAACAGGGTTGTTATAGTTAACTAACACTAAAACTGTTAACAAAATAAGTGTTAACTGAAAATAAAATAAAATTTATTTTTATTTGGATAGCTACCAAAGCTACATAAATTTGCATTTACATTTAGTTTAACTTGATTATTACTAAAATAACTGAAACTGAAACTATAGCTGAAATAAAAATAATTATAAACTATATAGACATACTTTAAAGTAATAATAATAATAATCAGAATTATAATTAATAAAAAATGACAAAAACACACAGCAAAAAATATTTTTCTTTAACAAATATTAAAGCTAAAACTGAAAAATAAAATTATATATATAAAATAAAATAAAATAAAATACCAGCAGCATAAATATTCATTTAAATTTAGTTGAACTTGATTATTACTAAAATACCTGAAACTGAAACTAAAACTGAAATAAAAATAAATATAAATTATATACTTAAAAATAATAATAATTATAATCATAATTAATAAAAAAAAAAAATACAAAAACACACAACAAAAAAAATTCTAAATCTTTAACAAAAATTAAAACTAAAAATAAAATTAAATTAAAAAATAAAAATGTTGGATAGCTACCAAAGCAGCATAAATATTCATTTAAATTTAGTTTAACTTGATTATTATTAAAATAACTGAAACTGAAACAATAACTAAATAAAAATAAATATAAACTATGTAGACATAATTAAAAGTAGTAGTAGTAATAATAATAATAATAATAATAATTAATAGAAAATGACACAAAAGACAACAAAAAAATTACTAAATCTTTAACAAAACTAAAACTGAAAAAATCAAATCAAATAAAATAAAATAAAAATAACTCAAACAGTAACTAAAATAAAAATAAACTATATAGACATAATAAGTAAGAATAATCATCATCATAATACTTAATAAAAAATAATTAGGAATAATGAACAAACAATAATTTAATTGATAAATTAATAATCAGTACAGTAATTTAAAAAAATGTCATTAATTCATTCATTCATTTTTCATTGCAGAATAAAATCCAAGAGCAAAATGTGTTTTTTTTTTTTTTTTTTTTTTTAAAGACAGAAAAAAAAAAGAAAAAAAAGAAAGAAAAAACCTACAAAAAGGTCAATGCAAAAAAACAAACAATTATGGGTGTGGCTGTATATATATATATATATATATATATATATATATATATATATATAAATATATATGTATGTGTGTGTGTGTGTGTGTGTGTGTGTGTGTGAATTGTATATACATACAAACAAACATATGAATGTGCATGATGAATACGTAAGCAACTGTGTAATGCAACTCTCTCTCACTCAGACAAACTGATTTGTATTGACTAAAATCATGAAGTTCTTCTCTGAGTGTCTCTAATTGGATTGTGTCAGATGACTGTGATGTTTATTTCTGGACTGAAAGATGAAAAATGATGCTCTCAGTAGATGAAGTGCACAGTTGCATGCTGTGTTTTCTATCAACATTAGAAGAAGCAAACAAGATGGCTTTAGTCACTGTCACTCCACTCAAATAGATCTGTGATGCTTTCATCTCATTAGACCAGCACCCAGGGCCTCATTACTAAAACATCCTGCACATGAAACAGCAGAGAGAGAGAGTAAAAAGGTATTTGACTGGTAAAGGCTCCTTACATACATTATTAGCTGTAGTACCTCAATATGTCCAACAGATGTCAGTGTTTTGCTTTATCAGGCTATATTGTAACATTGTTTTGAGATTGTTGTAGTACATTTGAGTGATCTGAAACAGCACCTATTCATCTGAGTTACAGCTCATAAGTTAAAAGGAAGTAAAGCAGGTTTTGTGGCACTACGGAAATTAGTTGAATACACATTTTATGCTCTATGGGCAGCATCGGTGACATTTAGTTGATTACCAGAAAAAATATTTTCGAAGGGGAAAAAAAGCTTGTGTACAGTAATGCACTTGCAGTGAAATTCCGTGGGCTATGGCACTGCATAAATGCTCAAAATATGATAAATGCATGCACACGGATTTTATTATTACTTAAAAACTTTCTAATCCTACCTGTTCAGTTATATGGAGGCTTACATGAAATTTAAACTAACAGATTTTCACAGAATTCAAGTTCTATACATCTTCAAAGATTTAATAAGTTGTGTAACTTATTAGTTTCTACCGTTTAATGCTTTAACACTCAATTTAATGCATTTTACCATGTTTAAATCCTGCAGTTAAGCTCAAAAATGCAACCAAGTTGGTAAATTTCATTTGTGCGTGGTTATATTTAATATTTCCAAGTTCCAAATTATTATTAGTCGGTAAACCTGATAACTTTTTACAAAGTTCACATTAGCAAAAATTCATTATTTAGACAGCATATATATGTGTGTGTCTATATATATATATATATATATATATATAACATTTGGGATCAGTAAGGCTGCATTTATTTAATTAAAAATACAGAAAAAAATGGTAATATTGTGAGAGATTATTGCCATTTAAAATATCATTATTCTATTTTCATATACTTTAAAATAGAATTTATTCCTGTGGTGCAAAGCTGAATTTTTAACATAATTACTCCAGTCTTCAGTGTCACATGATTCTTTAGAATATGCTAATATGCTGCTAATATTATCAATTAATTATCAACAGTTGTGTTTCTTAATTTTATTATTATTATTAATTTTTTTTTTTTTTTTTTCTGGAACCTGTGATAATTTTTACAGGGTTCTTTGGTGAATACAAAATGTAAAAAAAATAAATCAATAAATCAATTTTTGACCTTTTTTAGCTTTTTCTTTTTTTTTTTTTATCAATTGAACACATCCTTACTGAATAAAAGTATTAATTTCTTCCAAAGTTCTTTTTAACATTTTATTCATCAAAGAATCCTGAAAAAAAAGTATCACAGGTTCCAAAAAAATGTTAAGCAGAACTGTTTACAACATTGATAACCAATCAGCATATTAGAATGATTTCTGAAGGATCATTGAAGACTGGCGTTATGATGCTGAAAATGCTAAAAATTCAGCTTTGCATCACAGAAATAAATTCTATTTTAAAGTGTATTAGAATAGCAAACCACTATTTTAAATTGCAAAAATATTTCACAATATTACTGTTTTTTCTGTATTTTTGAATAAATGCAGCCTTAATGAGCAGAAAATATTTCCTTCTGCATTTAAAGCTTCTAGAATGTTTTGCCTCATAGACTTTAATTGCAAGTGCAATACTGCGAAAACAAAAGCAAACAAACAAAAAACAGAAAAGTTTTTCCTATGCATTTTTAATGGACAGAAAACAGCATTGTCAAAACGATCCCCATTCACATGGATCCACAAAAACAACTAAAAATGCCGTATTGCATGCCAGGCTAGTAGTTGGCGATGTCATTTTATAAAGAAACATTACGCGAATACATAATACATGTGAGCATGAAAAATTTAACAAATTTGCATTTTTATAGTTTATGGAGAGACAATAACTATTGTTTGAAATCTATCTTCAAAAGTTTTCAGACCCCCAAAATGCTCTGGCCATGTAAAGGAACACTTAAAATGCATAAAAGTTTTTGGTTTTTAGTTGAAAATGGTGTTGTATAAATGCCCCCCTTACAAATGTGACAAAATTACATCAATGGTAATCAAAAGCATGTCACAGATGCTTTAACCCAGAACATTTTCCATAAGCATTTGATGGCTTTGGCCCATGATGAGTGACAGCCGTGTAGACAGTGGTGGGGCAGTTAGGCCGTCTCTCCCCTGCAGTGTCAGTAGGGGGAGCGCTGGCGAGGTGTCGGTCTGTGTGGCTGTCTGGCTGACATCTGTGTCTCCTCCTCTCTCCCGGCAGTTCATGGCATCAAGTGGACTTGCAGCAACGGGAATAGCAGCACTGGCTTCTCAGCAGAGCAGCTTGTGCAGCAAATTCTGGACAGCCACCAGACCAAACCACCTCCCCGGACTCACAACTGCCTCTGCACGGGAAACCTGGGTAAGGGAACGGGCCTGAAATTATATCTCAGTATTATCTCCATTGCTTCTCACACTTTATACCCTTGTAAAAGTGGCTTAACAATCTTTTCAATATGAACTCTTCCAGTACCAAATAACACTATAATCTTACTGTATGATTATTGATTCATTATATTTGCCTTCTGTTGGAACTTTAATGAGAGCCATTAATCAACTTATCTAACAGTGATTTCACTGTAAGGTAATATAAAACATAGTAGAATTTTATATAAATGTGACCCTGAACCACAAAACCAGTCATAAGGGTACATTTTTGAAAATCGCCTTTAAAGTTGTCCAAATTAAGTTCTTAGCAATGCATATTACTAATCAGAAATTAAGTTTTGATATATTTACAGTAGAAGATTGACAAAATATCTTCATGGAACATGATCTTTATATTATATCCTAATGATTTTGGCCATAAAAGAAAAATCAATAATTTTGACCCATACAATGTATTTTTGACTATTGCTACAAATATACCCATGCTACTTAGGACTGGTTTTGTGATCCATGGTCACATATATTATTTAAATTCAAACTTTAATGTTTACAAAAGTACTACTGAGAGCCTTTTCCATCATCTTTTCAGATTATGGCCAGTAGATGGTAGTACTGATCAAGTAAAAATGATAGAGTTGAGTACAAACCTTTCTCCACAACAAATTACTGTCAGACATTGATTAATGCATTTACATTAAACAAAACAGATTATGAAACCAATGCATTAATTTTCTCTGAAATCATACTGACAGATGACACTGTTGAGTCAAGTGAAAATATATTTTTGCATATTGCAAATATTTTCAAATGGTTTATAAGAGAAAATGATATGAAATCACTCATGATCTCGCACATATTTTATCTGAATGTCATTTTTAATTATTGCCTTTTTTGTACTTTGTTATATTTTTATCATGCATTATACTTGTTCTATTTTAATTACGTAATTTTAATGTCTGAGGGACAGCTCTTTTCATGAATTGCAAACTAATAAAATATATAAAAATGGTTTAGCTTTATATGTCAAGCAATTTTTAGGTTGCATTAATGTTAACTTAAAATTTGCCTGCCCTGTTTCTGTAGGTGCTGGAAGCAGCCTGCATCACAAATGCAACAGTGCCAAACACCGTATCATCTCCCCGAAAGTAGACCCACGCACCGGTGGTGCCTACAGCAGCACCCACTCCGAGGTTCAAAACAACGACGTGTCAGAAGGGAAGACGGAGCACAGCCACGGCGGGGGCAAAAATGGCAGGGCAGGGGGCGACGGTACCAGCGGAACGGGCGGCCGAGAGAAAAGGAACGGCAAGGTGCACAAGCCAGCGCTGCTCCACCAGAACAGCATGGAGGTGTCCTCATCCAACCAGGTGGAAGTGCCAGATACCACCCAGAGCTCACCCGTCTCCATTAGCAGTGGGCTAAACTCTGACCCCGATATGGCCGACAGTCCCGTGGTGACAGGAATGGGCCACGTAGCCTCGGTAATGAGCAGCCTGTCTCAATCGGCCACTGTATTCATGTCAGAGGTGTCTGGAGATCCTGTCTATAGCATGTCCCCCACTGTAGACCCCAATGCTCACCTTTTGGGTCCTGACACAGCCTCAAGCAGTCTGGTATTAGCAGTGACAGCCGACAGTCACAAATTTGCCTTTGCTGGAGCGGTTGGAGTGGGGTTAACGGATGCGGGATCCACCGACGGACTTGCTATGCTGTCAACGGCCGGCGTATCTGAAGAACTGGTGCTGTCTAGTAACCTGGAATCTGGGAGTATCAAGCTGCCAGAGACCAATATGAATTTCGACCCCGACTGCTTCCTCAACAACCCCAAGCAAGGTCAAACCTATGGAGGAAATGGGATGAAAACTGAGGAGAGCAACGGGAGCAGCTGCAGTAACGGAGGGCTGCGGTGTTCCCCGCCGCTCAACGACAACGGTTACGGCTTCAACACCGCTCTGGTAAAGAACATCAAAACGGAGGACACGTCATTTGAGCAGCAGTTGGCGAAAGAGAGTGGCTATCAGGTTGGAGAAGTGGTGAGCGGTGCTGTTGGTATCTCTGGTTCCTCAAACGGCGGTTCTGGCCAGAACTCCCTGGCTCTGACTCCTACTGGTTCACTCCTGCCTTCTGGAGGTGGACTCAGTCCCAGCACTACCCTTGAGCAGATGGATTTCAGTGCAATTGATGCCAAGCAAGACTATCCGTCCAGTGTTATGTCAGCGGCAGGCTACGCCCAGTCTATCTCCAGTTCTCACCTGGCCCACCAGAGTCACTCCCCCAGCTTCTTCCTGCAAGGTTCGCCACAGTCCCAAAACCAGACCCACCCAAACAACTCCAGTTCGACCCAGAACTCTCACGACTCCAATGCCTACTCAACGGGAACCAACGGGCATCTTCATCACCATCACCATACCCACCCCAGCCAGCACACTGCCTCGAACTGCAACGGCGGCTCTCCAACCGAACGGAATGGACAGGCTGGTTCACTCCAGCTTCTGCAGTACCAGAATCGCTTTCCAACCCAAGGTCAGGAGCATGAAGAAGTGGGTGGTTTGGAGCAGCCAATCGGAGCAGAACAAGGAGAAGGTGTTCAAGAGAAGGATTCGGATGGTCTGATGAAACAAGGGGACCACTTGCAGCCTGGTGAAGGAGGAGAAACCGAGGGCGTAGGTGGCGAAGAGCACTACCTCCAGAACCCAACGGAAGGTAGTGGAGTCGGGCCAGGATCTGGAGGAACGAGCGCGAGGGCTGAAAGTGGAACAATGTGCAATGACACAGAGGGAAATGGAAGCACCAACAGCCCCCATCAACAGCTCCAGCCGCTCCTGCAAGGAGCCAGTTTGGTGCAGGGGCTTTTTAGCACTGTAGGCACCCACCAGAGCCTGGCTAATAGTGGAACCAACGGAGGAGGCTCCATGGAGATCAACCTGGATCATTTTGATGTTTCCTTTGGGAATCAGTTCTCGGATCTCATTAATGACTTCATTTCGGTGGAGGGTGGAAGCGGTACGGCGGTAGTGGCAGGCAGCAACGCTCTCTACAGCCATCAGCTGATGACCCATACGGGAACAGAGGGGCAGGTCTCCTCTGGAACCGCTGCGCCGCAAGGTGCCGACGAAGTAGCACATGGGGCAAGGGGATACAATTCTGCGGACCTCTGCTTGCAGTCCTGTTGCAGCCCGCAGTCCACGCAGGCTGGGGCGGTGGCAGGCGAGGCTGGGCAGCTGGCATACATGCAGGTGGCCGAGGCCGTGTCGGCAGCTGTGGCACATGGAAACATGGGAATGTTACAGGCTACCGGAAGGCTGTTTGTGGTGACGGACTATTCTCCAGAGTGGTCTTATCCTGAGGTGAGTTTGAGACACTTATTTAAAGGAGAAGTCCACTTCCAAAACAACAATTTACATCCAAGATGTTCATATCTTTCTGTCTTCAGTCATAAAGAAATTATGGTTTTTAAGGAAAGCATTTCAGAATTTTTCTTCATATAATGGACTTCAATTGTGCCCCTGATTTTAAACTTTCAAAATGTAGTTTAAATGCAGCTTCAGAGGACTCTAAATGATCCCACCTGAGGAAGAAGGGTCTTATCTAGTGAAATGATAGGTAATTTTTTTCAAAAAATAAAATTTTGTATACTTTTTAAGCACACAAGCTTGCGTACCACTTGCTCTGGGATGCGTGTCCACAGATCGTTCTTGAATGATCTGTTCATTTTGAACAAATCTTTAATGTGACTCGCGAAGAACGAGTCGTCTCGGGGAGTGATTCGTTCAGTTGTGCATGCGCAACATCCTATTAGGTTCTGTACTGGAATTAGTTCATCTTATGGGGCTGTCACGTGACGCTGATTTTGCAAATGAACGAAATGACTCAAAAAAAGATTTGTTCGTTTTGCTGAACGAGACTCAAAGGTCCGAGTCGGTAAAATGATCCGAACTTCCCATCACTACTACGAATCATGTCTAAGTTCATTGTCTGTGTACTCCGGCTAAAAAAGGTAGAGTGGCAAAAAACTCCATCTTATTTTCTACTACAACTTCAGAATCGTTGTACCTTTTTGTTTGTAAACAGCGTTTGACTTACTTGCACTTTCTTAGTCTTTGCGTGTTCGCTTTGTAAACACTGAGTCTGTAGATCCGTCTACGTTCGACGTGACCTTTCGACATGATTCAATAGTACATTGTGAACGCGCATGCCAGAACCTGTGCTACATGAGCTTTTGTGCTTAAAAAGTATACACATTTTTATTTTTTTTTTAAAAAAATGACAGATCGTTTCGCTAGATAAGATATGCTTTCCTCAAAAAACATAATTTCTTTACGACTGAAGACAGAAAGACATGAACATCTTGGATGACAAGGGAGTGAGTAAATTATTTGTGAATTGTTGTTCTGGAAGTGGACTTCTCCTTTAAAGGGAACTCTGGGTATTGCTTAATCTAAGGAAAGGAAAGGATGTGACATGATGTGTGGCCAAGTATGGTGACCCATACTAGAATTTGTGCTTTGCATTTCACCCATCCAAGTGCAGACATGTAACAGTGAGAAGTAAACAAACACACACACTGTGAACACACACCTGGAGCATTGGGCAGCCAATGCTCCGGTGCCCGGGGAGCAGTTGGGATTTCGCTGCCTTGCTCAAGGGTCTCACTTCAGTCATGTTATTGAGAGGGAAAGAGAGAGCTGAACATTCACTCCCCCCACCTACAATCCCTGCCAGACCTGAGACTCGAACCCACAACCTTTGGGTTACAAGTCTGACTCTCTAACCATTAGGCCACAACTGCAGCAAATCTGTGTAAATTATGTCTTCTATATATTTTATATATTATATATAATATATTTTATACATATTTTGGGCTATGGGGGACACTGTTATTTTGAAGATGTCAGATGGCTGCACTCCATGAGCTACTGGCGCAACCTGTTGCTATTTTTGCCACAGCACAACTCTGAAAACTCGGAAAATAGAATACTGATACGGTGCCACAGCTACTGAAAGAGCTCACAGGTGGCGATGAATATAAGCGTAGACTTAAACCAAATGCCGTACCATCGTTTTTTTCCCCGTACGGAGTCTAAACCCCCCGGATATTGAGTGAAACCTGCGCTAAGAGAGTCCTTCAGAGGCTGCAGCATCATGACAAGCGTCGGCATGTTTACATCATGCCAGGATGGCATCTAGCGTTTCTTGTCACTACCATTTGTAAGCTCTTTGAGCAGTTGTGGTCTACTAAAAACCTCAAAGGTATCGGGCTGAAGTGGAGAGAACAAAGACGTGGGTCTTTAGGAAGTTTTATTCACCCACAGGCATTTTCTCATTTTTTTCCCCTCTTCTTATCGCTAGGAAAGCAGTTAAGACTTACATCGCTTCTCTTGTTGCCCTTCGACTGAAAATTACCACCAAAAGCCGCACAATGTGACACTGTATCAGCATTTTATATTCTGAGTTGTGCTGCAGTAAAAATAGAAACAGGTGTCGGCAGTAGCTTACAGAGTGCAACCATCTGACACCATCAAAATAATGCAGCCCCATAGTCCAAAATTTTTTAAATAATGTAAATCTTTAATGAGTTTTCTACTGGATATTTTAATAAGAGACATAATTTATGCTATATTAAGCCAAACAAGTCATAATACTCAGGGGCCAGTTGTTCAAAAAGTTTAATGTGGATCAGGATTTAAAAATCCCATGTTTTGCTATTCAGGATCAGGTGACCCATTTCACTTTTGTGCCAGTTTTTCAAATCAAAATTGGATTGGATCACCTTGATCCAGATACACACTTTTTCAGATTTCCAAATTTGGATTACTAGTGCTCTACAGAGCCCCTAAAGGGATATGATGATGGAAAATCTTACTGAAACGTTTTGAACAACACAAACTGAGAATTTAATCTAGATTAAAACCAAGATTGGATTTTGTGATTAATCCAAATTTAAAATACTTTTTTTTCTTTTGAACAACCCATTTTCAAGATTTGATCCAAGCCGATGGACAAAATCCAATCCAATTACTTTTGAACAACTGGTCCCACGGTTTCATTAAAAAAAAAAAGTGCATCTCAACTGCTATAGTTGTGTGCTAGAATAGCCACCAGGGGGCAGCAAAGGTGAATGTAAATGTGCAGGTCTAAATAGAATCTGCAGACTTTTTTTTGCAGAAAATCTACAGAATTTTGTGAAATGGCTTTAAACATAGTAAAATTATTAATACTCTGTTATTAGCAGGTAATATTAAAGTAGATCATTTACTCACCCTCAAGTTGGTCCAAACCTGTATCAGTTTTGTACACAAAAGAAGATATTTTGAAGAATGCTGGTAACCAAACTATTGATGGTCCCCACTGACTTCTGCACTATAGAAAAAATAATATAGAAGTCAATGGCTACCATCAGCTGTTTATCTTAATCTTCTTTTGTGTTCAACAGAAGAAAGAAATTCAGATTGGAACAACTTGAGAGTGAGTCAGTGATCACAAAATTTTCATTTTGTGGCAAACTGTCTCTTTAAGTATACAAGGGGCAGAGGACATGAAGGGATTTGTGAATGATGGTTTTCTAATTCTGTGAAAACCTGTGGAATGAAAGCATACAATTCACACGGGAATTGGCCACAAGCTGTTAAATGCAGGAATAGATTTGTCTTGTGAGGTCTGAATGCAAATCTCAAGGTCTTCTCTACAACAAGTGACGTATGTATTTGTCCCAGAAGCCCCTGGGCCACATGAGACACATGCTCAGCCTGTCATTAACATGCCCATTGGCAAGGAAGCAGTCGGACAAATATAGACAGAGGGATATTAGACCTCTCCACAACAACTGTTCAGCTCTCACAAACCCTGGAGATTTTTTTCTGTGACATTTTCCTTGTAGGAAAAAGATATCATCAGAGATGCACATCAGTTCAGTGTTTCTCGTAGTGCATTGACATTTAAAATAATTGCATATTTAGTAAAAAAAAAAAAAAAAAAAATACATTGTAAAATCCAACAGTAAATGTAACCAACCAGTTGTAACAGTTTACAAACTACGCTCATTTATGTATAATATTGGTATATATTTCTCAGGGTGGTGTGAAGGTGCTGATCACCGGTCCGTGGCAGGAGGCCAGCAGTGAATATACCTGTCTGTTTGATCAGATAACAGTTCCAGCCTCGCTCATCCAGCCCGGGGTGCTACGCTGTTACTGCCCAGGTATTTCATCAGTCACAATCTGTACACAGATATGTAAAACTGTCCTTTTAAGGGGAAAGAGTGATGCAGCTACATTTCAGTATATCAAATCATCAAATAAAGTTAAATGACAAAAAAGGGGCCATTAGGTCAATCAGTACACCAAACCAACATCTTATTTAAGGGTTAAAAAAAACAGTATTTTGAAGTTCATGTGTTAAGTCTCTGTACTGTAGTCCATGAATATATCATGTGGTCTTTGTGAACAAACAAAGGACTGTTCTTTAACAGCTGTCATGGAGAACTCATTAAAATTCCGCTGTTATGTAACTAAATAAATAAATAAAAACAAAAATACTCTGAGCCATCACTCTTTAAATGGTTTGCATACGTGTGGACTTCAAACTGTAAGCTGTTTCTTTGCATTTAAATTTTTTAAATTAATGTCTCATTTCTTTTCAAAGCTCATGACACGGGCCTGGTGACCCTGCAGGTGGCAGCCAGCAGTCAAATCATCTCCAATTCGGTGGTGTTTGAGTATAAAGCCCGTGCCCTGCCTGCCCTGCCCTCTTCTCAACACGACTGGCTCTCACTGGACGGTACGTTTGACATTTTTCTTGTGTTACATCATACTGTATGTGTTTGCACAGTTGTGTTTTCGGTTGTCGTCATTTTGCACTGTAAAGAAACTTTGGAAGTTAAATCTGAATTTGGGCTTTTCATGCATTTTGAATATTAAATATTTTATTTGCCTATTGCCAAATGTTGTTTGTCTGAAACTCCTCTGAATGGCTGATGGCAGACATTTCTTCAAGCTTTGTTTCTTAAGAATTAAATGAGTGGCAGGTGAATAATCGAAGCCTTGGTTGCTGTTAAACTATTGGATGCAATAATTGCATGCATTTTAAACAAGGTGGCCAGGTAGTGTTTGTCGAGTCTGAAAGTAAAATAAAAACAGCTTGGCCTGAATAAGTAAGTTGGTCAAACTGGGTTGGCAGACTTTGCCAGATGTTTTAAAGATGAATGCTGTACAGTGGAAAATCCTTGTACCCTGTGTAACCAGGTTATGTTTGGATAAAAGAACGGCTGATGAAAGTCTTGTCTGTTTTTGCACTCATGGTGTGTTTTTGTGTTTCAACTTTTTATGGAATATATACTAGTCAGGACTATGTGGACTTGTTGTGTGGTAAAACTGATGATTTTCTGAGGGTGAATCTCACAAAGTAGTATCCAGGTCATATTCACAGAACCCTAGTGGAAAAAAATACTAAAATGTATACTTATTCTAAGTATACTACATATACATTTACATGTTTATGTACTTAATAAAAGTACCTTGCATTTACTTACCGTGTACTAAACTGGTATGCTTAAAGTCTGCTAAATTGGAACAACTAATTTTAGTGCTTAATGCACTAATTGTGTGGAAGAAGTGCTGAAGTACAACTAAAGATATACTTAAGTATATTTGATTGTGCTAAAGTGGAACTATTACAAGTATACTTTAGGTACACTTTAAATATCTTGCATTTAAAGACTGTTAGTATTCGAAGATAATATAATCCTCATCAATAGTGGCATTAAAACTAAAAATTTTAGGCGTAATATTAAGAAATGTGCATTGTGCACATATAGTACTCCAAATAAAGTTTAATGAATTTTTATATCAGGAAGTCTCAAGTGATATGTTAGTAAATATGTTAATAGCTTTAGACTATACTTAAGTGTTATATATATATATATATATAAAACACTTGTGTGTATATTACTTTTTACTAGGGTAGTAATAATAAAAATGTTTATTTTAATAGTAAATGACTTTGCTTGATATTTTGTGTGCCTTTAAACTGCATTAAATAAAGCTAACAGAGAAAAAAAATCACTAAAACCCAACAGGAAATGTATATATTTTCCATAACAATGACAATTAAGTACATTCCCCATGTCCTCAACTTTAATGTAAAAAAACTTCATTACCATTTTCATAAAGTGATTGTAATTATCATTATTCTCAAAGACAGTTCTCATTAGATTATCATTACTGTAATGAGTAATTAAAATCAGCCCAGTCTGGACACAATAGTTTTACTATTTACACAAAATTTTGCAAAAAGTTGTATATTAATTACAATTTACATCTGAAGGAGTGTGCTTATCTAAATAATGTAAACACATCTTATATGTTCTAAAAATAGACGTATTTTTCCACAGTTCTTTATGTGAGATTCAGCCCTGCATCAACACTTAAGTGTCTAGTTACATTTGAGGCCATTCCGATGTTACAGTTACAGATGTTAAGTGAACACTGGGAATGGAAAAACGCTGAAAAAGAGTGATCTGAGGTTATGAGATCTCATTCGTCTAATCGAGCTTCATTTCTCCCGGCATGCTGTCTACGTGCATCCAGCGCGTTATGTGCGTGGCGCTGAACGACACACCGCCTGGCCTGATTTGTCATAATGCAGAGAGGAGAAAAACAGTTTATCTGCAGCATTGCAGGTACTGAACCACAGGACAGAGGCTGAGAGGGGCAGGAGCAGTAAACCTGCCTCCTGTTGACACAGATTTGTCGCAAAACACCCGTGTGAGCGACCATCACATTGTTCCAAGCGGTTATATGAGTGATCACAGCGGCTCCATTGTGTTTCGCTGCCACTCCCAAAAGAAAAACACATCCACGTCCAACCACCACACGACTTAAGATTCGCGCCAAAACGCTCGGTTTTAGTCAAAAGCGAATTGAAAACATCAAAAGCAAAACGCTTAGGCTCCATGTGCTGTCGTAAATCGCTATAAAACAGAAGAACGTTTGAAAAACACACATAAACAAAATACGCAAAAACCGATTCCGAGTTCCAAGACGTGCGGCTAGTAAGCGTAGCGCATTCGCAAAATAAAAGATACGGCAAAACGTAGATTTGTTTTTACCTAATCGACCGTTTTCCGTTGGAAAAGGAGGACTGTGATGCCTGCGAGTGTTTGGAGAGCCAGCCGGTGGCGCACGACTGCGCGTAAAGCGGTGCGTAAAGCGCGTACCTGCGGCGGATGAAACCCCGCGTCTCCATGAGCGAGCGGAGAAGATAAAGCATCGGCAGCAGGGATGGGGAGGGAACAGGAGGAGGTGTAGAGGAGGGGGACGAGGGGTCTTTATCTCTCTCCCTACACACTCCGCACTTACACTTTGTTCTATTGTTGTTGGCTCCGCTGCCAAGCGGCTCCTGCGGTTAGTTTGACGCTGGATGGAGAACATGTGTGAGTGACAGACAACACGCTGGCTGATTCGGGTTAGTATGCGTGATTTTTTTTGTTTTCGTTCTGACATGAACTTGATCCACATGCACAGGCTATTTAAAGATGAATATGGGTTGTAGTTGTGCTCCAGGTGTCTGTTCTTTCCCTTGTTTGTGATGTTTCTCAACTGCAGTGAGAGCATTTTTTCTGCTGGTGTGGAAAATATTATGACTAGTATGTAGACTCTGAGGTGCAGCATGGAAGTTTCCTAGAATGAATGGTTGTGGAATTATCAGGTCAGGTTGTACGCGAAGGCTTGCAAACTTTTACCAACCGGTGTTCTCAGAGACCTCCAGATCTCCTATGTAAAGCATGTGGTTACAATGAGTCAGTCAGGTGTAGTGCGTCTGTCTTCAGCACCACAGGCAGTGGACAGCGACAGTGATGCTGAGAGGATCAGACTGTTGCCCTTCTTGTGTTAAGCACTCCAGAGGGAGAGGACGAATATACCGTGTCATGAAGTTGACCCTTTTTCACAATTATACATTGTCATAGTGAGATGCAGTGTTGTTTTGCTGGCAGACCTATTTGAATTGTTTTACCAACCTGTTGACAACTTAAGGCTTTTGCCATTACTCTTTTCATTCAGACTTTTCTTTATCGTTAAGAACAAGGCTTGTTCTAGTTTCTAATCTGTGCCAAATTAAAACTGAAATCACTTCGCAAAAGTCAAGAGGATTTCAACCCAAACCGAGTAACTTCTGTATTCTCGTTTCGCTGGCCTGCCTACATGCCCTTACAAGGAAACTTGTAACTAGGTCACTATAATCAACCCTAAATCTGAAGTTCAAAGTTCCTTGTTCTGCTTTGATGAGATTTCCTCTGGAATTCTAGGAATTGCGGTCAAGGCTTGAGTCCGCTAATGGAGCGCCCACACAGATGTGTCTCGTCCGTGCTGTTTTGCTCTCGGTTGAGATTAAACTGTTTTTTGTTTGTTTGTCTGTTCTCCATGCAGAAAGAACTAAATTAGATAATCTGAGCAAGGACCGGACCGTGTTGCACTTGCTTGTAGTTTCATGTGTAATTAGAGTACGCAACTCTCTGTGGAGATTCTGTGTTTTCATTTTGCACTGTTTGTTTTTTTTTTAAGGGTCATTCAAAGATGCTTTTTTCAGTCAGTTTTATTGTCAGTAATATCTTTTAAACTGTGCAAAACAGCCTTTGTTTAGATATACTGACCACAGTATTTACAGTTTTTTTTTTTTTTTATTTATTTTTTTTTTTGAAGTAAAACACTCTGAAGCCTATTGTTACAAACATATATGCATAAAATCTCAAGAAAATCAAAAATAAATAATGGAAAACATTCACACACAAACCAGAGTGCTTTTGTTTCCAGCAGACCAAGTCTGCGCTGGAAGCTTTTGTTTGTCTGTTTGAGTCAAAGTTCTGGTCTGAGGCTGAGAATGTGAGTTGCTAATATGACGTGGTTTCTTGAACTGTGTTTAAGCGGAAGAGATGTTTCCGGTTAGACAAGGAGAGTTAATACAAATAATCAGTGCTGGGATTATGACTGACAGCGCAATAATGGCATTATTATCACAGCAGCCTCGCCTCTTTCCAATTGTCTCCAAAACAAGCACCTGTTCCAGGGTCATGATCTAGCAGATCTACCAATGTCCACAGCTTTAGGAGCTGTTATCCCAGCTTTGAGTCCATGCTGAGCTAAATCCCCTTAAGACAAAATCATTGCACGTTATCAGCTAAATCCTGTCGAAAGGGACATTTGTGTGATTTAGTTTTTTCCATTTCTGTTCGATGCATTTATAGTGATGGGCTTAAACAGGATATTAGTCTGTTATAGATTTAAAGCAAATCCTGTAGAAGTGCCCAGCAGAGCATGAGCTCTTTTAAACCCTAAAAATAAAAATGAAAAAGTCAATATGCCTTCTGAGCTCAGATGTAGCAAATATTGGATATGCTCAGGGGAAAAATTATATAGCAATCGTCTAGTATTCAATAAGTAATTAAAACCATCGTAAATGCATCCTATTTTCTCTGCATTAGACTTTGTATTTAGGTTATTTCCAACATTGATATTTAAGATGCATTTATTTACTATTAAATTGATTTTAATTGAAAGCTGATTCAGTACTTTAAAGATGTTTTGGACTGCTTTACACTCTCAGCAATGTGGCTTGCAATTGCGCTGTGCAAATTGCACAGTTTTGCACCTTTACCTAATATGCAAAACAACACTGTCAGCAAGTGCTGTTTAATGTGCAATAATCATTCCTTGCCATATGGATGCATTGTCAAATGCTTGTTTAATTTCTGACGACTATAAAGCCCGTAGTCTCTTTATTACCAATCTCAGGCACAATAAACCGCAACAGATCTTCAACAAGTGAGTGATTTTGAGCCCCTGTTGCGCTTGTAGCTGTAAAGTGGTGCAGAAGCCCCCACTCTCAAGAGCATGATGCAACTGTGATGAAATAGAGAAACCGGCTTGGGCTCTCTGCATTAGGATATTACCATGAGATACTCAAACATCCAGCGAATAGAGAGTTTAGTCCTCTCATTCAAGGCTTGTGTTCAACCACATGAGGTCCGCTTGACCAGGAGAGCTACCCAGGCCAAAAGGAGCAGCACCAAGGCTGATGTAACATCTCCTGAAAAACGGTAACACACATTGGCACAGTCTGTTTAGTGCTGTTAGGGTTTTTTGGACACCTTTGGGCTAGTTTATGCATGTGCGTCGTCATTGGTCTGTTATTGAAGGTTGTTGTTGTGTGCTTGGGAAAAGTGTGATTTATGCATGTTAAAAGAAAATGTCATTTTATATACTTACAAAAGAAGGCCTCATATGTATGTGCAGGTTTGTGAAGAATTTTGCTCTTTTTAAAAGTTAAAATTAACTATTGGAACTAATAAGGTGGTGAGATGCTTGATTTTTGCACGCGTTTTTGTTGTGCCATATTTTAAGAGCTGATTTCTGTATAGGAATTCAATAAATTGGGCCAGTTTTTGACATTAAAATGACTGTGAAAAAGTGGTCCAATTACCTTGAATTCACCTTACGTATTCACCTGAATACATCGGATGCAAATAACCTCGCCTCGTCCGTTCCCGCTAAACATATTCTCCGTTAATAAACACGAGGTAGGTCTGTCTGTTTTGAAACGCTGCCCCTCAACAGTTTCAGGTTTGACACAAAGCTCTCAAGCGTTCTGTTGCCTGGCTGGACTGCTGGCGTCTGATTGGTCGTCTCCAGGCTGCTGGAGGTGTAGTAGAGCGTTGATTATGTCACAGCCCCGTTGTAGAGCAATTTGGTCCCTCCTCCCCTTTCCCCTCCCCCCCAGCCTACATGAGAGTACGTGTGCCGCATTCTGAGTGGAGGGAGCGAGAAAGAGAGAGAGAGAGAGAGAGAAAGACAGCCAGCCAGCAGCAGGTGGAAATGACATCATCTGCACTGCACCAACACTGCAGTAGTGTTTGAACAAAGCTGCACTGGAGCTCCGTTCGGAGCGGATCTTTTTGTCCGCAAGGGTGGATATTTGTGGTGGAAAAACACAGGATCCAATGCCTACGTCTAGGTCCATTCATTAGAATTAGAGTCACTTTCATTCATCGTGTGTGAAACAGAACTGGTATCAGTATGCAGGGAATTTGTCTTGATGTTAGCAGTCACTGTAAGAAAACATTATGAACTTACAAGAGCCTGCGAGTCGCTGGAAACCGTTTTTTTAAGCGGACAAAGGATATGCAAGCTACTATTTGATATGGACAGATGTAAATGGGTCAATGAGAAGTAATGATAAATGTTTGAGATGTCGAAGTATAGAAATGTCTACTTTAGTTTAATTTTTATATTTAAGTTGGTTTTGTGCATTTAAAAAAAAATCCATTTGAAGTTTTTTTTTTTTTTTTTTTTCTTTTCCACAAAAATATTTGCATTTGTTTTTAACACTTTTAGAGTCTCAGGACAATTACACTATGTAGACTTTTTTCTTTTCATTTTTATTCCTTTTAATTTAATTTTATTATTTTTTTTAAATTTTTTTTAATGTTTTTTCCCCAAATCAAATATATGTTAATATCAGAAATATTTTTGAAAATAATAATGATTATTATTAATAATATTTATTATATTTAACATTTAATAATAATTATATTAATATAATATTATATTATATTAGTAATAATTAATTACCAATATATTAGTTTTTTTTGTTTTTTTTTTAAGTTATATTTAGAGGGTTTTTGCCTTCATTTGATAGGACAGTTGAAAGCAGACAGGAAAGCATTGGGTGAAGAGAGAGGAGTGGGAATGGCAAAGGACCGCGAGAGGGGAATCGAACTTGGGTCACCGGCAGTACAGTTGTGCTATACTAACCACTGGGCTATCGGTGCTGACACCAATATATTTGTTTTTAATTTATCGTAGAAGAGATGTATTTTAAATAACTTAACACTGTAGAGCCACACAGTAACATATGGGTCACAGAATTGATCCATCTAGAGTATAGAAGTGAAATCTACAATGCATTTTACCTCTTTAGCATGACAAATTTTCTAAATTAACAAGATAGTCATCAAGAAAAATATGGGATGGGACTCATTTTTTGTTTTTCAGTGACTTTCCACCTTATATAACTGGAGTTAAAATGCCTACTTGCTGCCATTGTGAATTCCCCTATAAATGGCTTTGGTGATGTCAGCTGACAAAGAAATTGGTTTCAGAGATTATTTGTGGATGAAGTGCAAATATTTTTTTTCTTCGGAATAACAGGCACTGATGAATCACGCACGATAATATCAGGAACATGTGTTAAGTAAACAGATTGGTTTCATGTTGATTTTGAAGCCATTTAATATGTATACATAACAGTCTAAATTCTCCTTATTTTTTATGCAGATAACCAGTTCAGAATGTCCATCCTGGAACGCCTAGAGCAGATGGAGCGAAGGATGGCAGAGATGGCCGGTCAGCAGCAGCAGCAACAGAGCAGTGGAGGACCATCTGAGAGCGGAGGAAGTGGAACAGGAGGAGGAGAAGGAGGAAGAAGCAATTCCGAACAGGCACAGGTATCATTCTGAACTACACTGTCTTACTTCAAACAAATGGACATTGCCATTAGATTCTTTGAATTGACTTGCTTCTTGATTCTTTGTTGAAGTTCTCACCAGGTCAGGGTCAGAGCCAGGGTCAAGGTCCGGCTGGCAACTCCTTTGAAAGCCGTGTGGTGGTAGTTTGTGAAAAGATGATGAACCGCGCCTGCTGGGCCAAGTCCAAGCACCTGATCCACTCCAAGACGTTCCGGGGCATGACTCTTCTTCATCTGGCAGCCGCCCAGGGCTACACCACCCTTATCCAAACACTTATCAAGTGGCGGTGAGCATACTGATCGCATACCTGCACTAAATGCCTGTTTATAGTGCATATACATCATTCACCTGTTCTGTATTGTTCTCTGTGCTGTTTGTTTTTTACAGCACTAAGCATGCAGACAGTATTGACCTGGAACTTGAGGTCGATCCTCTAAATGTGGATCATTTCTCTTGCACACCACTGGTGAGCGTTGACACTTGGTCAGGACACATTAATTATGATACCATGCAGCTAAAAATTAAATGCAACTCAATTTTCTTCTCTTCAGATGTGGGCTTGTGCTTTGGGTCATATGGAAGCAGCAGTGGTTCTGTATAAATGGGATCGGCGAGCTTTGGCCATCCCAGATTCTTTGGGTCGCTTACCGCTGGCTATTGCCCGATCCCGTGGCCACACCAAGCTGGCCGAGTGTCTGGAAAGCCTTCAAAGGGATGAGCAACAGTCAGGAGCGCTAACTTCAACTCCCAGCATGACTTTTTCACCATCTACTGAGGCCTCAGCCGCAGAGGGATGGATGAATGTTTGGGGTACGGAGACATCTTCAGTTGGGCTGAAAGAAAGCAACATGACTAGTTCCGCTTCCAGCTCCAGTTCGGGTGAGAACTGCAACCTTTCATTTTGCTTGAAATGTCAGTCACGAGTTCCACAGAGTTAAGAATAACTTAGTAAAACCTAGAAAGACGTTGCATGATCAAATGAGTACTTTGTAAGGTGATGGATCAGGTTGTGTACAATTTGGTCAGACATTCTTCTAAGAAACTTGCTTCGTACTTTTGCAGACTTGAGGAGACCCAGGTCGGAACCATCCAGCTTCTACAGCAGCGTTAGTCACGGGGACGCCCCGTTGAGCAAGAAACACAAACCCAACCCCGAGACCCTTCAAACTCGGCCCAGCAAACCCTGCTCTGCTCCTGTCGGACTAGAAGAACACAAGCCTAAAACGTGCCCTTCCAAACCGAGGGAAGGTACTGGGGAGAAAGAGCAGGGAGATGGTGAGCAGTCTCAGACTAAGCTGGGCTCAACTTGTGGAGGTGGGTGCTGGGGTTCCAGACAGGCTGCAGGACGCAGAGTGCCAACTGTAGGACTTGGCAAGGAGAGGCTCGCGAACAGACTGAGATTAAGAGAGATTGCTAGTGCGGGAACAATCTCTGATCTGCGGACAACCCAAGAGGATCTGGAGAACACAGGAGACTTGCAGGTGAGGCATAGAAAGGTACTTTGACTTGAGTAAGCTGCCGAAACTGTAGTGTTATAGGATAAAAGTAAAGTCTGTCAGATCTTGCAAAACGTGTACTGGCTTTTGTCTGGTGACTTTTTGGAGCTCATAAACATGTTACAGTTACTGGTGCAATTCTGAAAGTACCCAACTGTTTGTTTCAGAACATGAACATGATGACTTTAGCGGAGGAAGTCATTGAGGCAACATCTGATCGCATCAAGAGGGAAAACTTTGTTGCATCAGACACTACACTAGATGGTGTTGGAGTCAGCAGCACCATGAGCTGGTTGGCCAGTTACCTTGGAGACGCGGAGAGGTGATTCATCGTAAAGTTGATCTGTTCTCAAGAATCCTAGTTCCAATCTCTTTGGGTTCCTGTATGTGATTGTTTTCCCAATTGTTCCCAGGTTCCTGTTTAACAAGCCCCTAACTTCCTCTCCTGGCCTGGGCCCAGTCCACGGTGGAGGACAGCCGGAACTCGACGGTCCTCTTGGGAAGCTCGGCCTCCAGACCCCCGCTGAATGGACTGCGCTCCTCAATGCCTCCCACAACAAGGAGGAGCGCGACCTGACCCAGTTGGCGCTGTCTGATCCGGAACAGAGAGAACTTTACGAGGCAGCCCGCCAGGTCCAGAACACCTTCCGCAAATACAAGGTAGGGCAGGGCTTCACCCAGGTGCCAGGGTCACCCATGCAGGTTATCGGTGGTGTGTTGCCAGTGTTCGTGATGGTCCGGTTTCAAAGGTCTTGATGTATTGTGTTGTGTTGTATGGTGTTCCCGAACTTAAGGTATATGAATCTGGATCTTTGCAGTCCTGTGTCGTGAAAGGTGGTATGATTGTTGTGGTGTGCGCTCAAAAGGCAGAGATAGGGTCACTGTTGTTGACAAGCATGGGGAAATTTGCTTGAGCTTAGCATGGCCTTGCTATAAGGAATGATTGCATTGTTCCCTCTATCTATCTGTCTGTCTTAACGGGATGCGCGGATATCCCTGAGTCCACACCACATTGGTTGTTCAGAGCAGATTTCTCCCAGTGTTCCGCTGGCGCGCAGTGCTCTGAGGAATAACCTTCTCCCAGGGCATATCGACACAACTTTGCCAGTCTAAGAGGACACCTTGGCCAGGCACAAAAGGAATCAGATGCCATCATCTCTGTGGCCTTGCAGGCCTCCTTGTGAACTCTAATCTCTCTCCTGTCCTCTCCACCCTACCTTATCCCCCTCTTCCCCCATCCTGCAGGGTCGTCCACTTCGGGAGCAGCAGGAACTGGCAGCTGCTGTCATTCAGCGCTGTTATAAGAGGTACAAACAGGTAGGCAGAGATGCTCGGAATTCTCTGTGTGTACACTTTTGAGTGGTCAATTATTAAAGGCTTTACGAGAATGCCTTCAATTCCTTCCTCTCTCTTCCCCAAGCTGACATGGATAGCCTTGAAGGTAACACTTCCCGCTTCATCTACAACTACTGCTACTGCTTTCAATTCCAAGTCTGTTAGTGGTGCTTCTTTATCACTATTGCTTATACTTAGGGTTAAGGATATGAACCAGAGTTTTACTATCACAAAGCTCAAATTGTGCAGTTTAATTAGAACAGATTAGCTATTTAGCTACTTATCCTGATTTAACAGGCAAAAATATCCACAGTTTTACAGTGGAAGAGGGATTCAATCCACGTTTTGAAAATAGAGGCAGTATGCATCAACTTAGCCTGTTGAAAAAAACAGCATATGCTGGTTAGGTATGTTTTGAACCATGACTGCTGGTTTGAGCTGGTTTAAGCTGGTCGTGTGCTGGTCTCAGGAGCTAGCTGCTTAGGACCAGCACATGACCAGCTAAGGACCATCTTAAATCAGCTTATGACCAGCTGAGTACCAGTTTAACCAAGCTCAAACCAGCAGCCATGCTTCAAAACATATCAAACCAGCATATGCTGTTTTTTCAACCGGGTAGTGGTGACCTAGTATCAACTTTCTATTGTGCCAGAAAACTTTCAAAACTTGCATAGCAACTGTCAATCATCCAAAACACATTTATTAAAATGTTGATGGTGTTCTTTGCCAAAAAAAAAAAATGATATTTGTTTTGTATTGGCTAATAGAGTAGTTTGCTACAGATCTCTCTCTCTTCCATCTGACACAACTTTCTTTTTTTGTCCTCTTGGCAGTATGCACTTTATAAGAAGATGACGCTGGCCGCCATCCTTATCCAGAGTAAATTCCGCAGCTACCACGAACAGAAGAAGTTCCAGCAGAGTCGCAGGGCAGCCGTGCTGATCCAGCAATATTACCGCAGCTACAAAGAGCTCGGCCGGCCGAACCCACGCAGCCGAGCCACTGCAGCTGCACTGGTGCAGCACAAACTCAGGTACAAGAACAGGCATTCAGTACAGGGCTAACCTGGTGGTTATAGATCTATTACATCAGGTTTGATCAAAGTTTGTGTAAAATTTTCATGCCATTCAGACACTGTTATTGGTGTGAGCACTTTGGTGCCTCCAGTGGCCAAGCTAGGAATTGCTTAATGAATGAAAATAAAAAATTAAGGAATTAAGAATTAAAATGCCACCCTCATGTATAGAATTAAGCACTTTAATCCAAGTGTAATAGGCATTAAAATCAAAGCTATAAAAAGAAAACATTGAATTCCAATTGACCTAAACTTAAGCCTTTCAAAGACCTTCTACCTGGCTGTCACTTTGGAGTTTAGTTCTGAATTGCAGAAATTGAGTTCCGAAATCCATTTGTGTGCACACACGTACTTTTACTATCCATCCTTGTGTGTTTAAGACTAACAAGGAGTGCTGCATGCTTTAATTGAGTGTCCTTTCACCCTAAGTTACTACAGGAGACTGTTCCTCTAAAGTGCACTGTCATTTTGGATGAATTACTAAGTATGTGCCAACACTTCAAATGTGACACACTGCCAAGTCGACTTTCTAAAGAATGGCAGCATTCGAAACCCTCCTGTTTACTTTAAGAGACAATCTGTTGTTGAAACAGTGCCAGGAAATTATTTACTTCACTAACAGTTTGAGTCCAAGCACACATAGAAGCATCGTTATTTTTGCATGCAACAACCTGTTGCAGTTTGATCCTTAATTGCCAGTGCTTTGCATATACTTAATGCAAGTTAGGTATTTGAATAAACCCATAAGCTCATGCAACATTTGTGCTCTGGGCATTAATAATTCTTTGTTTAGGTGATCATAAGTGTTCTTATACTTTTCTTTGCATTGAAGGACAGACACTAGCCATATCATAGATATGACCCTTTGACTCTAGACACTGCATAATAATGTTCAAAAGCCACTTCGCAACTGCATAGCACATAGCAATTTTTAAAGCGGCAATTTTTGCACATGCTAAATGTCTGGTTTTACTTGCCAAAGCATGCAGTCACTCATGCTGATCATTCTGTTTTAGAAGCAGTTTACTGACCAAGAGACAAGACCAGGCTGCCAGAAAAATCATGCGGTTTCTGCTGCGGTGCCGTCACAGGTAGGTCACCGACGAGAACTTCCACCAAGCGCATTGTGTTCCTACGGCCCTGTTGTTCTTCTAGCATGCACACACACTCACTCTTATGGTATACTTGCACCTGAATCTTTAATATCCTGAAGGTTAGAGGCACATTTTATAATCTCTCACTTTATAATCGCACACCAACACGATTGTCAGGAGTCATAGGAGAGCAACAGACAAACCTTGGTGTTTTCATGGCTCTGTTAGAAAGCCCTATTGTGTTTGGTCCCATTTCCCCAACCCAACCCAACCCAACCTCAGTGTGTACTAATAGCTGTCTGGTGTTGTTTTGCTGTTTATGCAAAGCCCCTTGATGGACCATAGACTATTCAAACGGGTGAGTGCAGCCTCAGTAAATCAGTTCGTACCCCTCGATTTTCTCTTCTTTTATCTCCCTGTCTCTCCCTTTTCTTTCATCTTGTTCTCCACGTCTATGTACCTTGATTTCGGACTCTGCTGTTCCCTATGACTCTATCTGTCCTTTCTTCCCCTCTTTTCTTTTATCTTATTTTCTCTATTGCTTTATGCCTGCATGCATGACGGCCGACTGGAGCCCGAGTTGACTGAGCCTTATATGAGAGAGAGAGGACTATAGATCACTAACCATCAAATACAGATGATGCATTAATTGCAAAACTAACAAAGCACTGTCTCTCTCTCTCTCTGTCTGTCTCTTTTTCTCTCGATCCCTCTATCTCCCTAAAGTCTCCTCCATCTCTCTTGTTATGAGGATGCTTATGACAACACTAAGGACTGCTGGGTAGTGCATTTGGCAATTGCATGATGGCTAAAGATATGGAGGCCTTGCTTCTATCAGGGCATGCTTGAAATAACATCCCTTTCTCTATGGAAGAGGAACTGTCTTGAATGCCTGGCTGCCTGTTTTATACATCTCTTTCAGCTTTTATAAGCTTGATTTGGGGGCTGAGGGCGGGACGGGGGTCAAACTGTGATCTAACAACGTGTTTGGGGGTACAAAATGTTGGGTGCTAAGTTCGTAGATGTAAAAGTATAACCTGATGACAAATCTAAATATTTAAGTAAGAATTTGATGTAATTTCTGTGATGTATTGTGCATGAATTGTAGGGTTCTAAATTGTTACTCTTTCAAGGTTATAGTATTAAGATTGGATGGTTTACTTTGGATTATTTTGGATCCGGAGGATTTTTTGTTAATATATTAATATGTGTTTGCTTTGTAACCTGATTGTAGACTCTTAGATGTCAGACTTATAAAATGCCACATTTTTACCGAAAGACATTTGTGCTATACAGCGGCCAAAAAAGTATTCAGACATTTAAATCACACTTAAAAATGTGTGAATGTCATTGGATTAGATGCAAAATATCAAACCAAGTATCATCTGTGCTCGAGCGGGAACATTTCCGAGCCATATTTGCTTTGACTTTTGAGCAGCTGGACTGAGGACATGTAACATTTGACAACCACAAAGTGTCCAAATGTTTATTTTAAATGGTAAATCTTGCTTTGTTATTTTGCAATCTAATGCAGTGACATTGATATTTTTAAACGTGACTTAGCTTTTGAGTTGCTGTATTTGTGTCCTACATGTTTCTTGAGACTTTAAAGGTCTTTGTCATTAAAAGTAGGGTATATTTGTTGTTCTTGCTGATTCCAGTGAGGAGACAGATTCCAGTAATGAAACTGGCAGGTGTATTGGTTAATGGTCTGTGATTCCTCTGAGGGCCCAGAATGCTTGTGAACCCTCAGGCTAACCGTTTAAACTTTGTTTTTTGGTCTATTTTCAGGGCGAAAGAATTGAGAAAGGCCAAGGAACATGAGAGCGCCGCAAAGAGCCCCGTCGCAATGTAACATCTCCGATCAGACTCTTTCTCTTCCTCTTCATTGCGTTTTTACAAGAGACAAAATGATTTCCGAAAAAAGCAAAAATTATTCAGGAAGCGGAAACGACGGAAGATCATCGGAAATGCGACGGTTGAACTCTAGCAGCGTTTGTGACTGATTCTGCTCCTGCATTGTGTATTTTCTCGCTCCGGGGGAACTCAAGACTATTGGGGAAATATGACATTATCTTCATGGCATTTTTGCACTCTTCATAGATTTTTTTCTTTAGATTACAAAAAAGGAAAAAAACGAAGGAAGACCAAGGAGCAAAGGCTTTTTATTCCGACGACGCTTGTAAAATAGCACGCGACATGAACAGATCGAACGTCATGCTGGAAGCCGCTTCAGATTACATTTTTATATTTTGAAAGGAAAAAAAAATACAACAATCAGTTTGGGAACAAAAAAAAGAACAAAACCTAGAAAATGTAAACCAAAAAAAGGCCTCATTTCAGTGACCATATGCATGCAGAGTATTTGAAATCAGTCTCTCATCTCCACAAATCTTTGTTTTTGACAAATGCTGTCCGTTCATTCAAAGGGAAGCCTTCATATGAATGTAGATGGGGTCAGGGCAAAAATGCTGGGTTTGAATATCAGTGTCTTACCTTTGTCTTTATGGGGGTTCTGGGACTTCTGACAACAACTTGGGGGATTGAAGCGAAGCCCTCTGGGTTACTGTTTCGTGTGCACTGTTTTCGACTTTCTTATGGGTCCTTTTCTTAATGTCATTTTTGCTGGCCTGACTTCGTGTGTCCCGTGTTTGTTGAATTGAATCTGGATACAGTGCATGTGTTTGAGCGAAACGCTCCTGCATGCTATGTAAATGTTTTGTGTTTTATTTTCATTCATTCATACTGGTGATATTGTGGCACCATCAAACTGGACCGTATAAGCTTGTTTGTTTCCGAGTATATTGTTATAAAGACCATTATTTTTATATAGTTCAGTTATTTATTTATTAGCTTCATTGATTTTATTTTTTTGTTTGTTTTTGCCTTTTTTTTTTTAATTGTGTGAAGGTTTTAAATGATCTCCTTGTTTTAAAAACGGACCTTTTTTTAATGTGAACTGTACTATCAATCGTGCCACAGCGCCAAACGTATATTTGCAAAGGTTATCTTCCATTTTTGTGTGTGTGTGTGCGTGTTGTGATACGTTTCTTCATTGTTACTGATTTCGAAGAGCTCCGGAAAGCCGCCACAAGCTTTCCCGTGGAGTTTCACTGAACATTGCCTTGACTTCTTGACTTTTTGAAGGGTCCCTATACAGAAGCTTCAAAAAAAAAAAAAAGAAAAATCCATATTTTTGACTATTGAGTGGTCCCTGTACATATGAAGATGGGTGAAGGAACATTGATAGCCAGAAACTTTTTCCGAAGAGGATTGTATTTAAGAATATATAGTATTTTATTCATAAATTGGATTATAACGCATTAAGAGACGAACAAAAAAAATATATTGTATAGTTTTCTTTGAATGCCCAAGATGTACGGTTGTATTGTTTGTAAATATTGTAAATACTGGTTGCGAAGAAGGAGCCATGTGCATGAAACTTTAAGACATTGAACATAATGTAAAGATAAAATGTAGTGGCAATGGTCTGTAATACGATTTGAACAACTTCACTATAAGACTTGGAAGTGTTCTTTCACAGAACATTCTCTAAAGCATGACAAGAATCACGATAAAACCGTAGATTTAGCGGAAGAGCCAAACGAATCCGTCAGACACAACTGGATCTTTCTTTTTCAGGGTTAGCGGGAATAAAATAGTGTTTTGTTTTGATTTTCTTTTTTACCGATGGTGACCAGTCATGTGAATGCTACAGGACTTAAATAAGCTATTCCATTGAGAACTAGTATTGGAAGAACTAGTATTGAATGACCAAACTTCACTCACACACCCAACAGTTACAGCTGAGGTTTGAGGATGAAATGTGTCCACGTTTTGTCTTGTAAAACATGACTAGAAAGTGTACTCACATTCAACAATGATACCTGATGGAGTCAGGAGGTTAAAAGTAGGCCATGTAATTAAAAATGATGTTGACGTGAGGGTTGTGAATGGTTCTTTCAAGCAGGCGATGCCCATACACGTGCTTACATACTAGAAAGAAAATGTCATTTTACGAACAGGAATCAAACACTGAGAGGGCATGGATAAATATTGTGAATGTAGCCTAAAAACACATACATTTCGACTGCCATGTGTTCATATTCCTGTTTTGTTTTTTATTATTTCGTCATTTCTTGGGGGGCTGCTACCGACATTCAAAACCCCATGGTTGAGTCACATCGAATCATATTGATTTTGTTCCTCTTTTCTGCTTTGACAAATTTCTCTGAAAGAAATTTGAGACCCCCTGAATTTCCAAAGCGACTTCAGCTGACGAGAGGCATCATTTTAACTTACACCAGCACATATTGCCTGTTAAAAAGGAAGGATGAGGAAAGAATGTGGTGCTTATCTGCTGAAATATATTACCTGTGTAGTTTTCTTTCTACTCCCCACATGTAGATCCATCGTTTTAGAAGTTAACGTTTCCTCATGATCTCAGAGACTCAATATCAGTATTATTATAGAAAGTGCCTAAAACATTCAACCGATATCAGGAGTGTGTCAATCCTAAAGAAGAACCAGTTGATCTTTTTTTATGGTATGCAACGCTTAAGGCTGGTTTTCCCAGGTCTGTTTCCTCCTCTCACGCCCTTTTCACTCCTCAAACACAGACGCAGAGTGAAGGCACCTGTCATTTTGGGTTTTTCCATCCCCCTTTGTTAAAGCTTTTGAGTGACCCAATAACATACTATGCATGCTTTCATTATTTCTTTCATTTTGTGTACTTTACTTTCTCTTTTTTTCCATGTCGGATCTAAACTGGGCCAGGAAAGTAGGACACGCTCGGTGAAGTTGGCGCATTATATAATAATTTCATCCGGTTGTTAGATTCAAGTCAGAGCACAACTCCAAGCGAAGGCGGCCGCCCTTTACCGTCCCTTTTCATCCGAATAATATTCTTCCGACTTGAAACTTCAGGAAATCATAAGCGAAAGTCCTCAGAAATCACCAGGAAAAGCTGTTTATGGATCACCAGGTATATGTATCTCAGTTTGGGTCATTCATCTTAGGGAAGGGGAAAAAAAAATAAAAAAAAATCTGCCTCCCTTTTGTAGTTTTACTCAGGGTGCTAAAACAGGGAGAGGGTGTTTTCGCATGGAGACTAGATTAGGTTAGGTTAAGTCTCCAGGTTCAGCTCAGAATCAACAGGAGAAACCACTGAGAATATGTACTTCCATGTGTACTGTACATCACTACACCGTTCACTGCTTTCAGAGACAGACTGTCACTCGGGTAACAGGATAGACCGTGTATGTTTATAGAGTTTTTAGACCATTTTTCCAAAACTGAGCAGGTATCATTGTTCGTGCAGGTATCATCGCTCATTTAGTATTGCCATATCCCCATGGGATTGGAAATGCATAAGTATACCTCAGCGCCAAATACCTTCAGAATAAGGTAGGAGATCCCGTCCTCGTATGAAACAGCTCAGTATACGTGCATCCGGATCATGCTTTGCGTATTTTTGTGTCAGATAAGAGAAATATGCACTTTGTACAGCTCACCATCCGAGTTAAATTCCCTCTCCGAGCCCTGGTACGTTACTGTATGTGCTTTATCTCGACGTATGAACACGGATGACCACACGAGCACACGTGAGGGTTTTAGCCGAGCGAGGGAAAACACTACTGGTGCAGTTGGAAGTTTGTACGATGTCCTAAATTCCTCTCTTTGGAACTCCGGAAATGCAGGTTAGGCTTAAACGGAACCGAAAAACCACTCGATTATAAGCTTTTCACTTACAAGTACAGAGCAATAAACACTTTGTTTTAGACAAGCTCTTTAGGTTGAAAGAATATGGATAAGTCAAACATAAAATAAAAAAATCATAAAAACAGAAAAAGTCAAAAAAATAAATAAATAAATAACATTGGGACATGCTTAGTTCACTTCCTCTTATGCAATTACAGGTACACAGAGAGAGGTGTTCAGTGGTCTGTGGACATTGATTTCATATTTCCCAGCCCTAATGCACGTTTTCATCATTTTAAAATGAAGAATAGAAAAAAAAAAAGATAAAATATGAGCCCATATTTCTTACAGGGCAGTGGGCTTTCAACACTCTGCATGTGAAGCTAGTATTAGACCTCTGTTTTCCCCCTCTATCTCTCTCTCTCTCTCTCTTTCTCCTTCATACCTGCTTTGTGCTCCTCGTATCCTCCTTCTCCTTTTCCTCCTCTGATGAGTTTTGCCTCATGTGCTGTTTTCTCTGCCGTCTCCCTCTTTCTGTCCTTCTTGTGAGTTTTATTTATTTACTTAGATTTGTTTATTTTTTTATTCTTTTTTTCGTTTTTGTTTTGTAACTGTGCATGTGAGAGCATCACTGAATTGTTGGATATGTTTTAAAAAAAAAATAAAGAAATAAATATTCAGCTGCTGAAGCCATGCAAAACATTTTGAATTGCCCTTAAAATATGGAAAATGTTTTCTGAATGCTTTATATAATTTCTCTGCTGTAAAATAAAATCTTAAAAGAGAAATGGTGCGTGTGTTGTCTCTTCTGCAACTTTTATATATATATGTGTATATAAATGAGTAGTTCACTTCCAGAACAAAAAATTTACAGATATTGTAGGCCTACTCACCCTTTTGTCATCCAAGGTGTTTATGCCTTTCTTTCTTCAGTCATAAAGAAATGATGTTTTTTGATGAAAACATTTCAGTATTCGTCTACATATAATGGACTTATATGGTGCTCCTGAGTTTGAACTTCCAAAATGCAGTTTAAATGCAGCTTCAAAGAGCTCTGAATTATCCAAGCTGAGGAATAAAGGTATTATCTAGCAAAACGATGGGTTATTTTGTAAAAAAAAAAAAAAAAAAATTACGATTTACATACTTTTTAATCTCAAACGCTCGTCCTGTCGACTACGTGAACTGTTTTTTCCGGTTCAGTGCAGTTAGGGTATGTCGAAAAACTCCCATCTCATTTTCTTCTCCAACTTCAAATACGTCCTACATCGCTGTTTCACCTTTTTTTGTAAAGGGCATTTGACCTTCTTTGCATGTTCACTTTGTAAACACTAGGTCGGTACTTCTGCAGCGATGTAGGATGATTTTGAAGTTGGAGGAAAAAATGAGTTGGGAGTTTTTCGACATACTCTGACTGTCTTGAATAGGGAAAAAAAACAAACAGTTTACGTAGATCTAGACAAGACGGGCGTTTAAGGTTAAAAAGTATTAAAAAAAAATTTTTAATTAATTTTTAATTTTTAATTTTTTTTTTTTTTTTTTTTTTTTTTTTTAGAAAATGACCGATCGTTTAGCTAGATAAGACCCTTTTTCATCGGCTGGGATCATTTAGAGCCCTTTGAAGCTGCATTGAAACTGCATTTTTGAAGTTCAAACTCAGGGGCACCATATAGGTCTATAATATGGATGAATCCTTAAATGTTAAATGTCCTTAAAAGATATGAACATTTTGGATGACAAGGGGGTCAGTACATTATTTGTAAAATATTGTTCTTCTCCTAAGATAATTTCTGAAACAGCACTTACCACAAGCACACAATAATAATAATAATAAAAAAGTTTACTATAATTAACTCTATATGTACACATTGCAGACTACATTAAGAAACATTCAGTATGACCTCACTTACAGTTGTATATATATAATGAAAAACTGGTAATATAAATATATAGTATATGTAGATTTATATATTCATTATTATTTTATGCACATACAGATATGAAAAGTAACTGTCAGCTTGTAACTTGTGTTTGGAGTTTTTTTTTCCTCCCTCATACACGCACGCGCGTTCACAGTAGCAGCTGTAGTGTCATCGGGGCCTTTGCAAATCTCACATCAACACAACAACCATGTAAGTAAAACTACTTGAATATCATTCACATGATCTTAATAAATTCAAACACATATGTGTTTTATCGTGTTTTATGTGTTAAATGGATACCAGGGAATATCAGTCTTACCGAGTGTGTTTGTAAAGTTTGTGTTGGGCTAATGGGCGTAAATGCGGCTAAAGCAACAAGTTAGCTTAGCATTAGCATCATGGCTTGATGTCGACTTTTATTCACTTTTGGTTTTTAATTCAAGTGCTTTTTAGCTGGGATTAGCGCATATGACGCTGTCAAATAAGTTTAGTGTTAATTTAAGAGTTTTAAAGAGATTTTGTGTTTCTATATCCGCTACATGCTAACGGCTAGCGGGTGGTTTCTGACTGATAACAAAGTTAGTGAAAAGTGTAAAATTTAAAAATACTCAAGACATAGACATTTTATCATTATAATAATGCATTTGGTTTGCCTTAGTTGTACATTTATCGTCTTTTATCACTGCACTGCGAATGTAATGCGCAGTTAGCAAAGTTGCGACGAAAACGTAACGTTAAAGATTTAATATAAAACGTAACAAGTTAAATTAGCCTGATTTAGAATTATTTAATATATTTTCAACAACCTGATAGCAGTTTAGTTAATGTGCGTTGATTTAATATTGTAGACTGTTGATTGATTTTTTTTTTTTTTTTTTGCTGACATATGTTGCACTGTAAATGTAAACAGTAACTTTAAACACTAAATTAATGTTTATTTAGATATATATTTTAGCCTGTTGATTGATTTAGAATGTTTGTATGTAAATATTTCCGTCCCTGCGCAATTTAAACATGCCATGTTTAGCTCTAATCAACTAAAAAATAACTTGTATGATGTTTAATGGATCATTAGTAAATATATGTGCAATTAATTAAAAATTAATCTTTAATTTATGTTCATATTAATGCACAGTTGTTTTGTTATGCTTTATGGCATTGTTTATTGCTTTATTAATGAACATTATTTATAAACTTCACCTTTTATTGTACTAGTAAGGAAATTCATACATTTTGGGACATTTGTGACCACATTGATCTTTATTTTGATTGCTTATATTTTTAGCTAATTAATTATTTTCTGAATCAGAGATATAGGTCAGTGGAAAACGTAAACAGTCTTTCGGTGGTTAACCACCTCTTTATCTTTTGGTCATGTTGCAAGTGGAAATTGTACTGTATATGTATGTTATATATGCTAAGCTGATGTATAATCACACCTTTTAAGAGACTGATAACCCCAGTACATAATCTATTCCACTGTAACAGCCATGTTTGAACTTACTAACACTGACCGTCTGTCTGCAATGGAAGTGATGCTGATAAAGCACAGAGCTGCTGCAGTTTAGCTCTCAAAACTCACCAGTGCTCTGGATGTTATTTAATGCTGCATGCCATTTACATCTTAAAACATAATTTTGGATAAAATAATAAAATAGGAAATAGAAGTGGAATTGATTTTCGACTGATAGCTATTGAATAGTTGAAGAATAGTTCACCCAGAAATTAACATTTGCTGAGAATTTACTCACCTTCAGGATGCCTGAGATGTAGATGAGTTTGTTTCTTCATTGGAACAGATTTGGAGAAATGTAGCATTACATCACTTGCTCACCGATGGATCCTCTGCACTGAATGGGTGCCGTCAGAATGAGAGTCCAAATAGCTGATAAAAAGTTCACAGTGATCCACAAGTAATCCACATGACTCCAGTACATCAGTTAACATCTCGTAAAGTGAAAAGCTACGTGTTTGTAAAAATAAAAATAAAAAAAAATCATGATTTAAGATGGTTTTCATTTCAAACCATTGCCTCTAGCTAGGATACAAGTCCTCTATCCATAATATTGCTTTCTCCTGGGAAAAACTTGTCCTGTGTGAATCAGGAGAGAAATATGCACATATTAAATACTGTGTATCCACCTTATTTTTCCCATAAGAGTGGGTGCAGCTATTTGTAAATTTTAAAAATAAGGTGGCTGAGCAAAAACAGTTCAAAACAAATATGTGGGTGGATTTTGATGAGAGAGAACAACCGGAAATTATTGCAGGAAACTTTTTTCACTGGTGGAAGCATTACAGGGCTTTACAGTGCGATTATATTGTCCGACTATAACACTATTGCCTGATTTTTCTCTATTTCGTCAACGAAGATAGTTTAAAAGAAAGTCACAGCTAAGCCACCGCGCATCTCCAAGCAAACACAGCAATGTTCAATTTATCAGTAAATATGCCTTTTTTTATAAAGACAGTCACTTGCTCCATTACTGATTGAATTAGCCATTTCGAATGAATCAAATGAATGGATGATTCAGTAATAAAATCAGTGACTTGCCGCCATTTTATTTTTAAAGTATAATTTCAGTCATTTAAATAATTTTCTTATATATAGTTATATAGTTAAAACTTCTATATTTAAAACATAAATTTCAACATGAATTTGTTGTTAACTTCTTATTCTACTTGTTCTTATTATATTGGTTTAATTAGACATTTTGAAAAGCTTATAAATATAAATTTTTGAATTTGACATTAAAGATGACATACTTTTAATAAAACGAGCAAAATGCCATTACAAAGGTAAAAAAAAAGCCCCTGCAAATCACTTTAAGGAGTCAGTTATCACCGTGATGGGAAGGCTAAATTTTGATCAGAAATTTTGATGATTAATCAGAAGGTGTTCATTCAGTTTTTGACAGTGCTCATAATGTTTTGTTTTTTTTTAAGTAGGAGCACAAGTCCTACAAAGAGTAAGCAAGCATAGAGCCCTGCATTGTGGATTATGGACTAGCATTTAGGCTGAAACAGACAATTTAAAGTTAAAATGTCGTGAGAGGCTTAGCTTTGGATTTATATGAAGAAAAAAAACAGATTTTTGCTTCACAAAATGTTAATTTGATGGGCTAGAGTGTCGATTACTTGTGGGTTATTATAACGTTCTTACTAGCTGTTTGGACACCCATTCACTGCAGAGGATCTATTGGTGAGCAAGTGATAATGCTACATCTCTCTAAATCTGTTCCCATGGAGAAACAAACTCATCTATATCTCAGATGGTCTAAGAGTGAGTACATTTTCAACAAATTTTCATTTTGGGGTAATTTTTTTTGCCTCTGTTATTTTTTTAAATTGTTTTTTCTATATTATTAAGAAAACATTTTTAAAAAAAAAAAAAGAAGAAAAAAGAAAATTGTCATATCATGATGAAACATCCGCTTTACACCTTAGTAAATTGAGGTTGGTTTGTGTAATACTTACTTAGAAAAGCATGCATTGTGTCGTACTGCTGGGGGATTTTCTTCCCCCGATCACATGATCTGAAGGCTTACGGTACCTTCCACGTCTGGGTGCGGAATGTGTGTGTGTTTGTCTTCACTCCCGATGATTCTCTCTTTCAGGCTCCTGTCGTCCCTCTTTATTTTAACAAGGTTTAAATTTCTTCCACAGCATTAGACAAGAGTGAAGTCTTGCTCAAAGCCTTTCACATAATTGTGATAATTTTTTTTTTACTAATATCTTCTAAGTTAATTGCGCAACATTGTGTTAAAGAGTTTTTGATATTAAATGCGATGACATTCAGACAGTCTTAAGTGTGCAAATGCTTTTTGGGCCATTGTAAAATGTTCAAATGCCATTGTAAATCAGAATCAAGCTGAAGTTAGTGGAAATATGTTTTATTGATATATGTAATATTACTGTACTATTTTTTTTTTATTTTTTTTTTTAATTTTGAATAAAATAAGTATTTTACGAAATAATTTTAATCCAAAATTGCTATAAATTTAAAGCATCCTGACTGTTATGATGTAGATTTTTTGAGATGTGCTCTTGTTGTAAATTATTGTATTACTGTTATAATGTACATAATTTGTAACACAAAACAGTGGTAAAATAATATCCATTTAGGATAGTCTTAGACCTTTCCAGTATATATATAAGGGGTTAAAGATGTTTACAGTTTCAGCTTGTTGAAATGTTACACCTTCGGTGTTTATATTTTTCTGTTACGTGTTTACACATCACTTTTTGGTACTTGTACTTCCTCTTTTATAATCCTCATTTGAAAAAAGCACTTCATGTTTGTTTAGGTGTCTTTTGTGCAGCTCACCCTGCTAAATCAAACCTGCAATTACTCCACACTTTTAAATAAAATAAGGTTCTTTATTGGCCTCTATGGTCCCATGTAGAACATTATATACATTTCCATTCCACAAAAGGTGCTATATAGTGGAAAAACGGTTCTTTAGAGTATGAAGATTTTAAGAACTGTTCACTGAAAGCTTCATTGGAGAACCAGAAGTGGTGATTCTGTTGCATGCTTTAAAAGTGCATTGATGTAGTCAGTGTCCCACTAGGTGGCAGTAGAATATCATGCTGTTGGCCACAGTAGATTTCTGTTAAAATGACATAATAGGACGTTTATGTGCTTAACAGATACTTTCTGACTGAGTCAACTTACAATACACAGCTCAAATCCCATTAGCAGCAACTAAAGAGTATGTTATGCTAGGCCTTATTCACTTAAAAAAAAATAAATACTGGCTGTTCAAGTAGATTTTTCTTTGGATTTCCTTGACTTTTCCAGCTAACCTGACAATTATGTCTTTTTCTTTCTAAGAAATGTGAAATGTAAGATGTTTTTGTCATTCTGTGTCAGGTCCGCCCCGGGTGAAGATGGCTCTGGTCCTGCTGGGACGTCTGGGAGTAACCGCAGACTGCAGCAGACGCAGGCACAGGTGGATGAGGTAAAAGGACACACCTGACACCATTTCCCAGTGTTCTTCAAAGATGGCTGTAAATAGTCAACTTCTCCCAGTCTCTCAGTGTGATGTGATCATCTCAGGGATGGTTCCTTTGTTTTGAGAACAGTTATATAATCACAGGGCAACTCATGACAGTAGTACACAATGTACTAAATGTACAGTGACTAATGTGCTGATTGTATATTTAAATTAGCTTTTAGACTCCACCCATTCCAGACATGACTTGTGTTCTCACTGTAAACAAAGCGAGTCTGTACTCTTTCGTTTTGTATTCTGACACCGTCCAGTATAAGCTATAATGATATATGTTTTGTCTACTGCTAAATTCCCAATTTTTCTAAAAGCCACTAGTAAATCATTATTTTTTTTATTTTAAATGTATTCATTTAGTCACTATATGATTATGTAAGGCAAAGCTAGCAAATGCGCTGAGACTGCTGACATGAAATAAATGTGGGAGCTCCTTATATACATGTTTCATGAAATGAGCAGCAGAAAGCAAATGAATATCCACATAAACTGCCAGACATGCACATGGACAGCTTTTGTTTCATCTGTTCATCTGTCTGTCTAATAGTTTTTTTCTTCAGTCGCATATTTTTGTCTCTAAGCAACGCTATTTCACGTAAAACATCTCAGATTAACATTCGACAAGGCGAAATTGGTTGATGAGCAAAATCACCCACTACTGCATATTAAATGCATATCCTCACTATAATAATGCAATTCAACAAAGGAGAAGCCAAATCCGTGTTACGAGAAAATGTATATAATAATTTATACACAATAATGTATGGAATAAATATAAGCAAAGCTTAGCAAAAGCACAACTGTTTCAACATTGATGATAATAATAATAGATGTTTCTCGAACAGCAGATCAGCATATTAGAATGATTTCTGAAGGATCATATGAGACTGAAAACTGGAGTAATGAGGCTGAAAATTCAGCTTTGCATCACAAGAATAAATTACATTTTAAATATTTTCAAATAGAGAACAGAAATGTAAAAATTGTAATAATATTTCACAATATTTTTGTTTTTACTATATTTTTAATCAAATAAAACTTTGGTGAGCAGGAAAGACTTCTTTTAACAACATAAAAAAAAATCCTACCAACCCTAAACTGTGTTTGTATGTATGCATATATATATATATATATATATATATATATGTATGTGTATGTGTGTGTGTGTGTGTGTGTGTGTGTGTGTGTGTGTATGTCATTTCAAAGGTAAATTATATGCCATTTAAATGTTGCAGAAAAATGCTACTTTTTCTTTCTGTCTCTTTCTTTCTGTGCGACTCCTCCCTAAAGTACACGGCATAATCCGTCAGCAGTTTTTCCACATCTCTTCTGCAGCTCACCGCAGTCATATTCATCATTTTTGTTCAAGGGATTTTCTACCAGGACATATGGAGGTCTCTGCGCACTTTACACCCGTTGACCTCTCCCGTCAAACGTCTTCGTTCAGTCTGGTGCGAGCTCATAGGCTGCCGGGCGGTTATGTAACGCCCCGTCACTATAGTTATGCAAGTGAAACATGGATCTGCACACGCTGGCTCTCCTCCCACCCTGATCTCTTTTAAAGGGGCGGAGCTACATGATCCTGCAACAGGGTTTGTGGAGCACTAGAGCATATATGAGGTGGCTGAGATGTTTGTGTGCCGTTGCCATTGACTTTGTTATGCAATTCTATTATAACAGGGGATTTTTCATGCTTTGCATTACTTAAAACATATGTTGAAGACGTAAGGACTGTTCAGATCGAACAGCAACAGGATATGATGTCAGATAATATATCTTTTACTCCATTTTGACTAGGAGAAAGCTCCATTTCCCTGTAGGAAAATCAGATTGATTCTCATTAACTCAAGAGTTTATAACTTGACTATTCAAGTATATTTTAACGTGTGTTTTGGTCATGCAAAACTTCATCAGTTAATGCCAATTGACATTGAGTGGTATTATGGGGAGGGATGTTCTCTTCATAATGAAAAAAAAAAAAGAGAAGAAAAATGCACTACGGACTAGATGAATCATCAGTGTTCCTGGTCTGTTTTCCAGAAAGAAAATGTTAAATGCATTTTTTGTAAAAAGGTCTCTCCTGCTCACAGAGGCTGCATTTATTTGATTGGAAAATACAGAAAAAAACTGTGATATCGTGAAATATTATTACAGTTTAAAATAACTGCTTTCTATTTGAATGTATTTTAAAATGTAATTTATTCCTGTGATGTAAAGCAGAATTTTCAGCATCATTACTCCAGTCTTCAGTGTCACATGATCCTTCAGAAATCATTCTAATATGCTGATTTGCTGCTCAAGAAACTTTTCTTATATTTTCTGGATTTTTTATAAATGGAAAATTTAAAAGAATAGCATTTATTTTGTAATAGAAATATTTTGTAACATGATAAATTGCACTTTTATTTCATTTGATTTTATTTTAAAAGGACTAACAGTCACAAAGCTGCAAATGTTGTATGTGTCCTTAGACCAAACTGTAATAATGACACATTCTGGTTTCCCAAATGTTGGATAACTCTGTGAAAATGCTTATCTAGCCTTGACCTAGTTGGACAAATATTGCCTCGAAGAAGGCAAGTGTATTTTGTTTTCAGCCCCGATTTTTATTTATTTATTTATTTTTTTTAACATCTTCATTTTTCACATTAGGTGAGCTAGATAGCTCTGTGAAATCTCATTAGCCCAAAATCCCACTTTATTCTACTTTTATATCAAATATGGTCAGATTGTGAACAGGCAAATGCTGGAAACTTCAAGTTCTATCCGGTTGCTGTGTGTTTCTCTTAGTGCTGTTAGTATGAAACGCTGACCGCTAAATTACATGTTCCTGCTGCATGCCTGGTTTTAAGAAGTCTCCAGCCATCCTGCCAAAAGTCTCACGTCGTTAAACTGATTAATAAATCTGCAGCGGTGTTCAGACAGCTGTTTGTTTACACACATGGCAAGATTCCCTGACCTTGATTACTTTTCCAGCCCTTGGGATCACTTTTTTACAGTTCTACTAAAAATCCCCTAACAGGAATCCTCTGGTTCCTCTAGGTGGTTGACATCATGCGAGTGAATGTCGATAAGGTCCTGGAACGAGACCAGAAGCTATCTGAGCTGGACGATCGTGCCGACGCCCTGCAGGCTGGTGCTTCCCAGTTTGAGACCAGCGCTGCCAAACTCAAAAGGAAGTACTGGTGGAAGAACTGCAAGGTAGGACAAGGATGCACATATCGGACATTGATTTTAGTTTAAATAATTTTATTGAATATTAAGGCTTTAGAGGCAATTGGATGTTTTCCAGAAGATTTGCTCCCAGTTTTTTGGCATGGTGCAAGGACCCTATTGGAATTGCTCAGTTTCTTCTTCTGCTTCTCCAAAATAAATCACATTTTTGAGGCCATAAATATGCTCAAACTCATGAAGCTTTGTACACTTGCCAAAAGTGGGGAATATTTACATGATATGGGTTTCAGAAGTGGGTGTGGCAACATGGCTCAATAGCGCCACCTATAAAATTTCCCTCCCGCTACATTTCACGTACATGTACGAAATTCGGTAGACACATGTAACACCAATACCTACAAAAAAGTCCCCCAGTACGAAGTCCGAAACCCAACAGGAAGTCTGTTATTTTGAATTTTCTCTGCAAGTTTTGTGCTGTTTTTGCCATTTCCAGGTGTTGTATTATACAAATTCCTCCTAGAGATTTAAACAGATCAACACCAAATTTGGTTAGTGTAATCTAAAGCCTATTGTGACGTTAAATTGCGAAGATTGCGAAGTTTCGTTGAAGAGCGTGTCCATGCCGGCCTGACAAACTTTGATGTTTCGCCATTAAACAGGAAGTTGTTAGATATCAGGCATACAGTGTCCGATCTGGACCAAAATTCACGTTTGATAAGAGTCCTGTCCTGAATACATGCCCATGGAATACATGCAACAGGAAGTGACGTGTTTTACGCTATAACAAACTCCTCCTAAAGATTTAATGACATCAACATTATGTTTGGTCTGTCTACTCTAAAGGCCTTTTTTGTCGATGTTTAAACATGTAAAAGGAAGTTTTTATAACTCAGCCATACAATGTCCGATCTGCCCCAAACTTCACACGTTCGATAAAATTCCTGGCCTGAACACATCTGAAGGCCAATATTCTCTTATAATCATAGCACCACCTGCTGGCAACAGGAAATGGCTTGTTTTACGCTAACTTAAACATGCAATGTCCAGTCTTCACTAGACTTCACATGTTTAATCAGAGTCCAGGCCTAAAGACATCTAAAGGCCAATATTCAGTTATAATCATAGCGCCACCTGTTGGCAACAGAATATTTCATGTTTTACACTAGCTGAAACATACCATGTTCAGTCTGCACCAAACTTCATATGTTTGATAAAAGTCCTGGCTTGAAGACATCTACATGCCAATATTCAGTTATAGGCATAGCGCCAGCAGCTGTCAGAAGGAATTTTGGCACATATAAATAACTTTGACATATTCCTCTTATATTTACCACTTTCCTAAAGCCACCGGGTGGCGGTGAACCTGGGTACGAGGACCCTTTTAACGTTGCTTTGCAGCTTTAATGCTTCATGCATCTGTAATATAATATATAACTATAATATAAGTCCGTAATATTACTTTTCCTATGTTTCCCTTAAGCTCATATGCAAACACAAAGACACTAATATGCAACAGATCATTTTGTTATTGTGAAAATACATTGACATTAGGGTTTTTTTTCCGATAACAAGTGGATAATAATTGAACATAAGGCATCAAATGACAATGTGAACTTGTTTGTTGTCTTTGCAGATGTGGGCCATTTTGATAGCTGTGGTTGTGATCATTATTGTCATCATTATCAGTGAGTATTAAAGTGTTTACAGCCTCTTTAAAGAATAAGTAACTACCAGAATAAAAATTTCCTGATAATTTATTCACCCCCATGTCACCCAAGATGTGTATGTCCTTCTCTTTAGTCAAAGAGAGGTTTTTGAGGAAACAGTTCCAGGTTTTTTCTTCATATAGTGGACTTCAATGGGAGCCAGTGGGTTGAAGGTCCAAATTGCAACTTCAAAGGGCTCTACAGAATCACAGCTGAGGAATAAGAATCTTCTATAGCAAAACGATGGGTCGTTTTCTAAAATAAATTTATAAACTTTTTAACCACAAATGCTCATCTTGCATTAGCCAGACTTCATGCATTACGTAATCATGTTGAAAAAGGTCACGCGTGACCTATGCTGAAGCACTGTTTACAAAGTGAACGTGCAAAGAAAGTAAAACGCCCTTTACACAAAAAGGTAAAACAATGATGTTGGACAATTTTGAAGTTGGAGGAGAAAATGAGGAGTGTGTGAAAATGAGGAAACTAGCTGCGCATGACCTTTCCAAAGTCCCAGACGCGCATCGCGAACCTAGTGCAAGACGAGCTTTTGTGGTTAAAGTATATAGATTTTTATATTTTTTTAGAAGGTAACCAATCGTTTTGCTAGGTAGAGCCCTTTGAAACTGCATTGAAACTTAAATTTGGACCTTCAACCCATTGGTTCCCATTGAAGTCCACTATATGGAGAAAAATTTTAATTTATTTTCGACTGAAGAAAGAAAGACTTAAACATCTTGGATGGCATGGGGGTGAGTTAATTATGAGGAAATGTTTATTCTGAAAGTGAACTAATCCTTTAACTCCATTACATGGGTGCCAGACGACTTTATTTGATTATTTTTAAATATATAGTAGTTTTATGAAAGTATATCCTTTTTAACCTAATTTAATTCCTGCTCATTTTCTCTTTCAGTCTGGTCTCAGTCATAAAGACAAATGTGGTTATGATTGGAGGAGAAGTTCAGGAAATGAAGGAGTGTCAACTTCAGAAAGAAGAGAGAGAGATAAACGAACGAATGAATGAACGAATGCTCTTCCAGTATGTTCTAACCTGCTGATTTTCAAAAGCATTGTCTTGTAAACTATCCTCAATGTTTTTTTTTGTATAGGTTTTGTTTTTAATGACTAGGATTTGAATATGTTCCAGAAAGCCATTTCCAAATACATCTAACACACTCCTGACTGACAGTGTACAGGTTACAAAAAGGTTCAAAACTGTAACACACATCATACTTTCATGATTTCGCCATCATTTGGAGGCCAAAACATGTGTTGACCAAAACTCTTGTTGTGAAAGCCATTTGCCAACATCTGATCTCATTTATGAATCCCTCATGGACTCTTTTAGTGGACGGCCGTAAACAGAAACTCTTGTTTTGGCCGTGTCAGAGCCTTTCTGTGCCAAAAAGACATAAGAGCCTTTCCTGAACAACCACAGACGTGCCTTTAAACAACTCCACTGCCATCCTGTAACAACAGCACACGACTTTGCTCTGATTTTACTCAGAATATCTGCACAAAAATGTAAGTTTAAGATATTATTGAAAAATTAAATTTTGAAGTGATAATTCACTAATAATTTAACAGCGTTATATATGCATTGCCTTATGTAGAAATAGTTTGCTAGGAATTATCTTTGCTTAACGAGATTTCAGTAGTACTGAGTTTTGGTGGTTTCTTGACCTCTCGCTCACGGTGCCAAAACATTGGAGCTTTTTTTTTTGTATGTATCTCTTTGTATAAATTGTAAACAAGTGCAATTCTATACTGTGGCCTTACAAACTGTTAAGCCTGTTGAATTGCCCACGTTGGCTCAATAAAACACAGATTTAACATCCTTTTGTACTCACCTTTTGCTTGGATTACACCAGGTGATGCTCGAATCACTTTTATTTTTTCCTAATACCATGTTCAAATTTTGTGTTCCTCAAGGAGAAGAGACATTCTGATGTACTTGTCCTCCGGTTGTTGTGTATCTTGACCGTGCAGTACTACCTTTGTGCTGTTTTAATCTAGTTTGCAATCTTCTTTCAAGACAGCACGCACAAAATGTACCTGTGAAACGGCCATTATCGCTCAAAACAACAACAGACTGAGGGGTTTCAACAGGAGAATGTTTTTTTGGGGGGCTATTATTGAAACCGAACTTGAACTTTAGAAAAAGACATTGTATTGTGATTCAATTTATATATATGAAGAGTTCAGATGCAAAGCCATCTCAGTCAAAAATGAGATAATGATACTGAATGAATGCTCCTGACACATAATATGCATCTATCAAATACTTTTACTTCAAACTCGCTAAATTCCAGCCTTAGCCCAATCAGAAGTACCAGTACTTACATAGAAGCCTATACAAAGTAGCCAGAAAGAAATGCTCATTTTAAAGAAATACATCAGATGGCTTTAGAGGCTTTTGCATCTGAACTCTTCACATATATATGTATGTGTGTTTTTCATGGTGCATTCCAATTTATCTCAATGAAACTGCCGTTGGGTTATTTTGATATAAAGTAAAAATAACTAAACAATAAAAACATAAACATTATTTTGAAAAAAAAAAAAGTTATGTTTTTGCAA